>JAYEPQ010000003.1:68773517-69373517 GCA_036321105.1 Dracaena cambodiana | reverse complement strand
TTTTATTGGGCCGCCTAAACGGCGGTGAAGGAAACTTCCTTCACCGCCGGTGTATTTCCCGTTTTCTCATATATATGTGTGTGTGTATATATATATATGCTGATTAGTAAAATTTTGAACATAATTCGTTAAGATTCACAACATTTTCAATGTAATTAATGAGAATAAAAAATTTATTTTGTACTAGAAGGCTTTTCTATTTTTATTAGATGGAAAAGAGAGAGAAGTATAAACTATATGATATGTTCGAGGGACGACAGAAGAGCCTAACAAAATAATAGATGTAAAATATAAGCGAAGACGAGGAAAGGGAGAAAAAAAAAAAAAAAAAAAGCTAGTAGGAGAACAGAAGATAAATGAGAAGAACATAAATGAACAACTCCAATGTGTAAATTAAATTTCACGAACCTTCTCGTTGTAAGGAAATTGAATGATCAACTATGTTTTATCGAATCCATCGTCACCCACTGCTCCAGTACGAAGTACGGGTAGTAATTACTCATAACTACAAGCACTACCTCCATTGCCGCATCCCCAAACACAATCTCCCCCATTTACGAACTGATCCCTGACTGTATCGCCTCCTCCACTAACCCAAATATGTGGGAGATCTTCACCTCGTATATCGAGCCACCATCGTCTTTCTGGTTTACCCTTGCAACCAGCACATTTTGTAGGACTTTCGCTCACAAGGTTATAAGCCGTTCTCTCCGGCATTAACTTGCATTCTAACACATCTTTGAACATGCTCTGGTTGATAGTCCCATCTTCCGGGGCTGAGCATAAAATCGAAAAAACCGAACCGAATTGCAAAATCGAACCGACCGAACCGATCGGTTCGGTTTATTCGGTTTTCGGTTCGATTCGGTTTCAAAACCGAAATTAATTACGGATTTCGGGTCGGATTTCGGTGGATTTAGCTCCAACCGAAACCGACCGAAAAAACCGAACTTTTGGAATTGTAACTTTTTTTTTTTTTTTGATTTATTTTTAATGTGTTTTTCTTTTAAATTTTTAATGAAAAACATGTAATTGTTATTTTAATAGGTAGAAAAAGAAAAAAATAGAAAGAAAATTATTATTTTTTCTATAAAATACATGTGTTTATCACATAATTAGTTTCAAACCCTAAAAACCGAAAACCGAACCGAAGCGAACCGTTTCAAACCCTAAAAACCGAAAACCGAACCGAAGCGAACCGAAAATTCGGTTCGGTTTTCACTTTTTTTCGGACGGTTCGATTTCGGTTTTATAAGTTTGGTTCAGTTTTCGATTGGGTTTTTTTTCAAAAAACCAAACCGAACCGACCGATACTCACCCCTACCATCTTCCATATACTACCATATACTAGGTGTATGTTTTTTGGATACACCCCCTTCCAATGCAGGTTGCTGAGCCAGCCCAGTCACCTAGGTTCTGACCCTGTACAAATTCGGAACAGGATAACCCAGGCCGGACCTAAACTAGGCTACAGCCCTGCAAAAAGTATTTGGAAAAGGGAGAAGTATGAAGTTAGGGGAAAAAAAATTAGACATATTTTTAAAAAAAAAATAAAATTGGCAAAAAATAACAAAAAGATACATGAATTTTTTTAATTAAAAAAAATATAATATTATTACTCATAAAACTGAGATTTTGTTAGGAATATATGGCGTATGAGTTTCAATTGACTATTGTTAAAAGTTCTATATTGGAAAATATAATTATTTTGTTTATTGATTCCTTAAGAAAGATTTTGGCAGTCACTATTGATTTTATTTTGATGTGAAAAGTTAACTGTGATTAATTAAAATATTTATAATATTAAAATAAAATCAAATATGCAATATATATACTATGAAACCCTTTCGAATAAATTATAGGTTAAGTAATTGTGTTTTTTACTAGTCAAACTTGAGAAGCATTATCCAAATAGAATCCCGCCAGAAGGTTCATTAGCAAGTGAAATAACTATATTGATCACTTTCACTTATGGAGCTAGAAAAAATAAATATTAATCTTATTATAGTATTAATTAAAAAAATTAAAAAGTCACATTCTTTACAAAGACCATTAGAAAAAGGTTAAGAATATATAGCATATGATTTTTACATGATTATTAGGAAAATTAATTCTGATAAACACTTTTTTTTAAGGAAAGATAATTTTAATTAATTTCAATATTTTCTCACATCATAATAAAAATGGAATTTACAATATGTACATAAATGTCTTCATAATTAAATACAAGTGAAAAAACTATATTGACCATTTTGACTTGCTAAGAAAATTAAGTATTTATAGATTTGGAAACAATAAATTTATTATATAAGTTTTTAAAAATAAATGCTAAGTTTGATTTGATCGAATAAAGATTTCAATAACACCAGAAAACTGAAAATATAATTAAGACATATTACTTAAAGTGAAACAAGATAATTATCAAATTTAATAACAGGACCTACCAAATTTTGGAGGAGGCACCCTGTTCTAGCTCTTTTTTTGATGCAAGGTAAGCTCATTAAGGCCCATTAATTGTTTTAAACACTATGATTAACCGAACGCAAAAGCCCTTCATTATATAACTGGATGGTGAAGAATAATATTATCCTCCTAATTAATCATATTTAGTGGGAAATTTCTGAAAATATTTTCTTGTTAATTGATTGGCATTATAGCAATTTCACAAATCCGATCAGTTATGGAGTTGCTATGTGAGATTGCGGGGGCCTATGCACTTTGCTAGGAAAAGAAAAAAAAACAGGTTGTGGTTGAGACTTATATATCATTTTACCCTTTATTTTCCTTTTTCACACCTATTAGGGATACATATATATAATTTTATATTGCCTCTTACTCTTTTTTGGCATTTTTTTGTCTTAATTTGGCAAATTTTGATTGGAATCTCTAATTTCAACATATATGGGTTGCGTTCATAAGCGTGATTGGAATCTCCATTTTCTTGTTAATTGATTGGTATCATAGCAATATTACAAACCCGATCAATTATGGAGTTGCTATGTGAGATTACGGAGTCTATGCACTTTGCTAGCAAAAGCAAAAAACAGGTTGTGGTTGAGACTTATATATCCTTTTACCCTTTATTTTCTTTTCTCGCACCTATTATGGATACATATATATAATTTTATATTGCCTCTTACCCTTTTTTGGCCTTTTTTGTCTTAATTTGGCAAAATTTGATTGGAATCTCTAATTTCAACATATATGGGTTGCGTTCGTAAGCGTGATTGGAATCTCCATTTTCTTATTAATTGATTGGTATCATAGCAATATCACAAATCCGATCAATTATGGAGTTGCTATGTGAGATTACGGAGTCTATGCACTTTGCTAGGAAAAGAAAAAAAACAGGTTGTGGTTGAGAATTATATATCCTTTGACCCTTTATTTTCTTTTTTCACACCTATTATGGATATATATATATAATTTTATATTGCCTCTTACCCTTTTTTGGCCTTTTTTGTCTTAATTTGGCAAAATTTGATTGGAATCTCTAATTCAACATATATGGATTGCGTTCATAAGCGTGATTGGAATCTCTATTTTCTTGTTAATTGATTGGTATTATAGCAATATCACAAATCCGATCAATTATGGAGTTGCTATGTGAGATTACGGGGTGTATGCACTTTGCTAGGAAAAGAAAAAAAATTGATTGGAATCTCTAATTTCAACATATATGGGTTGCGTTCATAAGCGTGATTGGAATCTCTATTTTCTTATTAATTGATTGGTATTGTAGCAATATCACAAATCCGATCAATTATAGAGTTATTATGTGAGATTATGGGGACTATGAACTTTGCTAGGAAAAGAAAAAACAGATCGTGGCTGAGACTTATATATCCTTTTACCATTTATTTTCTTTTTTGACACCTATTATGGATACATATATATAATTTTATATTGCTTCTTACCTTTTTTTGGCCTTTTTAGTCTTACTCTCGCAAAATTTGATTGGAATATCTAATTTCAACATATATGGATTGCGTTTACAAGTGTGATTCACATAAATGTTATGCCAACCAATAAATATGATAACTTAATAAGGTATGAGTAATTTATCTACTTCTTATCTCCTTGACTTTATTGTGGGAATCATGTAAAGGGAACCATTTGAACATGTTATGAATGGAACCATTCAACCTTATCTAAGCAAGTGTGAAAATTGGCATTTTGCTTCTACAAATAGTATAAAATTTGATTCTTTCAAGTTTCAAGCCTTGCATGTTTCCTATTTGTTATTTGTTACACGACAAGAAAAGTTAACTTATTTAAATATAAATACATATTTAGTATTTGTTATTATTCAACTTGAAATATTTTAGATCTGAAACTGTGCGTTTGATTGATATGAAAGTGTTGAGATAGGTTTGTTAATTAACTCCAAATGGCATTACTAGCTCTTACAAGATCAAGATGAGCTCCTGTAATAATTTCATAGTAGAAATCAATATAAAATCAAGGTCTTAAATACCAATATCAATATATATAGTGTATATTGTATTAGATTTGAGGATCCACCACCTCCTCCCCATCCTCCACTGTCTCCTCCCAACTCCTCCCCACACACACACCCCCCCCCCCCCTTGTCTATTTTTTCTTTCAAACAAGAATAAAAAAAGATTTAGAAAAAAGAGATAGGAGAAAGGAAGAATAGTGATGGAAAAAGGTGGTGGGCTAAGTGATTAAAAGTTTTAGATTTCAAAATATAGGTGGGTTCAAAGAGTAAGGGACCTAGATGAGCAAAGTGATGTGCTTAAATAGAATTTCCCATTCTAGAATTTTACAAAGAACATCACATCTTAAATTAGTTACCTTCTTCTTCTTCTTCTTCTTTTTTTTTTTTTTTTAATTTAGTCGTTATCATCCTTTTCAAATGGCTTCAAGCTTCGAATGCTTGATACTCTCATAAAGAAAGAGTATGAAAGACCATAATAAAATCCAATGTTTTGAATTTGACATAGGGTAATCTTCTATTTCTAAAAGAAAATAGATTATATCTCCTTTTGATTGTTTTGCCCAATTTCCCCCAACCAAAAAAGAAAAAACCAAACCAAAACACACACACCATTAGTTGCTTGTACTATATTCTTTTCTTTCTTTGTAGAGGAAAACTCATTTTTTTATTAAAAATATATATATTTTTGTTAGAATTAAGGCTATAACCTCATAGAATGTCCAAGTTAAATATTCCGTATGAATCACATTTGAGCATTCCATTTGAGATTGAAAAAGATTACCAATTAGATAATCCACTTTTACAATTTATTTATTTATTTTTCTTTTAGAGGGAATATGGCTAGGCTTTCTTGGTTGAAGAAGTTCAAGATCTGAGCATATCAAGTTACCTATAGTACCAAATACATAAAACCATAAAAAACTAAAATTCCAGTCTAATTATTAAAAAAAATATAATTAGGGTCAAAAACCTAACTGTTCGTCATAAAAATTGTAAAATGATTTCTTTATTGAATATTTCAACAAAAAAAAAATACAATTTTAACGATTTTTCGTTTGCAGAAAATGAGGAAAACTGAATTTCCTCTTTTGTTTAAGACTGGATTCTATAGTAGCTGTGGAGGACGATTCTGCTCTCCGTTGACACTCCGCACAAATTCTTTTAGTTGGCAAAGATTTTTAATTCTCGACACCAAGAGAACTCTTTATATCGCATTGATCTCCTATTTTCGGTCTTTTTTGTTCGTTTTTTTGCCTTGATTCGAGTTTTTTATAGAGTTTTGGAAACTATTGAGTTATTATAACCGTCCAACTGTTGGATTTTATGATCTGAGTATTAATTTCCCGTCCTTTGATCTAGTAAATTTGTATTAGAACTTCAGAATTTGTAACCGGCGTCTTCAATCCTCTAAATCGTAACTGAAATGCAGAATGCGAATCTCGAACTTGAGATTTGCGAATCTATTTAATTGTAAACCGATCGCAAATTTTGAACCTTAGATTCGCAACTCCATTGATTGTAGCTAAAACGTGAATCTCAATTTTTGGATTCGCAGTTCAAATGACTTTGTTCGCTGCTCTTGGACCAGATAACGTGGTTTTATGGGGTCCAACCTTGTTATAAGTTTTGCAAACTTGGGAAAAGTAATCCGCGTTTCAGTTTCTATAGAAAATATGACTCGCAAAAAATAATTTTCTTTTCATTTATGGATTTCTCTTTTCATTGCAGATGATCTTATTAGCAGGAAATTTTTCCAATACTAACTACTAATTAAGTCAATATTATCTAGATGAAACTCTCCAACACTATCTTAAGGAATCCAATGTCAAACCTTTACGGAAAGAATGGTGTTACCTATAACCTGGCATACTTTTGCAAACCTATCAAAATACTAAGAGTTAAGAGTTTTTACTTGAGATACAACGACACTTGCATAAAAAAATATTTCAACTTTTAGATGCAAGATGTATAATGTATAAATTTTCCTTTAAGTAAATGCTACTGTATTTCAATAGTAAAAACACACAAGAAATTATTAGCACAAACTTAGATTACAAATATTAAAAAGAGAGAATGAAAATATTGTTAACTAGGATCTTTTAACAATAATAAATAAAGCTTCCCATCTAACAAACAACTTGATGTAAGATATGGCACCATAGTTTCCAATGAGCCGCTAATGCAATAGCATTGTGATAGGTAGTTGCATGACAAATTATTATTGCATCCTCTAGTCAAAATTAAAAAAATATGTGATCCCCTACCAAGTTATTATCCAAAAAACCAACTAATAACAACAACAAAAGTTGCACTTGAAATCCTAAAATTTGGAATGGCCTAATCTAGACCTAAATGTGATCACATTTGATAGAAACAAGTCCAAAAGTAATGACATAAAACAGACCATCAAAATTACAATAAATACAAATCTGATCGAACCAAAACTTAAACCGACTCATTAAATGGATTGGATCTATGTTTACATCACCAAACCATGTCGGTTCTTAGAACATTATTATCATGTCACCAAAACAACTTTGATGATTCAATTATGTAAATTCATGTCTAGAGTCGGATTCAGCCATCAAAAATGAATCCCTATAGAATTACCAAATTTAGTATTTTTTTATTGCAATCACTGTTTACCACAAAACTCCATCAATTTACTAAATTTGGTAAGAATATTCTTACCTACTTAACCAGTATGAATTATTTCATACCAAAAATAAATATTACAATATTAGAATAATATATGTTACCATATTTTTAATGACCATGTATTCCATACCAATAGCCATCTTATCAAAAAAAATTATATTTTTCATAATTTAATTATTCTATCTCATCCTTCTATCCATGTACTATTAGATTAAAATATTATATTTCACTGTACTAATTAATTTTCTTGGAAAAAAAAAATCACTATGCTACTAAATTTGAGAGTTTCTAGAGGGGCACAACATTTTTCCTATCGAGCCCACTTAAAAACTTCATACATATTACAAGTTTGCTAGCGATTTTTTTTAACTAAAATGCCCTTTCTTCAACCTCTCTTCTCTTTCTCTTCTAAAACTACAAATAACCAAAAAAAAAGAAAAAAAAACCTTAAACTATTCTATCAAATCTTCTCCTATATTAAATTATCTTACAAATTAAATTTGAAAATTTATTTTATTAGGTTTTTGCTTACTCAAAAACTCTAGAAACTGTGCAGATTGAAAAAAATTATGAACAAAAAAAAACTCAAAGTCCGGACGGTCCATTATCCGTTCGGACAGTGCGATTATGTCCGGACTTCCAGTCCGGACAGTGATAAATAGATTTTTTTTCATTTTATTATTAATGAAGTCATTGTAGCATAGTGGTGAGTATCCTTATCTCACATGTGAGCGTCTCGAATTTGATTCCTTTTAACAACAAATTCCTTCTTATTTAATTTTATTTTTCCAAATAAATATATTTTCTAATGTAACTATTACAAATGTAAATATTACGAATCTAATTAAATTTCGGACTCAAATAATTTTTTTTCCTTAGTCACTATTTCATTCCAATTCAAAAATAAATTAGATAAAACATATAATGATATATTTTCTTGTGTATTTTCTTTATTTACATTTTCTTTTTTACTTTATTTTATTTTTCTCAATAAATATATTTTCTTGTACAACTCCATATCAATATGTTTTTTAATTAAATAATTAAACATTAAATTCACCCGAACCCGACAAGCTCAGGCCAACCAGCCTCCTACAAATGGAGATTTCCAAAGGAGCACACCACTTTTCCTAGTGAGCTTCGTTCGGACTTTCAAGTGGGCTCACTGTAAAAAATGGTGTGCTCTTTGGAAACCCCCTACAAATTCTACAATCTACATGTACACGTTCGCTTAAATTGGCAGCCCGCAATTTATGGAATTTTTATAGATACACTTCCCATTTACAATTAACCCTCCCACTTATTGCCAATAATTATTAATAACGATATCACACAGATTCATGAAACAGATGCGGTAAAAATAATTACCATCTTATAATTTAGAATGTTTAGCGGTTAACGACAACATTAGACCGTATTAATGTTAAATTTCCCCCCTTCATCTCCCTCCTCTCTCTCTCTCTCTCTCGCTCTCTCTCTCTATAACTACTGCTGCGTATTTTCTCTCTCCTCTCGCAATCTAATCTCAGACAAAAATCAAATCGGCGCTCTATCCGCCTAATCCCAATCCCAATTGATTGATTCATTTGCTTTTGTGGAAGCTGAATCTTGTGGGATCTGCCAAGAATCGGGAGGATTTGATGTAGATCTAGGGTTTGACTTGATTCGATTGGAAATTAAGTTGAATTTTGTGGTGAGATTTGAAGGGATCGAGGGGAGATGAGAGGGGAGGTCGTGGGGGTTGAGGAACAATGACTGGAGGGTCATTGGGACTTCGATCAGGTAGTTATGGGTCATTGCAGCAAGTGCACAACAACGCCTTCATCGCATTGCCGATCAGTACAACGCCGCCCGTGTCGGTCCGCAAGAACTCGAAGATGCTGCTGCCAGGATACAGAGAGAAGGACAGGAGGTTGTCTTGGATCTGCAAGCTTGCTAGTAGGAAGAAGGTCGGGATGTCGTTGCTCGTCATCATCTCTATCGCAGTCGTCTTGTCATTCTTGTTCTCCATCAGTAAAGGTCTCAACTTTTTTGCCCTCTTCGTTTGTTTAGTGATTGGATCTGAACTGCATACTAAAGTTTCAATTTTGCATCAATTCCGTGTTCTAGAACAACTATAATAATATGCAAACCATGTATGAGATTATAAAACTTTTTCATTAGTTAAGTACTCAACATTTTTTATATAAATTCAGTTCGGTTTCTAGTAGTTGATGGAGAGTTATTTGAATCTAATGCTAATTGAATCTAATCATATTTCCGTAGAGGGCCAAAGTGTTGATTTTTGCTATTAAATTGTAGGGCTTTTTCAATCTTGAATTTAAATACTAATTGAGTAAATTGCCCAGTATATCAATATACCAAACCTATATTTTAATTGGAATTAGCAATTTATGATCTCTATAATTTTCTTTTCAATTTTCTTTATAATTAGGTTAAAAGGTGGCATTGGAGCAACATAAGGTTGTTCCATTTGTGACTTGGGTCCCAGATTCAAACCCTGGAAACAGCCTCTCTGTAAAGAGGCATCAGACTCTACAATGCAGGAGACTTGTGCAAAGGGTGGACCTTTTTTTTTTTTTTAAATTTTAATTTCCTTCTCTCACTAGGTTGAGACTTTATTTTATGATTACCGAGTTTAATCGTATAGGAAATTTATGCGTTATTCAATCTTAACAATGGGAAGTGATTGTTTAATCAAACTTTTATTCTTAATCATGTTTTTTGGGAAAATCGCACTTAGTTAATTGGCTCTAGCTCTTACCGGGCCTTCATCCGTGCACACCGTTGCTGCATGCTTAGCAAATAGGCCTTGGGTCCACTCTTTCAGCCTCCAAATTTATGCCCAATGTTGAAAATAACGCGTTATGAAACCCGTTATATTGCGTTATGAAACCTAACAGAAAGCCAACATTACTTAACAGTCGAAAATAACTCAATACACCGTAATGGTGCATTTTTTATGTTATTTTACGTTACGTTACATTAAATTACATTTTGTTACGTTATTTACAATAATTTTTAAATCGTTTTTATATTGATTTTGATTATTTATTTTGATTGTTAGCGAATTGATGTAGTTTTTTTTTTTTTTTCACTTAACGGTTTATTGTTTACTTATTTGATTGCTTGTGGCATTGTTAGATTGTACATACTTATTTATTTGTTATAATTTCTTTTCAATTACTAAATTTCTTTTTTTATAATTCTTTTCCAATTTCTGAAATTTCTTAGTTGATGATTAAATTGATTTCTCATCTAATCTAAAATGAATAATTAAAAATAACATAAATTGAGCATTACAAAATATAAATTACAATATTGCTAATAATCAAAAATAAATTTGAAATCTTATTTTCGTATTTAAATGATGACTAAAATTATGGGTATGAATGTAATTTAATTTATGAAAATAAATATGAGAATTATAGTGAAACTTATTAGAAATTTAGAACAAATACGGGGATATAATTTTTTTTATATCTTCTTTTAGAATTTTTAATTCAATTTTCAATTTAAAAAATTTATTTTATATAATTTTATCTTTATTTTAATTAAATAAATAGAAAATTGCGTAACCTACGTTACGATATGCTATATAACCTAACAGAGACAAAACGTTACGTTACCATTATCGTTATTTTAAACATTGTTTATGCCATTCGAACAACAGTGCTGGACTTGTTCACAGTAAGAATGTGGCAAACTTGTGTATTATCATTAGGAGTAGTGAAATCATATAAAAAAATGTCCCTTGCTTATACAATCTATATGAATAGTCTGTATCACATGCATGATGTTCATTTTGGCATACACACAAATAGGTTAAGTCAAAATTTTGTTGTAGAGGGAACCATATATTAGTGCAACTAATTATAGTAAATTTAGTTATTACTTCCATACACACTTTTCCTGTATGGAGATTCTTTTATGATGCTTATATTGTATATTACACCTAATACATATGTTAGCTTCTTACCGAGAGTCTAAAAAAGCTAATTAGGTTACACTAAGTTACACATAAGCACCCTAAATCTCACCTACTCTACACAAATACCTTAAAGGCTTAAAGTTTCTTTTACTATGGTTAAATTTCTTGATGGTTTTTTTCTTTTACACTATACTTTTCGTTTACAAATAAACTTTCCCAGTTACTCTTCTCTTAGTTTAATTGAAGCAACAAGAAGGAGTGATTAACTGATTGTGGAGGAGGAAGAGAAGCTGGTGGTGGTGCTGGTGTGATAATAGAGAATAAAGAGGAACATGTGCAATTTGTTAAATACTTGGTTTAACATAATTAGAAATAATGAAGTTGGATGTAAAAGGGGAAAACTGAAAGGTCGTGGAGAAGAAGGATGTGATAGAGTGGTCAAGTTATCTAGTTAAATTTTATCGTGGTGGTTGTGGACAATGCAGTCAATGATTTCAATATTATTAGTATTAAAGGCAGCAAAAATAGGAATATAAAAGAAAATTGGAAGATGGAAAGTTGGTGGAGTGATGATGGTAGAGTTAGAAAGGAGGTAGTTTAATTTTATAAAATTAGAAGGGAATTTTACGTTCAGTTGAAGTTAGGGGAAGAAAAAGATAATACAGTATTTGACTTTTAAGTACGAAACTTGGAATTGAAGGGCAAATATTCATTGTAGCAACCCTACAAATTTAAAATAACTATAAAAGAACTTTAAGTTATTTGTGTAAAGTATGTGAATTTTTTGGATAGTAATTAGCCATTAGTTTCATATAATACAGTTTGCAAAGTGTTTATATACCAATTGCTTGGGAGGGTCTGAACTTGCTATCCCATGTAAAGACATGGGAGTGCCAAGCATTTTTACATAGTAGGCCAATTTATTATTTCAAGAATTGAGCACCATGTTTCAGTTTTTTTGTCATTCTACTTGTTCTCATACTTCTTATATGTCAATAATGTCATATAGTATTTGGTGCTGAAGTTGGTGCACTGTTTTTCTGTTTTCTTTGGATCAAATGCAGGACAAACAGGAAAAACTATAAATGATTAAATGGAGGCACTAATTCATGTGTAACAAGATTAATCAGATAAGAGAATCCTATGCTTTCGAAGTCGAGGGGGCACTTTATTCACTTATACCATTTATAACTCAAAGAAACCAACCTTTCGATATATACTAGAAATAAATGAAAAGTGATGTGTTTTGTTTCAAGGAGACATGGCTTTTGATGTCAAGCAGCTGCACCTAGTTGTTTCTGATGAAAAAATTGGTAGTGTGTTTGGTTGTTATGGATCTGGCTATCGGGATGAAATTTATAAGAAACATCAACACTTGCAATTAAGCTCGAGTACAACATAATAGCGAGACCATTCACTTTGAGAACACAGTTAACCTGTTGAATGGTGGTGCAGACCTTCAACCAACTTGATTATTTATGACTGCTGGTTAAAAAACAACGTATATTGTATGATTTTTCTATACGGCATTCTTCCTCTCAAGCAATACATAATTGATTCTCTAATGAGTTTTCTTTCAGCTAACTTCTTTATCAGTTTCTATTTTTATTTTTTAAAATTTTTTTGCAGATGTAGACCAGCCAGCAGGTCCTGAGACTGTCATAGGATATCCAGATCATGTTTCAAATCGTGTAAATCATGATAGAATACTATCAAATTCTGTCAGCCATCCCCCAGCTCCTGTAACTGAATACAAAGAGGAGATAGCGTCAGTGTTCAATATACAGATAGATAAGGTTACTAATGAAACTCAACCTCTTCCACTTCTTAATCCTGCGCCAATTCCTTTGCATCATCCTTGTGAGAATTTCTCACTTCCTGATTCACCAGTTGATCCAAAGCGTACTGGTCCCCGCCGTAAGTTTTAGATGTTATAGAATTTTAATATCTGGCTTTACTTTAACCCTTCTTAATTTTGTGATGATACTGATTGTTCTTTTTTCTGTTCTTTGTAGCTTGTGATGTTTGCTATGTCCCTGTGGATCTGGCCGTGGCTTACATGTCAGCTTTGCCATCAGTGTCGCCTGTTCTTAAGAATTTGTATTATGTTTCGGAAGAGAACTTGGTGGCAAATGAGTCAAATGGAGGCTCTATATTTGGGGGACATCCATCTTTGCAGCAGAGGGAGGTTTCTTTTGACATAAAAGAAACAATGACCGTGTATTGTGGGTATGCTTATATCCCCATCAACTAACTGTTTATTCTCTCTTTATGATTGTGACAGCTATATTATTTGATTTTTTTTTTCCATTGGATACTTTGAGGGACCATATCTGTATCTTGTTTAAATACGGTCCGCACATGCACTGCGATCTCTCTCCGGAAACATAAATATGTAGAGATTTTCTTCAACTGCTAGTAGTTTCTCAGTTAACACTTTTTGTTATGACAGGTTTGCTAAAGGAAAGAAACCTGGTCAAGGGACTGGGTTTAACATAGAGGAGGCTGACCTTTTTGAGATGGAGCAGTGTCATGGTGTAGTCGTAGCCTCAGCTATATTTGGTACCTGCTCATTAATAGTACTAGATTTTTCATCTTTTTCAGTTGCTTTAGTTTTTTTTATGTTTCATTTTTTTAATGGTCTATCCTAAAAGTTATGTCATCTAACAGGAAATTATGATATTGTGCAACAACCAAGAAACATTAGTGAAGCATCAAAGAGAACTGCTTGTTTTTTTATGTTTGTGGATGAAGAAACTGAAGCCTCTATTAAGAACTCTACTACCCTTGACAGCTCAAGAAAAATTGGCTTATGGAGAGTGGTAGTTGTTCGGAATCTTCCTTATGTCGATTCAAGACGCTCTGGGAAGGTATATTTTCCTCTTGCACTTTATATTTCTTTGGTTTATGCCTGAGTAAGATAATTTGTATGAATCATCTGAGGCCATAAGCACATTGCTTTTATTTATTGATTTATATTTGATGTGTGCGATGTGAATGATGCTGTACAGGTTCAATAGTTCCTCACTCTCCCTTTGTTCAAAGCTTAAGGTGCTCCTATTATTGAGCCACATCCTAGGAGGTTTCTTATCATTATTTTCCTCATTGATAAGTCCCTTACCTTGCAAGCACATACTGAATGCTCAAAAGTAACAAAAGCTGTTCACCTCTTTTGGTAACATTTCAATGGGCTGTGGTTCGAAACTTTAAATAGTCAATTTGAATATGAGCAGGTAATTAACATGATCTGGAAATTACTTACCCAAGTGATCTTGAGTTCATTTAGCACCATCTGTATTGGGGGCACCCTGATTTAATCTTCACTAATAATGGACCAAGTTCCAAGAGGCGCGAATATAGGTCTATAGATGGAATCTGAAAAGCAAGTAATCTTATCCGTTTTTAGGCATAAATAAGACTCGGGTGAAATTGTTGACCCGATTCAGATAAAGATCTAAAATAATAGATCCAATTTGGTTTTGGATCTTGTGTTAATTTAAAAAATAAATGGTGACTTAATAGAGTCTTAACATCTTATTGGGGTTTGGATGAAGGAGTCCCTATCAGTTTCGGATTTGGATACAACATTTTCTTATTGGATCATCTGATTCAGAATTCAGATTTTACATTGATCTGATCTGAAGGCGGCCTGTTTACTACACTATCTGGATACCCTGAATAACATTAAAATATAAATATTTGACAAGTGGTGTAGATAAGAAACTTAAAACTTGAAAATCCTAATATGAGTTAGTTCTATGACAAATATGCAAATTGAAAATATTAGAACTTTCATAATGTAAATGCACTTTTAACATGATATGCCACACATTGACGCAACTGATTCTAGAAAAAACACAAAACAAATGTCGTCTTTGATGCATATATTCGACATGATGCCACTTCATAATAAAATCATTATGTGCTTTATAGCTGACAGCTACATAGAATGGGACTGTCCAGTAGAGAGAGAGTAACTGATCTGAAGCAATATCATGTCTTATTAATATTAGCTTTAATGTTTCTATTTGATATGAATGATGCACAGTCATGCATTTAGGACAGGGATGAAGAGGATGGCAATGTTTCCTACCTCGTGGGTCAGGTGGAACATAGTTGATGTAAAGTCACTATTATTTTACTATTATTATAATTATTTGTGGTATAAGTCACTTGCATGCACTATCGGGAAGGAACTTGTGTCATTAAGGGGAGAACATCATGGGGGAGGTGGTTTCACGTCTGATCACCCAACTGGGTGTCGCTACCTCTGAGAAGTAAACAATTAATAATCATCATTCATTTACTATATTCATTACAACCCATATAATGGCAATTGTTTCTCGTTGGGGTTTATGGCTTTATGCACTCTTTAAGTGATCATCATAGTATTTCTCTCGCTCAGTGATTCTTGCATTTCCTTCATACAAAATCCAACAAACAGGGATAGGCCATGAAAAAAATCAGCATGGTCACATTAATTTATTGAGGAGATGTTAAACTAGAAAGTCAATCTGCTGAATAAGAGTAGATGTGGTTTACTTTGTCCTTGTAATTACACAACTGAAGTTTTTCTTTTCCTAATTTTTTTTTCCAAATTGAAGCTTTTAGTTATAAAACTAGTTAAAGTAGTCAATGAACTTTAGGGAAAAATAATTTAACATCTGAAGTCAAGCACTGATTTGGTTACCTGAAGCAGCTCCAAGTAGATTCATTTCTAAATCAGGCTTTTGGTTTTTTTTAATTGCTTTCAAGTCTCATCTCTGTTCACATCTAAACAGAGGCCATCCATCCTCACTCCTAGTTGCCTTGACCATAATATATATACTTAATTCAAGTCTGCAGAACACTTTAATAATGAATGCAATAGTGCAATTTGGATTACTATTAGATTTAACAATTAAGTGTCATATTTGGGAATCAATTTCATTTGCCTGTGTGTCTTACATTGTGCCTGATAGCTGGATGCACTTTCGCATGACTATTATGATCGTCTTAACTCATTATTCTGGGCTCTTTCCTAGTCTGGGAGAGGTTGGAGACAATAGTCAAATGATTTGGTAGTTCCTCATGAGAGGATGAAGCAATATAATTTTGACTAAGAGGTTTTGATATTTGTTTATCCTTCATAGTAATAATATCTCGGGGTTCCTCATGAGAGGATGAAGCAATATAATTTTGACTAAGAGGTTTTGATATTTGTTTATCCTTCATAGTAATAATATCTCGGGGTTTGCAACGATAACTTGGTATATCCTATATATGATCGTTAACTAAAATATGTCTATGGTTAAGTAATTGTCTGGCTCCAAGAATGGTCGAAGCCATACCCGTTCGAGAAAGGATGCTATCCAAACGTTGTGGATTCCTCCTTGGTTGCATGATTTTAAACTTTATGATTGAAAAAGTAGGTTTGTACACCTGCCAATACATTGTTAGAATCAAGGTGCACAAACATGCTCATTGTAGCCTAGCCTCAGGATTGACATGAAATGACCATATAAAGAATTATTGCTGGTTTGAGTGCTAGAAGAATGTTGTATCAGCTGATGGTTTAAGGTATATAAAATCAGCAATAGAGGAATCCTGTGTCGGCAATATCAGAAGATCAATAAAATATCTGAAATATTAGGTATATCGGTATGAATATGATGGGATCCGTATCGTATTGGATGTTTCAAAATCTAATATGATACCCTTGCTTATTGAGATAGTGAATAATATTTTGTCCTTACAAGTTAAGGATGGGCATGCGAAGGTTTTCAATATGATATGAATTATAGCATTAATTTTTTCTTTGCAAAATTAAAAACTACGTTGACACCATTATGTTCTTTATTTCTTTAATTTGAATTGTTATAATTTCAAAATCATGTCTGAATAAATATTAGCATATTTTCGCTAACACTCTTGCTTAGCTGCACAGCCTTCTTAATGTTATTTCACAATGCTAAAGAAGTCCTAGAGATGGCTCCCTGACTGATGTACCATTTGGCAGGTTCCAAAACTTTTACTTCACAGACTTTTCCCTAATGCCCGGTTTTCTATTTGGATTGACGGAAAGCTGGAACTGGTAGTGGACCCATATCAAATTCTGGAGAGGTATATTTCTTTATATGCTTCTAGATTTGTACTATTGGTTTGCTTTTCCATTGCTAAGCCACCAAGTGTAGTTTTAAACATTCTTCTTCTGATATTAACACAATCATTATTGTAACAAATTAAGCTGCGGAACTGAAGGTTTAGTTCTGTATGTCTGTTTACTGCTTGATTAAATTTTATGATCAACCTTGCGGTCTGTATGTTAGATGTTTTTGCAATCTATGTAATCATCATAGACTTAACTGATTTAGTACTCATAGCTAATTAGCTACCAATACAAGACACCATAACAAGATCTGAAGCCTCCAAAAAACATAAGAAATGTGAAACTGTGACACATTGGGAAAAATTATGAAGAAGGTAGTAACATATGTTTTAGAAACTTTGTGGAAGCTTATAGGAAACTTGAGAATGGAACAATAGTAATTTTGTCTAAGAAATCTTTGTTACACTAAAAGGATACTATATTGGATACGCTAGAAGAAAATTTTTGAGAAGGGTTTTTTAAGATACATACCCTAAAAATCTCCCATGTTTTGAAATATACGGCTCAAAATTTTATCTGAACCACCAGTTTACCCCAAAATTATATGGAAGGCAATTAAAATACCCCTTTGGTACATATTATAAGGTAATATTTTTCTATTAATGTCTAAAATTACCTTCTCTACCTAATTAGATGCTTAGTTCTATTGGTTTCTCTCTCTTCTCTTGCACAGTGACCCTACATTCACTTCATCCTCTCGTTAGTTATCGAAGCATTAAAGATAGATACACTTTATGCATTTTCTTTTTTGATTAGATGCACATTTTACATGATAGCTTATAGGAAACTTACGAATGAATAGAGGAACACTATATTGGATAAGCTAGAAAATTTTTTCTGAGAAGGGTTTTTTGGGTACATACCCCAAAATCTCCCATGTTTTTGGATGCCCCTCCCAAATCTTTATGTATTCCTCTTGTTTACCTTAAAATCAATTGGATGTCAATTAAAATACCCCTCTGCTACATAAATATTAAAAAAGTTAATATTACTTTTCTCACATGTTAAAGTAAGGTCTATTTTCCCATTAATGCCTAAAATGCCCTTCTCAACCTAGTTATATGCATAACTCCATTGGCTTCTCTCTTCTCCTGACCCTCTACTCACTTCATCCTTTCGCGGTTACCGAAGCATTGAAGATAGATACACTAGGCATTTCCCTTTCTGACTAGATACATATTTCTTCCCCATCACTCATTTGAGCGTCTCGAATCCAAACTTTTCAATTAATTGAGTGAGTGCTCTCTTCCTCTCATTATCCACACACAAATAATATATCCAACCTAAAGAACCTCCCAGCTCTCAACACCCTATCAACATCGAAAATCTGTCTCACCACCTCAGCCCTTCCTTCATCAAGCCCTTCATTATATAAACCAAATACAACACTGCATCATAAAATAGGGAATCCCATTGCACTGCTTATTATCAAGGCAAAAACACCCCTTTATCAGCAACCCCCCCCCAAAGCAACAAGCATTATCATGAAGTCATCACATCCCATTCAACCATTATCGCCGCTAACTCTCCTGTCATAGAACTCCCAAATCAAATTTAAACTTTGATATTGAGGGAAAGGACCTCATTGACCCATGAGTTGTTTTCCCTGGCTAGACTCAAATGTCGACCCCATTGGGATTTTGCAATAATTTGGGCTTTAAAGTGGTATCACAAACATGATAATGATGATATCCTTTCGGGATTAATTACCTAGAAGATGAATGCAACTATAAATTTGACACCAGTCTATATTTAAAGGTATCTCATATAGCACTCTTCGCAGGTATATTTAAAGGTATCTCATATAGCACTCTTAGCAGGTATATTTAAAGGTATCTCATATAGCACTCTTAGCAGGTGCAAATTAATTATACAGTAAAGAGGGTTCAAATTCAATATCTAGATCGAATGACAAATGATAGAAGCTAGATGTGCCTTTGCCTTTCTAGTAGTTGGAGATTAATGCTTGAAGGATCTTCAATGAGATCAAGGTTTAAAATTAGTATTGGTATTGCTGATAGTTTATGGTGTTGAAAATTGACAAATATCAAATGTATTGTATCAACAATATTATATATTTTCGTAAAATATCGGCAATATAGGTAATGTATGCAATTACACTGGGATTTATATCTTATTGTATACGTCAAAAATGGATACGAAGTTCACTATATGTATCGGTACCAAGACGATATTTAAAATCTTGCTTTAAATTCCTTGATCTGTGATATTGATAGCTTTGGTCTTTTCCAAGTACGAAATTAGATTGTTGCTATTGTAGGTGTTTTTAGCTAAAGGAGAACGTGTTGGCGGTTTTGATTGGAGGATCTTAGTTGTGATTGCTTTGTTTCTTGTAGATGTTCTGCTTCAATTGATGACTTCATGCAACATGGATGGAGTCTTTTTTTGTAAAAGACGCATCCTTTCCATAGCTGTCTAATCAAAAGGTTTATAAAAAAGCTTAAATCAAGTGGGTCTAACATGCCTCATTCGTTAACGGATTTGGACCATTTTGCCACCATGTGGGAAACTAAGCAAGTCAAGTATTAGACTGAGACCTAACCTACAACATCTAACATTTCCCACTGACCATTTACATATTATAAGAATCAACTCCTCTTGGATCTTAAACTCTTGGTGAATGGTGAAAACTCACAGCAGTCGACATCTATCCCCAAAATCTGCATGACAAGTAACTACCTAAAACTTTCCTTTTTCAAGATGAAGATGATGCTGTGGAAATCAATGCAAACACTTACAAATTAGTCTGGATGCTCGTACCACATCGATGAGATAGACAACCCAATCTCTCTAAAGAGATTTCTTCGTCATCGAAAATCTGCTAGTCATAATTATTCACACTTATCTCACATATGAAATGGATTTGACCCGTCTATAAAAATAATAGATCTCTCCACCATATGTGTTGAGTAGAAGGACTTTGTAAGTCCAATTTTCATACTAAAAAGATCAACAAAGAGTTATTACTTGATTATTGTTTCTGTGTTTCTGATATTATGTATAAAATAATAGTTGTGAACTTGCATTCACTTGACACAGCATAGTTAATAAAGAGAGGCACTTACCCAAAATATGTATGTTGAAATGAAATTTTATACATAATCATCAGAAACACAGAAACAATAATCTAGTGATAACTCTTTGTTGATCCTTTTAGTATGAAAATTGGGCTAACGAAGTCCTACTCAACACACATGACGGAGAGATCAATCCATTGTTGAAGATATTGTAAGTCACAGATACAATAAAATAGCAAGTTGTTTTAGAATATCCTTTGTATAATTTGATGTTTAAAAGAATAAGCCTCCCATCTTCCAATCCATCTAGGAAAGGAAGTCTCTTAATATCTTTTTAGTACAAATATAGGTGCTTTCTAAGTGTGGTTCCATTATTACATTCGTCAATAAGAAACTTTGAGTATTCACCTGCAATCGAGGTCACTTGGATATGTTTAGTTGTGGCTACGTATGCATATCCTGCACGTGTCTAACATGGACACACAGTGATACAGATGGATTTATGTTGGATATCTATAAGTCCATATCTGACATGTATATAGCAATATTAACCCAAGTCAAGATGACTTGACTGCTTCGAAAAGGGAACCGGATATAATTTGTGCTCATAATGATAAATGTATTGAACTTGAGCCCTTAATCGATAGGGGTAAGGAGAAAAAGAAATTGGTGCTAATGAAGTTGCTCATCAGCAAAGAGAGTTAATTTGGATGTTGCAAGCAATGACAATTTTGTTCTCGATGTCGTCCAATTCTAAGTGCTGTTGCATTATTCTATTTCTTTGCACGATTGAGGCTGAGTTTGGGTAAATGTTTAGATACTGGTAGGAATCCAAATCTAAACCTATTTAGTTTTATTCAATCCACATGTAATTAAATGGGTTTAAGTTTTGGGTTACGAGTACCAGTTTGGTCTTGGAAGTGCTTTCTAACCAAATAATTGTTTAGATACTACTATGAATTTCTCAAGCTGCAAACATACTCCTAATTTGCATACATAGATATATTATAATGGGTTAATTATAGTTAGACCCCCTGTAGTATTGGGAGTGTCTAACTTAACACCCCTGAAATTTGAAACTCTCAAAAAACCTCCTGAACTCAGTTATTTTCACTCTATTTTTTTACTAAAGTGCACTCTTGTCCCTCAAATTCCTATTCTACCATCATCCTTTTTTTTAACCAGCATACTCATTAAAGGGAGGGATGATGGTATAATAGGAATTTGAGGGACAAGAGTGCACTTTAGTAAAAAAAGAGAGTGAAAATAACTGAGTTCAGAGGGTTTTTTGAGAGTTTCAAACTTCAGGGGTGTTAAGTTAGACACCCCCAATACTACAAGGGGTCTGATTGTAATTAACCCTATTATAATTATTATACTTTGACTTATCCAACATAATGTCTTGAATTTTTCAGATGTAACATATCCATTTATCCATACTAGTGTAACATAGCCTATGATATTGTTCAAACATGAACATAAGATGCCATTTGATATTGCTTTGTATATGTTGTGAGTGGTGTTATGGTAAAAGCTTTTTATTTATTTTTAACTCAGTTAAGTTTGGTATGTTATTGGTGAACTTAATATGTATATTCAGGATGAACTCCCATGGTCAATATTGTTTTGTTGATGATATATTATTAGCTGATGAAACTAGAGAAGAGAGAATTGTTAATATAGAAGGATGAAGAGAAGCCCTAAAATCTAAAAGGATTTTGAATTAGTAGGAGCCAAGACAAAACATATGGAACACAATTATAGCAAAAACCGTGAGAAAGGATGAGCATATTATTTTCATATGATGATCAAAAGGTACCATGTTGCGACCGTTATTTTTGTTTAGGATTTTTATTCATCAAGATAGACGGATTGAGGAATATGTAGTGCAGAGAATAAAAGTGTGTTGTTTAAAGTGGGGAGTGACTATGGAATTTTATAGGATCGTAGAGTACCCATCAAATTGAAGGATAATTCTATAGAGTTATTATAAGATCAATATTGTTTTGCGAATCAGAGTATTGGCAATTAAGAAAAAAACATGTCCAAAAAAGGGTACCAAAAGTCAGGGTGCTGAGATTGAATATATGAAATACATTAAGTGATAGGATAATGTTGATTTATAGAGAATTAGGGATTGCTCCTATGAGGATAAAGTGGTAGAAAATCCATTGAGATGCTTTGGCTGTGCATAATTTGAGGCCAACAAGTGCGCCACTTAAGAAGGTAATAGGATTATACTTGATGGAGTGATAAGTATTAGTCTATTAGGGGCCAAGGAACTTGGATGGAGGCAAATAAAAAGGACTTGAAAATGCTTAAATTTATGTAAGTTATAGCCCTTAATAGAAGGGAGTGGAAGAAAAGAAGTCATGCAGCCAACCTCAAAGTTTTAGGGGTAAGACTTTGTTGTTGTTACTTTGGCTTTGATGGTATTCATTTTTGATCTTTTGTAACTTAAATGCGAGGTTCTAAATATCGGATATCCAGATCGTATCGAATAGGGAATTTTCATATTGGATATTGGATGTCGGACGATCTATCTTCGATATGAGTTCATATTGGTCATTCATATCAAACATCATATGTGCATGGCCAATAGCTAACTTTGATATCTTAGAAGTAACTAATTGTGATCTAGTTAGACTATTTAAAAGTATAGCATATTATGCATGTAAAGGTACTCAAGAACATATAAATATGCACAAGTGTAACACGATCAAATAAACCATACAACAGATCCAAGCTAAAGTTGAAAACATAGATATGGAAATAATCAAGATTAACACATGACAACAATAGTAGTTGAAGTAAATTGGTAGCAGAAACAGTTGCAGTGAGAACGGGTAACAAAGACAACAGTAGTAGCAATAAAAGCAGCAAAATAAAGAGAGAAGAAGTAGAAGGAGATCCGAATTCTAAAGAAGGTTTTAGGTCTTGAGTAGTACTCAGAGGCTCCGCAATTTGACCTCTAGCATTTTAAAATCTCGCCATGAATTGGAGATTTTGTCTTCCAAGTTTTCATGGTAACAATTTAAAAATCCTGTCAATTTAAGCAGAGATGAAATCATTTACTTTTCTTATTATATATAAGAATGGCATTGGGTATGAAGCCTAAGTCTATTCCTAAGTTAAAAATTCAATTGAAGAAAATGAACCATATCAACAACTTACATATTGGGATGATATATCGTGGTTGTATGTTAGGTGACTTTGCAAATATCGTCGATATTTGAACAAAATAATATGACCCCTGTTTTTAACGTATTATTGCAGAACGATTCATTCTGGGGATATATTTGCTATATCAGGGATATTTAGAATAATTCTTAGATGATATTCTTTTTTCTTCTGTATCATGGTAATGTTTAGTAGCAGCCCAGAAATTATTGCAATATATTTTGGTTTTGATACTTGGTCATGTCATCAATTATTACGTCATTTTCCCTTCAAAAAAAATCAAACTTATTATTGATCTTTCAGGTTCTTGTGGCGCAATAATGCCACTTTGGCCATCTCCAAGCATTATAGACGATTTGATGTATTTGAGGAGGCAGAGGCTAATAAAGCTGCTGGGAAATATGACAATGCATCGATTGATTATCAAATCGAGTTCTATAAAAGGGAAGGCTTGACTCATTTTTCTCCGGACAAATATCCTATTATTAGTGGTGAGTACAGAGTTACTTAATATCCAATTCATACATATGAATCTTTGTATTTATCGTCTATTTGCTGATTTGCAGATGTGCCTGAAGGCTGTGTGATCATCAAAGAGCACATTCCCATTACCAACCTTTTCACATGTCTGTGGTTCAATGAAGTTGATCGCTTTACTTCCAGGGATCAGCTAAGTTACAGCACTACAAGGGACAAAATAATTTCTAAAACAAACTGGGCTCCTTACATGTTTAGGGATTGTGAAAGGCGAAACTTTGTCGTTCAGGTATCTTTATTTTCTTTTCATGAGCATATTATGTTTCTTTTCACGCCTGTAACATGTAGACTGTATTGCATCACATCCCTTTCACATTTTTTAATATCCTCGATAGGGTTGTCTTTGTTGCCAGTGGGATTAAGGAAAGAAATGGGATCTTAAATTCATAAGTTATGCATAATGTGAAAAAGAGACGTTTGTCAAGGATATATCCCCCTATGTTCAGTTACTTGATTATGTGATTTCCCTCTTGAAGCTAGTGGATTGAGAGGATTGCTTTTTCCCCGCTCTGCTTTGTTTCCCATCACTTTCTATGCAACCAAACACAGCCCTAATCCTTTTGAATTGATATCGTAGTCCAGCATGATAAATTAAAATATCTTTCTGAAGACTCATTCAGTATGGGGATTTAACGCACTTGATAGTAATCTGCATTATATATGATTTCCATTTTTAGCCCTTTTTTTTGTGCATTGCAGGCATATCACAGGGACTTGCTAGAGAAAAAGCTTGCATCCCAAAATTATCATCCACAACCCACTTTAATTAAAGAATTGCCAAGCAAATCAAAACCAGATGTGGTTCGTGATGTGGTGACGGTGACATCAAGATCTACCCCATCGAAGAAACAATCATCAAGACGTGGAAAGGACAAGAAATCAGGTTCAAGACGGCATCGCCTTAGAGGAGCTGCCAGTGCCAGAGATCCCAACTCATTCTAAATTTTTTGTCGATTTTTTTGTTTTGTAGTTTTTTTCCCCACTAGTTTGTCAAAAGTCATTCATTGTTGGTCTGGGGGGTTTGTTTTGTGGTTGGGGTAAGGGTAATTTTAGGAAGAACAATGGCTATAATTTTTTGGTCAGAAATTGGTTTTTTAGTTATTCTTTCTTGCTGTACATAACGATTCAAAATAAGTAGTGTATGAGCTGCTGTGTTCCCCCTAAGAACCTAATATATTCGTTGATATTATGAAGGAAAATGAAAGAAGGCATGATTTAATTCTCTTATCGGCAGAATTTTTATATTTTAGTTCAGCAGGATTTGGTTTTCTGTTAGAAGACTGCTGTTAATGAAATTTTGGCAGTCAGAACCTTGTTCTCAATAAAATAGGTGGCCAAGCTGATATTGTAAAAATTTGATAATACAAGTGGTTACTGCAAACACAATTGGTGTTGGCCTATTGAGACTGTCAGTTCGATAAATACACTTGGCACATACTCTGAATTTTTTATGCAAACAATTATAATTTGCAGTTTTTTTTTTGATCCCATAGAAAATTTGTAATTTGCAGTTTGAACACTGGATTGGTGATTTCTGTTACGGGAGTTCTAGATGGAATGCTGAAGATCTCTTATGAGGAGGCATGTTTGCTTCTTGCAACTGTTAGTCTGAAACAAGTAACCAGGTGAGGTTACAATAGTTTTTATTGTTAAATTTGATTGTTGTTTATTTTAGTATATTTTCTATAAGCTATAATGCATATTACATCTGTAAACTCATCAGTTTATTTCAAAAGCACTCGGTTGCAGGAACCACCGAGCTTTAGAATTCTGGATGAAAACAGTAATAGGTGAGCGAGCATTTGTATTGATAATTTTTATCAGTCAAATTTTTTCAATATTCTTATATGTACCTTACACAGAAACACACTCACATAGATCCTGGGACAAGTTCTGTTTCTGATGAGATCCTAAGAATAAATGTCACTTGAGTCTGAGACTTTCAGTTTTTATTCTCAACTTGATGCATTAGTTTTCTCTTAGCAGGCTCTATTTGATCGCAACTATTTGTGAAGAGTGATGAAGCCCCTCACAGAGCTATCATAGTAAGTTGAATTGTGCCGGGCATCCGCGCCTTGGGATGGACTGTTTCAATTTTTATCGTCTATGCTCAGTTTTCTATTTGAACCCATTAACTTCTCTTATTTTATCCAATGTAGGACATATTCACATATTAACTCCTAACAAAATCCAAATTCAACTATTGGTAAACTCATGTTTCTCATCAAAATCCTAACCCTCATCGACAAGGATCTGAATTAGATAATCTTAGGAATGCATGTCACTTGCATACTTTTGTAGAACATTTCGCTTGTGGTTTGGTAACTTGTCATCTATAAACCAGCAGAGGGTTGTGATCATTTATTGACACATATCACTCACGTGATGTGTTTGATTAGGCGTTCAAACTTCACGTTTCTTTAAATTCCTGGCTCCCACCCTAAGACTGTTTTTTCTTCTTCGAGGGAATAATCTAAAACAGCCAGATCAGAGGCAATTCAAGCCACTTCATGTAAACAATCAAGGATCAAAACAAACACAAAGTTTCAACGATTCTATAATTGTGGACAAGTATGCATAGATCCAGTGAGGATATCTCGGTTTGATTTGACTCTGAGATCAACGAATCAAACATATCTGGAAAATTCTAAAAGCGCACCATAGTTGTCTTAGTGAGCACCATTACTTAATGTATAAATAATTACAAATTTACTATAAAGTTTTTTGAAAAAAAAAAACCTTAACGTCTTTCTTAGTGAGTACAATTCTCTCAATTTTCTCTCTTTTTTTTCTTAGTAAGCACCAATTCTTTCAACTTCTTCCCTCAAATCCATTAGAAATCATCGTCTGTGACTGCGAGGGCTGACGTAATTTGTAAGTGGGACGGAACTCTAGCCGGAGGGAGTGGAAGTGAAGGGAGAAAGAGGAGGTGGAGGGAGAAGGAGGTGGAGCTGGAGCTGGAGCTGGAGGTTCCAAGAGTGGGTTTCGTTGGGTGGTTATAGGGGTAAAGTTGAAAAAGGAATGATATTCACTAAGAAAAAATGGTCATGTTTCAAAAACATGTGGTGCTCACTAAGAAATTAGACTCATTAAGGAACAATATGGTGTGCATTATCGTTTATATACTGTAGTATGTCATTGTAGATATCTACTATCTATAAATATCAAAAACATTTCCTTTGCCATATTTTATTTCATACTTCTATATCTTTCGAGTCAAAATCTTTTCATGCAGAGTTCGTTAACTTAATGCTTGTTACTGTTTTTGCTACAAAATTGCAAAACATTTCCCTTTCCGTTTACAACAATGAAGTGTGCACATAATATAGGTGTCAATAACATTACACAAATACGACACTTTCCATTAAAATAAAGAATATTAAAAGAGGTTGAAATTTTCACGTATACAGTCTTGGCATGCAGCTCATGACGTTCTCCTGAAAGGATTTTTTGTGATTAAACTTTCTAATGTAAACTTCCTGAATCAACGTGACGAGTCATGATTAACAAACACAAGTACAAAAATAAGACGCATAAAAATCTGAATAATTTTGCCTCTTCTGGAAAAGTTTGATTGCAATGATTAAGTAGGGCTGCCAAATAGTCCGGAGCGGCTCGGCCCGTGTCTGGGCATGGCCGGGCCAACAGTGAGCTTGACAATATTTGAAATGATAATAAAATATTTGCTGTCAATTTTTAACTATCTATATACAAACTTTTAAATTTAAAAAAATAAAAATTTTAATTTAAAATTTAAACAGCAGACTAAAAATTGAGCTCTTCTTCCTATAAGACACAATCCAGGTATGACCCAGGCACCTGGGTTCGGTCCGTTGGCATGGCCAGGCTCGAAATGGGTCATGCCTACAAACTAAATTCAATAATAATAAAAAAAAAATTAGAGCTTCTATAACAACAACAACTAAGCCTTTTACCCTAAGTATTTGGAATAGACTACATGAATTAAAAAAAGAATCACGTAGAATCGATCACTTTGAAAATTAGAGCTTCTATATTAGAAAAATAAGAAAAAAAAAAGAAAAGTAAAAAGGGCCTTGAAGACTTGAAATCTCATCCTCGAGTCTATTTCTCCTCAGCACATCCGTTTCAAAGTTCTCAATCAGAGCTTATTCTTAAACCTAATTTGCTTAAATTAAGGAAAAGGTTACTTTCTTTATAATTTGTGGTAGGTTCACCTCATCACGATAGATCTCAATATCACAGAGCTCTGCTCGGGAAATTCTAAATGCGCACCACATTTGTCTTTATGTCGTCAATCACTTTACTAAAGGATGTGGTGCTCACAAAGTAAAATATGGTGCGCATTTAGAATTCCCCCCTGTTCCCTTCACATCTAAGAATACAAAAATAAACAAGTAAAATACACTCTCCGTGCACGTGAGACCTCTCCCATGTGCATCCTACATGCCAATAATACAAGCGGGTAAAAATTGGGTGTATGAATGATTCGGTGCACAAAGATTTACTAAAACAAGACAGAGGAATCCCATAGCTATAGGTCCACAAGTTCTTCCCTTTTGACCTGCGAGCACGGAGCTCGCTCCGATTCAAATTGTATGTGCAACACAACACTATCCTCGTCCTTATTTCTATTGAAAAAAATTCCTCAGGTAAACACACCATACGTTGTTCCTGCACGATAATGGTCTGTACCAAATGATTTCAGTAGTAGACTGCATGTATACGAAAGCGAAAATGATTTACATACATGAGCACAGATCATTCCATCTTTTTCTTCGATACTCATTTTATTGATTAACTAATCCTATAGTTGGTTGACAAATTCAGGATTAATTTCGGAATTTTTCAATGTTTGTTGATTAACCCCATGGTTAACCGACCAATCCAGAATATAATTTCTCTTGATTTATATGCTTATTGGTTAACCAAGTATAAGGTTATTCGGCCAGTATCTATATTTGTGCCCCTTGTATATTTATATGTACAACTGGAAGTTAGTTTTAAGTTTTATTTGTCGTGAAAATTGGGTGTGTTCATCTCTTTTTCAAATTCAACTTACTTTTGTCATATTCAATATATAATTTTAGGCAATACTTTTTGGATGAAAACTCCTTTTTTTTTTCCTATGGATCTTTTTACATAATTATAATCTATAAAATAATCACTGAAAATCGACAGGAATCTTTCCCTGACCCAGCTCTTTTTCATGAAACAATTATTTTAAAATAAAAAAATATATATATAAAAAAAACAAGATTTCGATATTGTCAGAATTCCATATTTTAAATACTTGAATTAATCAACCCCATATCCATTGCACCTTCGTTAAGCAGTCATTTATAACAAGATACAGTGAGAGATGAGCAGTTCCAGCTGATGCTACACAGCTGGGAAATTCTAAATGCGCACCACATTTTACTTAGTGAGCACCACATCATATAGTAAAGTGAGTTACGACATAGGGGAAAATGGTGCTCACTAAGTACGCATTTAGAATTTCCCTACACAGCACCACATCCTTTAGAAATGGGAAATTCTATTTACACACGGAAATTTATTCTTCACGTACGATTTTAAAACTTGTAAATAATTACAAGTTTATCATTTATTTTTTTTTTAACTAAGTTACCATTTTAAATCACAAATTAAAACTTTTTAAAATTTAAAACTACAACTCATTATCTTCCTCCTCTGTTTTTTTCTAAATCCTCCTCTGTTTTTTTCTAAAACCTTTAAAAATATTTTTTTAGTGGAATTTAATTTTAAAAAAAAATACATCTTCCACAAACCTATTGATTTGATTTCTTAACCTCTTAAATTTTTAAAATTCATATTCCTAAAAAGATCTGAAGAAATTTTAAATTCTTCGAATTCACTGTAACAAGTAAAATTAGGGTTTGAAGTTTTAGTTTGAGTTTTTTTTATTCAAATAGAAATTTTCAACATATAATTGGTGTCGGAGGACAAATCTAAGGTACAATTTAAATTTATTTTTAATTTTTTATGTGTATTTGTTTGCTATTTATCATTATTTATGATTTTTTTGTGAGGAAGACGTCGGCTGCTGGTCGGGGTTTAATACGAGACCAAGCGATTCTTTGGTCGGATATTAATATCCGACCAACATATTTTTAGTTTGGAAATTAATATCCGACTCGAAAAATTTGATATCGGACGATATAAGGAGATAGACAGAAGGAGAGTTAAATATGGAAAAATAAAATTGGATGCATAGAGTAAATTGATGATATTTCAAAATAGAAATTTGATATAAAGAACACTCAGAACATCAGAACATCAAAAGTAAATTACATGTGTAAATAGAATTTCCCTTAAGAAATAACTCAAATGGTTATAAAACCAGTCCACAACCATTTCCTTGCTAGCAACTCTTCAAGATTAACTAACTCCCTAAATATATTCCCATGTGAGCTCTGCTAGCTCTCGGGAGTAGCACCCAACCCCTTTACCTTTCTCTAGAGATTCTCCCCTCCCTCTCTCTCCCTCTCTCTCTCTCTCTCCCTTGTCAGTCAAACAAATTTGCTTGCTCAAGATTTGAGCCAAGTATCTCTTTCCCTTGAGCAATGTTGCTAGGAAATGGTTTGCTGTACCCAGTTCTCGGCCTTGCATCCTGCGTTGCGTTCATTTACATGTCGTTTGGGGATCTCCATCTCGACCTTGGGTTGGGCTTCGGGTCCTCGGAGCCCAAGATGAGCTTCGTGGGGCGGAACGGGACCCATTTCTGGCTGGACGGGGGGGCGTTCTATGTAAACGGGTGGAACTCGTGGTGGCTCATGGACCAGGCCGTTGAGGACTTCAGCCGCCCCAGGGTGCGGGCGATGTTCCAGGCCGCCGCAAAAATGGGCCTCACTGTCTGCAGGACCTGGGCCTTCAATGATGGGGCCTACAATGCCCTTCAGGTCTCCCTCGGCCAGTTTGATGAGAAGGTCTTTCAGGTTTCGATCTCAAATCCCTCTGCTTTCATTTAATTAAATTTTTTTTTAAAATTTTCGAGTGTTGTGGATTTGGAAGAAACTTGCTAATATTATTGAATGTTTATATATTATATGATCAGTAAAATTGTGTGATATTAACATTCGAGTTGGGAATCATCTGATCCTTCTATTAAAGTTATTAGTATTTGTTTATGTTTATTATGACATATCACTATGTATAGGTCTTGGTCCCTCATTTAGTTCTGTTTCTAAGATATTTGAGTTTTATATACTTAAAATAGCTTTTATTTTTTGATCCATCTGTGGTTATCGTAATCAGTGCTTATTCTTGTGATTCTATTTTGCTATGCATGTTCATGTTATATAGTTGAGATTCAGGAAATATTGAGTTTTTAAAATAATAAAGAAAAATTAAAGAAAAATAATGGAAGGAATTTCCCTAATTCAAGCATTTTGACTTGATTTTTCCATTTTACCCCTTCTTAATTCGTACTTTACCTCTTCCTCCTCCCTTCTCCTTCCCTCTTCCCTCTCTCTTCACATTTTCTTCATGCTTCCTCCTCTCTTCTCCTTCCCTCCTTTTCCTCTCTTCTTCTTCTCTCTTCTTCCTTTCTTCTCCTTTTCTTCATTGGATTCGGCTTCCCCCGTTCTTCTTCTATCTCTCTATTCTTTTCCCTTTTTCTCTATAGGGATCCCTTTTTTTTTTATAGGGGTATTCAAGTTATTTCATTATTTTAAAAAAGTAAAAATTAAAGGGGTATTTACTGGTTTGTCCCTCAAATCTTTATATATTATGATTTAGTCTCCTAAATCTTTATATTTAGGATTTAGTCCCCCAAATCTCCTAAGTTACTACAATTTAGTCTCCTCTCCAAATCTCCCAAAATTTTGACCTGATATTACTATTTTACCCCTCCTTATCCATTTTTTCTCTTCCTCCTCGCTTCTCATTTTCTTCACTATTCCTCTTCTCTTCTCCTCTCTTCTCCCAATGAAGAAAAGAGGAGGAAGAGAGAAGGAGAAGAGAGGAAGAATAGTGAAGAAAAGGAGAAGAGAAGAGGAAGAGAAGAGGAGAAGAGAGGAGGAAGAGAAATAATGAATAAGGAGGGGTAAAACGGTAATATCAGGTCAAAAATTTGAGGGATTTGGGAAGGGGGACTAAATTGTAGTAAGTTAGTCGATTTGGGGGACTAAATCCTAAATATGAAGATTTGGGGACTAAATAATAATTTATAAAGATTTAAGGTACAAACCTTTAAATATAACTTTTTAGAAATATGGTTGTTTGGCTTGATAAAGGATAATTTGGCAGGCATTGGATCGTGTAATTGTGGAGGCACGAAGGCAACGCATACGGCTTTTACTTAGTTTGTCGGATGACTTACCATCATTTGGTGGGAAGAGGCAGTACGTGAAATGGGCATGGGAGGAGGGCATCGGCATGAGCTCCTCTAATGATTCCTTCTTCTTTGATCCGTCCATCCGTAGCTATTTCAAGAGTTATTTGAAGGTAAATGTAAATTCTATTCGTTTTTGGATGTATAATTTCATAGACGCACTTGCATAATTGTTTTGCCAACTAACATAAGCACCAATGTTTGAACTATTGTCACCTTTGTATTGTAGACTATTTTAACGAGGAAGAACTCCTTGACCGGTATTGAGTATAGAGATGATCCTACAATATTTGGATGGGAGTTGATGAACGAACCGCGTTGCTCATCTGACCAATCCGGAGACACACTCCAAGTAAGTTTTGCCATGCACTCGTTATAAATGTAATGAAAAAAAAAAAAAAAAAAAAAAAACATAGCCAATAAAATTAACAATATGAAGATTGACAGAAAAGCACTATAATCATGCAAAGAGTCTTAAATATTTGTAGATTAACAGAAAATATATGGCAAACCACTGTACATACCAGATTATACATATGTTGCTGTATAAGGAAAATAAATGTCGAAAGCGGGCATTATTCGTTACTTGACTATACGGTAACGTGAAACAAATGTATGCAAACAGTTCATATCTCCAGCTATGTCTGTGCACGATTATCTCGTGGTAAACTAAACTCTAACTGAGTTGGTTATCAGTTTGTGATTGTATCATAAGTGGGTACACAATTATTGGGTAAATCAACCATGTCATGAGTTTATGACTGTACTGAGTGGGCAGCCATCTATTGTGTAAATCATGTTGGATCATTATCCAATATTGACCCATATGTGAAATAATCATGTATTGTAAATTGTTTAATATGGTTGGACTCAATTAAAAGTAATCTAATTAAATTGGGCTTTAATGTATCTAATAGGGTGTGGACCTTTTATGTGTAGAAACATAATGGGTAATTTCTGATTTTATGATTGACTAAATTAGAAATACCAATAGACAGATTTGTCTATAAAAAGGCGTTTATGGTCCCAGATCACATGTGACTTTGATTTTTTTCTGTTTCCCATCGACAAAGAGAAACTAAAAAGAAAAGTTAGAAGGGTTCTTTTAGGAAAACGTATAGATCTGGAAGGCCAATCGCACGGTTGTACAACGTGATATTTGATATGGATTCAGGTACGCTTCCGCATATTTTAATATATAATTTCTTGGTGATTTGACATAAAGATTTATTATGTAATTTTCGTATGGTATCTAACAATAGTATTAGAGCCACTTTATGTTGAATCATAAAAAAAAAGTTTCGGATTACTATTAAAAAAAAAAATTCGGATTACTGTTAAAAAAAAAGGTTTCGGATTACTGTTCAATTTTTTTTTTTTCGGATTCTACTGTTTTGTCAAATTATTGTTCAAATTTTTTTTTTGATATGGTATTATGTTAATCTGGTCATTGCTTTGTTCCTGGATTTTTTAGTTTAATTCTTGTTATGCATCATCCTGGATTCAGAGAGAGAAGCAGTTATATTAGCCGCCTTTCAACCTAAGGAAACCCTAAAAAAAATTTTTTAAGTAGGCTTGGGCCTTTTGTTTAGATATGTGTATTTAATTTTTTTTTAAAGAATTTTCTCTTAAGGTCAATTTTTTTATAATTTTTAAAGATCGATTCGGTATAATTTTAATTTCAAATATTTATATTTTGGATATATATTTTGAGATAGATTGATTGAAGTAACATGTCGCCAAAGTGACCTCTCTTGTTGAAATTAATTTTATCTTGAAATATAAAAGGTTGTGTGCATGTAACTTATATGAATATTAATCAGCCTAAAGGAAGGTTAATATTTAATAGAATTGCATGTGTACCTGTGGTAATAAATGTGTAGTGATTATTTGGTTTACATGCGAATAATGAATCAGCCCAAAGAAAGATTTATTATTTGATATATTATTTATCATCAGTATTTGATTACTACACCAAGATATCACTCAGAAGTTAATATTGTTGTCCAAAGATAAAATATTAATGGAATTCTGATATCTTGAGATGGGGTTTACATTTATTTGAAATTATTATTATTATTTGGTTAATGAACTAATGTGAGCTTGTTATTTTTGTTCATTGTTCTCTGATTCAGCTTTACAAAATCCTGCTAATATAAGTACCAACATAAATTCAATTCCTATACTAAATGGCTTTAACTTCAAGTCATGGCAAGAAAATCTTTTGATTGTTCTCGGAATCATGGATCTCGATCTTGCATTAAGGTCTCCTGCTCTTTCACCTCTCATTGCTGAAAGTTCCTCTAAACAAAAGAGGGACATTGAGAGGTGGGAGAAGTCAAATCGCATGTGTCTAATGATCATGAAGAAAGCCATTCTAGAAGCATTCAAGGGCACAATATCTGAAAACATTATTACGGTTAAGGAGTTTCTTGCGGATATTGAAAGGAGGTTTGTCAAAACGAAAAGGCTGAAATTGGTACTCTCTTGACAAATCTTATTTCAATGAGGAATAAAAAGGCAAAGGCAATAATAGGGAGTACATCATAGAGATGTCTCATCTAGCTTCAAAACTGAAAGCACTTAAGCTTGAACTCTCTGAGGACTTGCTAGTGCATCAGGTTCTGATATCTCTCCCCACTCAATTCAATCAGTTTAAGGTGAGCTACAATTGTTAGAAAGAGACTTGGTCTCTGAATGAGCCCATCTCACACTGTCTTTAAGAGGAGGATATGCTGAAACTGGAAAAGACAGAGAGTGCTCACTTAGTCTCAAGCTCTAAGGATAAGGGAAAATAAAAGAGGAAAAAGAATAAGGAAGCTGCAAATACAGTATTTCAAAAGAAACAACAAAAGAAACCGATTCAATCGGAAGGTACTGGTTATTTCTTCTGTGGAGTTGAAGGGCATATAAAGAAGTATTGCAGTAACTATCACGTTTGGCGTACTAAGAAAGGTATGCTTATTAATCTGGTTTGTTCTGAGGTTAATTTAACTTCGGTACCTGTACACATATAGTGGATAGATTCTGGTGCAACCATTCACATTAGTGTGTCTATGCAGGGTTGCCTGAGTTGTCGAAAACCAAATGATATTGAAAGATACATGTATATGGGTGATGGCAAGAAGGTTCAAGTTGAGGCAATTGGAAATTTTAGATTATTGTTAAAAACTGGATTTTATTTGAATCCTGATGAGACATTTGTTGTACCGTCTTTTAGACGGAATTTGATTTTTGTTTCTTCTTTAGACAAATTTGGTTTTTTTTGTTTATTTGGAAATAGAAAATTTAGTTTGTTTCATGATTTAAATTTGGTTGGATCTGGTTCTTTATCAAGTTATGATAATCTATATTTAATTAACACAATAGCTTTATTTAATGAATATTTGCATTTAAGTACCCGAGGTGTAAAGAGAAAATTAACCAATGAGAATACGGCTGCGTTATGACACAAGAGATTATGTCACATCTCCAGACGGAGAATTGAAAGACTTGTATTAGACGAAATTCTTGATCCTTTAGATATCACAGACTTTGATGTTTGTGTTAACTGCATAAAGGGAAAACAAACTAACAAAAGGAGATTTGAAACCAACAGGACTCTGGACGTTTTAGAACTTATTCATACGAATATTTGTAGGCCATTTCCTACTGTTGCTTGGAATTGTCAATAATATTTTATCTCATTTATAGACGATTTCTCTAGATATGGCTATCTATATCTCATTCATGAAAAGGTACAATCACTATAAGTGTTCAAAAATTATAAGGCTAAAGTTGAGAACCAACTCAGCAAAAGGATCAAAAGCGTCAGGTCTGACCGTGATGGTAAATACTATGGCAGATATGACGGTTCAGGTGAACAACGTTCAGGACCTTTTGCTAAATTCCTAGAGGAATGCGGTATCGTCCCACAGTACACTATACCGGGTTCGCCCACTATGAATGGTATTGTTGAAAAACGAAACAGAACGCTCAAGAACATGGTGAGAAGTATGATTAGTCATTCTACCTTGCCTAAATCACTCTGGGGAGAAGCACTTAAGACTGCAACATATATCCTTAACAGAGTTCCAACTAAAGCGACTGCCAAAACCCTTATAAGTTATGGACAGACAAGAAACCTAGTCTTAAGCACTTACACGTTTGGGGATGTCCAGCTAAGGCAAGACCTTGTAGGCCAAATGAAAGAAAACTGGACTCAAGAATGGTTAGTTGCTATTTCGTTGGATACTCTGAAAGATCTAGAGGGTACAAGTTTTATGATCCCACGACTAGATCGATTTTCGAGACGGGAAATGCTCGATTCTTTGAGGATGTCGAGTTTGAGGGAGGAGATACAGGCAAGGACTTTGTTTTTGAAGAGGAATGTGTTGATATTCCTACAGGTGTTTTTGGCATTGATCAGGATTCCATTCCCGACCTTGTTCAAGACACAATAGATAGAGACAATGTCGAACAATCTTCCGTTCAAGAGATTGTTCCAGAAGAACAAACTCTGGCACCCCAAGAACCTATGCCATTAAGAAGATCCACTCGAGAAAGGATAAGTGTATTGCCAGATGATTATATTGTATTTCTCCAATAACATGAGGTAGACGTTGGAAGATGATCCGATCAACTTCCGTCAAGCCATCGAAGGTTCTAACTCTCAAAAGTGGATAGATGTTATGAATGAGAAGATAAAATCCATGAAGAACAATGACGTGTGGAATCTTATTCCATTGCCAGAAGTAGCGAAACCTATTGGTTGCAAATGGATATTTAAGACCAAAAGAGATTCGAAAGGCGATGTGGAAAGGTATAAAACTCATCTTGTCACAAATGGCTTTATGCAGAAAGAAGACATCGATTATAAAGAGATATTTTCTGCGGTTTCTTCGAAAGACTCTTTCAGAATTATAATGGCATTGGTGGCGTATTTCAATCTTGAGTTACATCAGATGGATGTCAAAACAACGTTTCTCAATGGTGATATTGACGAGACGATATATATGGTCCAGCCAGAAAACTGTGTCGGGAGACTCAAAGCGTATAGTTTGCAAACTTAAGAAATCCATCTATGTGCTCAAACATGCATTTCGACAATGGTATTTTAAAATTTATCAAGTGATCATCTTATTCGGCTTTGAGGTGAACTTGATCGATGACTGTGTATACCATAAGTTCTGTGGGAGTAAATATATTTTCTTAGTATTGTATGTTGATGACATTTTGCTTACCAGCAACGATATAGGCATATTGCACGAAGCTAAGAGATTTCTAGCTAAGCATTTTGAGATGAAGGATCTTGGTGACGCCTCTTTTATATTAGGGATTCAGATACACCGAGATTGCTCTCGATGTATTCTTGGATTATCACAAAAGAGCTATATCGAAAAGGTTCTCAAAAGATATGACATGTAAGATTGTAAACCAGGTGATATCTCTGTGGCTAAGAGAGACAAGTTTAGCCTCAATCAGTGCCCTAAGAATGATTTTGAGGAAAAGAAAATGTAGAAGATTCCCTATGCCTCAGCAGTGGGGAGTCTGATGTATGCTCAGGTTTGTACGCATTCAGATATCGCATACGTTATAGGGATGTTGGGCAGGTATTTAAGCAATTTAGGAGCAGACCATTGGAAAGCAGCCAAAAGGATTTTGCGATTTTTACAGAGAACAAAAGATTACATGCTCAAGTATCGGAGGTCAGATCAGATTGAGATCATTGGGTATACTGACTCTGATTTTACTGGATGCCAAGATAGTATGAAATCCACATCGGGTTACATCTATCTTCTTACTGGAAGAGTTGTCTTTTGGAAGAGTACTAAACAGTCTCTTATAGCCTCTTCTATTATGGCAACTGAGTTTATAACGTGTTATGAGGCATCCAATCATGGGATATGGCTGCGAAATTTTATCACGGGGATGTGCATAGTGGACTCTATTAATATGCCACTCAAGTTATTTTGTGACAATAAGTCAGCAGTTTTATATTCCAACAATAATAGGAGCTCGACGAAGTCGAAACATATAGACATCAAATTCCTGGTTGTGAAAAAAGAGTTCAGAATGGACAGTTTTCTATAGAGCACATAGGAATAAACTCCATGATTGCGAATCCGCTTACTGAGGGACTGTCACTCCAAGTGTTTCATGAGCATATTGCATGTATGGGTGTCTTGTCTATTGATGATATTCAGTTTTAGTGGGAGTTTGTATTATCAGATGCTCTTATGATATATACATATTTCAGTTATTTCAGTTTATGGCATTAAGGTTATTTTCTGCAGAAATAAGTTTTTGTTTTATTCACACTCTGAATTATTATGTTGTTTAAGGTTTAAAGGTGGACCAATTGAAATAGGCATATTAAGATCATATTACATGAAATTTCCATACTACACATCTACATCATGATCCATGTCATTCAATTGTATTGATATACGTGACCATTGATATGTTGAGTTACGATTACTGTAACAAAAACCGCTTTGATCCTATGTTAGTATGATTGATGGACCTGATTGGTTACAGATACATTTCGGAAATGACAGTAAAGTTGAGCTCATTCGGTAATTATGCAAAACATGATTATAAGGTTACATATATGGTCCAAGTAGGAGATTGCTGGATCATTATTTAACATTGGCCCATATGTGAAATAATCATGTATTGTAAACTGTCTAATATGGTTGGACCCAATTAAAAGTGATTTAATTAAGTTGGACTTTAATGTATCTAATAGGATGTGGGCTTTTTATGTATAGAAACCTAATAGATAATTACTGATTTTATGATGGGCTAAATTAGAAATACCAATAGACAGATTTGTCTATAAAAAGGTAGTTTTGGTCTCCAGATCACACGTGACTTTGATTTTTTTTTCTGTTTCTCATCGACAGAGAGAAACTAGAGAGAAAAGTTAAAAGGGTTCTCTTAGAAAAACGTGTAGATCTGGAAGGCCAATCGCATGGCTCTACAACGTGATCATTTGATATGGATTCAGGTACGTTTCCGCATATTTTAATATATAATTTCTTGGTGAATTGACATAAAGATTTATTATGTAATTTTCGTATGGTATCTAACAAATCAAACATAAGTAGGTTTCTTTCTTATGTTGCTACTTGCAAGGGATGTGTTTGCATTCAAACGCTTGGTTAGAATTGTATGTATGAGTTTAAGGTTTTTGGCTAATCCTTGTTCATGGGGGTGTGCAGGGCTGGATCGAAGAAATGGCAGAATACGCCAAGTCCATAGACAAAAACCATCTTGTGACAATTGGACTCGAGGGATTTTATGGACCAACAAGTCCCCCGGAGAAATTGGCTCTCAATCCTGGAGAATGGTTCAGTACATTAGGAACTGATTTCATCCGCAACTCTAAGATCCCAAACATTGATTTTACTTCAGTGCATATATATCCTGATCAGTGGTAAGCACCAAATTTCAACGTATCCATCATTCTTATTCTCAATAGTTCTAATGAAAAAAAAAAAAGCAACAATTTTGTACTCTTTCAAGGTTGATAGGGGCTGAATTTGATGAGAAAGTCGAGTACATCTCCAAATGGATAACCTCTCACATTGAAGATGGAGACCAAGTGCTGAGGAAACCAGTCATGTTCTCCGAATTCGGTCTCTCAAACAAGAACAAGAAATTTGATCACTCCCACCGAGATTTGTTCTACAAGTCTATATACAATCTAATGTATAAATCAGCAAGAAGGAATGGAGCGGGAGCAGGTGCATTCATCTGGCAGCTTATCGTCGAAGGCATGGAAGAGTACAATGATGATTATGGATTCGTCCCTGGAGAGAGGCCCTCCTTGTTTAGGCTGTTGAAGAGGCAGTCGTGCCGGTTGGCTAGAATTCGCCATGCAAGGAGAGGAGGATCCATGTACAAGTGCTAGAAGGAATTATTTCTTTAGTTTTGATTGTTGAATCTTTTACCTGTACTTTGATACGGTACATGTTTGTTTATTGAGAGGGCAATTGGTTTAGGGCACTAGGGATTTGGTTATGCTTTTTAAAAACAATCCGGCCCTCATGTGATGAAAATTATTGTTTATAGTTTCCCAAGGGGAATGAGAGGAAGGGTGAGTTTTGGAAGAGAATGAACGGGTTCAAGGATCAGTCTTTGATATACTTTATTCAAAATTTTGAGTTAAAAATAATATTTTATTTTATTTTATTTAATTCAAATTTTGAATAGAGCCAGCTAAGAACTGGCGCTTGGACCTGCCTATTGCCATTCTTATCCCGTGTGCATTGCGTTAGTCTTCTTGGGAATGTTTACGGTCACGCTAATTTTTGCAAAAACTTAGGGCTTAAACAAGCTGTTTTTCATTTGCCCTGCAGTTTGGCCTTAATATATGGTTGCTTAAATCAATTTATAAAACTAGTGCTTCAATTTGAGTGTATTCAGTTTCTACCTAATTTGCACAAAAATAGTGCACCAACCTCCGTCAGAAAAAGATTGTTGGAGGTAGTGAAAGGCCTTATTTTTGACTTTCAGGTCTTAGTGACCCCTACAGATGACAGAAAAGAAATGAAATGAGGATGAAAAAAGAGATTTACAAACAAAAAGCAAGAGAAAAAACTTCCAATCTACTGATACTCGTATTAGATTGGAAGTTACATTTATTAGCTCCTCTGCGTCTTTTCATGTTAGGGTTGGAGAGTGATTTTGAATATATGAAGGTGAATGGTCATACATGTTTTCAAAACTCTATGAAATTTTTTTTTCTTATTTGTTTGCAAGAAAGACAATAATTTTTTTTTTTTGTGTTTTTTTTTGGGATTTTATCCTATTTGTTTGGTAAGAAAAGAAAAGAAAAAAAAACAACTAAAGCGTTTATCCCAAGAGTTTGGGGTAGGCTACATGAACCAAAAGTTAATCACGCTGGATCGATCACATTGCTAATCCTTCTTCTTCATTCATTCATATTAAGTAATATATCCATTTAAACTTCTAGCATCAATATCTCTTCATATCACATTCATTCATATTTTTCTTGGTTTTTCCTTTACTCTTTTAACTTGTTATACATTGATAAATTCTCCTCTGGTACATTTGTAAGTCTATGTCATACATGACCAAACTATTGTAAGTAATTTTCTCACATCTTTTCTTCGATGGGGGACTATAACTATCTTAGCAAGAATTTTCATTTTTCTCTTTATCTCTCTTAGTATTCTGCACATCTAACGAATCATGCGCATCTATGCTACGATTATCTTCTGTGAATGACGTTTCTTTATAGCCTAGCATTCCTTCTCATATAATAAACCTGGTCTAATAGCAGTCCTATTACCTATAAAAATTTTCCTTCAGACATAGCAGAATGTTATGGTTGCATAAAACTCTCATTACACTCCTACATTTCAACTAGCCAATTTGGATCCTATGGTTGACATCACTATCGGTCTATCCAACATTTTGGATAATAAAATCCAGATACCTAAACTGATTGCTCATTTATATTTCTTGTTCGTCAACTATCACAATAATATAGTACAAGGTCTGTTGTTTACTAACTCTGTCGGTGTTGCGCTTAACGTTTTATCCTTTCACTGTCTGTCATAAACTAGAATAAAGGAAAAAGGTTGTGGTTGTTTCCCATAAAATTGGAATTTTATTGAACTTTAAATGAAAGTTACAATAAGAACGGGCAAATAAGAACGGTTGCCCGTTATAAAAGATGAAGAATTTAATTTCCTCTTTGTTTAATATCGGGTTCTGTTGTAGCCTTGGAAGATGATCTTACTTTCTGTTGACACTCCGAACACAAGTTCTTCAATTGGAAGATTTTGCAAAGCTTTTAGATGCAAAAGACTCTGGATTTTTAACACAAGTGCTCAAGTGAAGATATTCCAAACCCTTTCTTAGCCCATCCTTTACCTATTTATAGAGGTCTGTACACATTTGAATTTGTGTAACTGTCAAATTAATAGCCTCCTTAATTTGAGAATTAATTTTCTATTTTTAATTCATTGGATTTGTATTAAATCGCCAGGATTTGTAACTGAAATAAAAACTCCTCTAGATTTGTAACTGAAATCTTAAATCTTCTCGATTTGTAACTGAAACGCGAATCTCAGCCTTTAGATCTGCGCTTTAGCTCCTTGCAGCTTACGTGGCATGCTTAGACCCGCATTTGGGTGTCAATGAAGATAATTTTTGCCTCTTGAGATTTTGGAATGAAAACGCAACCCTTTGGAGTTCGCGTTTTGATTATTTCTTAGCTCCAAATATGGGCTTAGAAGAAGGGTCAAACGCAAATCTCTCTATGAATGATCCGTATTTTAGCTCTCAGTAACATGTCTTTCTTGATTAGACCCGCATTTGGGTACAAATGAGGATAATTTTTATCCATTGAAACTTTGAAGCGAAAACGCAACCCTTTGGGGTTCACATTTTAATTATATTTAGCTCTAATCATGAGCTCAGAAGATAGTTTAGAACGCGGATCTATCTATAATTGATAATCCGCATTTGAGTTCTCAGCTAAACCCGCGTTTGTACTGAAACGGGGTTAGTTTTAATCTTACAATATTTTAGCTTTAATCTTACAATATTTTATGATCAAAATGCGACCCTGCATTTGAAACTTACAAAATGCGGGTTAGATCCGCGTTTTAGTTAAAACGCGACCTCAAGGGTCCGCGCGGATATCTCTGGACGAGAATCCACGTTTTGCTTTTGTAGCAATCATTTTTGCTTATTTAGACTCGTGTTTAAGTATAAAAATGAGTAACCTTATATTTTTACGGTTTTGAACACTGGACGCGACAATGATAAGTTCCCCGTGGATCTTTTAGCATGAGGACCTGCATTTTTATTCCTTAGCCATTTTAAAGGCTTTTGAAGCTCGCGTTTGTTTATTTTTGGAGCGATCATCTTTTAATATTGTAGAAACAAAATACAATCCTATGAAGGTCACATTTTAACATTTTCTTGACTCAAAACCTGGACCTCTCTCTGGTCGATGATCCCCATGATAGCCATTTTTGACTTGAAATGTGAATCTCTCTTTAATTATTCATATATTTGTCATTTTAGGCTTGAAATATGGATCTCAGTTTGATGATCCATGTGTTAGCCTTTTTAGATTTGGAATGTAGATCTCTATTTGATGATCATGTGTTAACCTTTTTAGGCTTGGAATGTGAATCTCTCTTTGATGATCTATGTGTTAGCCATTTTAAACTTGAAATATGAATATTTTCTTTAGTTGATGATCCATGTGTTAGCTATTTCAGGCTTGAAATATGGATCTCTTTTTAGTTGGTGATCCACATATTAGTTATTTTAGCTAAGATTCTCCAATGTAGCGGTGGGAGATGATCATGTTTTCCATTGATGATTTTAACACTGAACTCTTGGAGTTGAAGCAACCTTGCATGACTTTGAAAATAAAAGAGCAGAACTCTTTAAGAGATAAATAATCTCTAGATTAAAAAATAGTTAAAACACTTTAAGAGATTTTGAAATCTTTGGATGATAAGTATGAAAAAGTAAAACTCTTTAAAAAATAGAAATCTCTATATTAAGAAAGAGTTAGAACTTTTTAAGTGATAGAAACCTCTGAATTAAGAAAAAATAGAATTCTTTATAAAATGAGAATCTTCATTTTTCTTGTAGTAGAGGTGAATCCTCTTATAAAGGTCCTCTCTCTCATTTATCTTACTTGGTTTTTTATAGGAGTTTAGGAATTTAATATTGGTTTAATTGACCATATTAAAATCTCCTTTTAATAGGAATTTAAACCCTCATTCATTTGGAGATAATGGAGTGTAACTCCCATTTTTATTAGGTTTCAAATCTCATTAATTTAGAGAAAGTGGGGGTATAATCCCCCTCTTTAATTCTCGATTGAATGAGATTTAAATCACTCATTAATTAAAAGTAGGATGTGATTCTTAATTTAATTGGTGTTTATGGATGATTTTTTTTGTTAACAATAGTAAGCCTGTGACAACCAGTGTAAAATATTATCATATATTATGACATGAGTTAAAATTTGGTAAGAAAAGAAATTTAAAAAATATAAACGAAAAAACTTTAAAGTACTCTCTTTTTATTTAATAGTTAAAAATTCAACGAATTATTTTTTCTCTTCCTTTTTTTTTTTACCTATTTCTACATAAAAATAGGGAAACTAGGCTATGCTTGGGAGATTAGTTTTAAAGTGTTTTAGTGTGGTTTGGAAAGATGTATTATGAAGTACTCATAAAACACTTATTTTTGAGTTTTTTGACAAGTGTTTTGAAATATTCTTAGAACACCAAAAAAAATAACTGTTTAGATGTTTTAAAGTGTTTTTTATAACACTCCAAATCGGGATGTTTTGGAGTGTTCTAAATTATTTATCCAAATATACAATTTCTTGTCATTGTTGCAACTCTCACACACGTACTTTTCTATTTTCTTAATTGGGCATATTTGTATTTTATCTGTTTATGAAACCCATAAAATACTTGAACTTTGAACTTGCACACTCCAAAACTATGATCAGAACACTCCAAAACACATACTATCAAAATACTCCAAAACACACGTTAGCAACATTCCAAAACACTTTGTTTTGTTTTTGATATCTAAGCATAGCAAAACAACGTACCAGTAGTTGATCATTTTCTTTGAAATAAACACAGAAAAACAAGAAAACTGATGTAGTAATTTATGGACATTAAATTTTTGAATTCATTTGCTCCACTTTCCAGTTTCCATCAAACAAATAGCTCCTTAGGTGCAGTGCAATAGATTGGAGACCCAAACTTATTGGACAAAAGAAAACACATCATCCTTCTCATTTGCTTGGCACAGTAATTTTGGAAACTTAATGCATTTCTTTTATCGGAATGTATAGTGTACATAAATTACCACTATTATGTGCAATCTTATACATGAGTTTCACCACAGTTTTTTTGTTTTTTTTCCTGAGGGAAAGAAAATGAATAAGAAGAAGGAACCAATAAGAAAAGAAACAATCTACAACACTTGCTGTATCTTCCTAAGACGGTTTCTAGCTCCTTTCAGAATGTATAATGAAAACATGGTTACGGAAAAAATCGACTTTCATGAGGGCTGAAAGCCAAAATCTATTGCACTATCAATGGCTTTTAGCCTGAATGAGTGGCTCTTTCACCTTTTCGGCACTTAGGTTTATTAAAAATAGAAATCAATTATTTGCCATGAATGAACACTTCTCGTTACCAGATTTCTGTTCTTTAAATCCTGTTACATGATAAATCAGTGATGGAAGAAAAACCTATTCTGGCCTTTTAAAGAAGACCAAACTTGATTTTGTACATGTTATCCCCTAAATTCTGTTCTTCACGGCCATGGAGATCATCAAATGATAATTTAGAGCAATAGGCGAATATTGACCAGGTGAAATTGAAAAGCCTATAAATTTTATCAGCTGAAATCCCGTAATGAGTGAAATAGATCAAAGGAAAAAAACGAGGCAGGAGAGGTGAAAAGAATTCCCAACCAACTGACCTTAATACTTTATTTGCTTTTGCTATCTTATGCATTCAAGCTCTCGTCGCCATCTAGCTCAAGTCATAACTAGATAAAACATAACTAGATAAAGGCCTAGTGTAAGCTTTTATTTCTATTTTTTGCTTACTACCCCTTGCTCCGCAAGGGCAACTGGCTTGTTAGGATTCATTTGCCTCTGTTGATAATTAAAGTCAAGTCACAGATAGGATTTGTATTGTGTTTGCTTTTATTTATAGGTAATGTCAAGAGTAAAGATGTACATGTGATATTTTCATCTGGATGTTCAGTCTGCCTGTTGTTATCTTATTAGTCATGAGTACATTAATTCCATCCCACACAACTTTCACGTCTTATTGTGCATACCGCTCTTATCTATCTTCTTCAAATTCCTGTTGTGATTGTTTATTGCATATTTATTGTTAGTTCTCAACGTCGAGACTAATTCACAACTCATGAGAGCACCAGTATTTGCGTTAAAACTTGTCATGCAAATGGTAAGCAGACAGCTACTAGGAGGTTTTCTCTAGGCAACAGCATACACCTAATAAAACTTTCAACTAGCCCATAGTATACTAATACAATAGGAAGAAAATCAAATAAACAAAACGTACCTGTATTATGATCAACACCAAGCTTCTGTATCACATAATATTGATGCTTGGTAAGAGTATTCAACCAAGTATGCAAAAACTATGTTCAAGTAGGAATATGGACATAAAGACTAACTAATCGTTGATTGGGTGAAGTAATCAAAGTTATCATGAATTAGGTACATATTTTTATATTAAAAACCCTCTTCTCAATAGAGAAATACCATATTATCACAAAAAATTACAAGATGAAAATACTCAAAGGCAAGGCTAGTATTAAAAAAAAAAAAAACCATAAATAATAAGGGAAAATACTGAGTAAAAAAATGACAAAGTGGGGAAAAGGAAACATCTGAAAAGTAACATACCCATCTTTGCTAAAGATAGAGAACAACAAAGAGCTCTCAGCCACGGAAGGCGACGATATCACCCAAGATATCATAGAAATGATTTATGTCTATCTTCTCTTTCCCAGAGTAAATAGCTTCTGAACTTCCACCCTTGGCACCCTGCGCAGCCATCTCCACAACCATATATAGTTTCTTCAGGGGCATCTGAAAGATAATAAAACTACATAAGAATCGATCGAATATGATTACATTTCATCGCCATAAGTTATCATGACACCATAGTAACCACCAAAACAGCACATCGAACTAAAACAGAATCAGGAAAGGTGGTTCAGTATATAGTAACTGGGACTAAAAGCCAGGATTCAGTTCGAGTCTACTTCATCTGGCTTACACCAGATTGATGAAAACTTGAAATATTGAATTGCAACAAATCTAGAAATTAAACAGAATAAACTTACATTATGCACTGCTTCAGCTGCTGAATCGAGATCACCAGCTGCAAATACATTGAGTTGTTGAAGTACCTGAAAAAAGAAAAATTGTGTGACTTGACCTTCAGATATCATGATTTACGATCAATAACCCTTCAAGTCCTAAGTAGAAACCATAATGGTATAAAACCTATTTGTGGTAATAGTCTTTTACTCCTAGATCACAAAGAAGTGCAGAAAGTGAAACCAAATCAATTGTTTATACTTCATATATCATGGTAAATTCAAAAGGGCTAAAAAATAAATCACTAAGATTCCATAAGAAAAATGTTTCAATCTCATCAGGAGCAAGAAAATGAACATGACAGCTCTAATTTTTAAGCAGAAATTACGTAGCCCTAACAAGAGAAAATATGACACTCAAGATAAAAGGTAAATATGGCCATAAGTATGTCAGTCAGAAGATCATCTTGTTCAGTAAGCAATATATTTACATTGACTAAAAAAGTATTTTCTGGAGCAAATGTTTCTTGCTCAGTAACTTAGAACAATCTCGTACACAGCACACACAATTTTCCTTGAATGTCCATTCAACACTGTAAATTCTCAGCTATGTGTTCCATAGCAAGCAAACATATAAGCATGTTATCATGGATGCATCCCAGACTAGGAATGCATTCAGCTAGACAACCTTCATAAGCATTCATTAACAACCAGTGCAGCACAAATGCATATGGAAAATCAGTAATGTTGCTTCCTGCCATGGAAATTCAACTCAATTCAAGGGGTCAAGGAAGCCTAAACTTCCCATCAAATATCATACCAAGGACGAAGATATGCAATAGATTGCTGTATACTGGACAACCTATCCTTCCCACTCCCCAAATCCATGCACAAAAAGTGGCTAGACTACATGCAATTCATTCTAGCAGTGTCATCCTTTAACATACGACTCAATTGTGAGTTCTCTTCACCCCAATGATACGTGTTGATGATTCACAAGTAGAGACAGAGAATGGATATCTACATCTACTTAACTAACCAATCTTTTTGGCAAATACAGTGTTTCAAATTTGTTTACCTTTTTGGCATCTTTCTTGTCTAATGTTGGAACGTGGTAAGTGACAGAGAAAGCATCACAGATACCAAGAGACTCGAGAAAGCCCACTTCACTTGTTGTCCCAATTACCAGCATGTTCTTTCCCTGCAGACCATAGCATGTTATCATCCATGTACAAAATCCTACTATTTCTGTAACCAGCAGAATTAGTTAGAAGATTCATAGCATTTCTTGATATAATTCAGTATATAACATAACAGCTAGAGCTAGCCCTTTACACTTCTTATATCAGAACTATCTAAACCAAGGTTTAAAATCTTGTAATCAATATTAGCTGAAGGCTTATTGTATCAAAAATTGACAAATATCGATTATAGGTTCTACATCGTATCGGCTAGCTCAACATCTGATATGACATCCACGAAACCTTTTGGTTAGCCAATATTTCAAACCTTGTTTTAAACTAATCATGGTATTATACATATCAATATCTTGAATAAACTTTTGTATATATCAATATCTTGACAGTTCGTTTACTTATATAGTAGTATTTAAGATATAAAAGAAAGTTAATGAATACCTCAAATATAGTATGAATAAAGAAGTGTATAAAAAACATAGGGCATGTCCAAAAAGTTCCCCAAGAACATATTACAATTATCTTAAATAAAAAATATAATATATAATCAAGGACAAACACAAGAAGTATCCGGAAAATGTCTAGGAAGTGTCGGTATCTCACTATCTGAGACAGAACGGATTTCATGATAAGGATGCCTTTCGCTTGGCCGATATTTCCCACCTTGATCTTAACTAATCATGGCTTTGTACAAATCAATATCTGGACCATTTATTCAAGTAGTATTTGAGATATAAATGAAAGTAAATAAATATCTAAAATATAATGTGAATAACGAAATGTAGGACATGTGTCCAAAAAGTGCCCAGAGAATGTCCAGAGAAATATCCTAAATTAAACATAGAGTATATAATTGAGGATACGTTTAAGAAGTGTTTGCAACATGTCCAGGAAATGCCAGTATCTGACATAGAACCGGTTTCATGATAGGAGAGTCCAAACTACACAGCAGTTAACATGTTCATCAACCGATCTCTTCATAGAAGGACATGGGATGGAGAAAACCTTTGGAGGAAGCCGTTTCAGAAGAACCATTAGTGTTTGTGAGATCAGATTTGAGAAGCGGGGACCAATAGCAACGTACTCCAGTAGCCTGAAGTAAATAACAGATTAATTAAGCACATACTGAAACTGATCAAACAAGCAACCACAAACCACTATTAATTATTACATGAAAATTTAAATCAGAATCCAACAACATTTAATGAAGTAAAAAATCAGTAAAACTGAAGGAATGTTTCATCATCTTTAAGTATATTATAGATACAAGATTGCCTGCACATTAGTATTGCTGTCAACATAACTGAGTCTAAGCTACATCCTATATCAAGAGAATCTGTTATAGAATGAGAAAAGATATGTACATATTGCCATGTAGTGAATGGGTATGAGTGTTTGTGCTCATGAAAGAGTGGTGGGTTTTTGAAGGGTGGGTGGTTTTTTTTTTTTTGGTGTGTGTGTGTTGGGGTGGGGGGGGGGGGGGGGGGGGGGTAGGCAGTATCTAATTTAGAAAATAACACACAAACACACTCCATGATGTCTTAAACGATATAAGAGAACACAGTAAATACTATATAAGTAAATACAACCAAAGAAGAAGTCAGTAGTTACAGGGGTTCTCTTTCAATGTCGTCAAGAATCAAGAACTATAATGCTTAATTAGCGTCCCACTTATGTCTGGCACTGGGATAAAGGGTGTGGGGGGAGGGCCATCAGAAAGAGTGTGTGTGTGAGTGTGTGCGGTTGGTTGTCTATCTTTTGAGGGTTGGGGGGTGTGTGCATTTGTCTGTTGGGGCGGAGGGGTGGATTCCAAACACAAGTAAAACGCATACTCCATGGACTCTTAAATGCTACAAGGAGAACATGATAAATACTATAAGTAAGCAAATACAATCAAAGCTGACAGGGGCTACCTTTCAATGTCATCAAGAACTATAATGCTTAATTGGGATCTGTAAGCATCCTCAAAGACCTACATTAGGATTACAGGAAAATGATTATTTTGGGAATTTCAATATGTATGTCAATCCTATGGAAGAAAACCTAAAGAAGAAATTCAAGAGAATCTGAAATCCAATGTATTTCATATAAACTATCAGAATTCCAGTTATATTAATAAAAACATGACAGCAGTTGGGTTCACAGCTAGCTTTTCCAGATTTCTGAAATATAAGACAAGTCAAGAAAATGCAGTAAAATAATTGTTACCAACCTTGACAATTCTTGCACATTTAGTGCTTTCACTGAGACCAATCATCGTTTCGGCAGAAATCTACCACAGCAGAAGAGTTTCATCATTAAATGGGGGAAAAAATTGCAAACCATGAGTTAAATTTTATAAAGGAGGAACTCACAATTTTGACATAGGCAAAATCACTGTCAATACCAATTGTGGCTGCCATTGCACTCTTACCACTAGGAAAGAAGAAAAAAGATAAAAGCTATTAGAGATAATGATAGCAGAGAGATTAAGGTGGAAAAATACAGGTGTTGAGGATCCTACCTGCCACCAGGACCTTCCAAAAGGCAAGTAACTAGAGGGCTTCCCTTGCTCACTTTAACTTGCTCCACAAGAAGCATAGCTCTTTGATAGATATGTTTGTGCCTCTCACCACAATCAACAATACCATTTAGTCTGCAAATGTTTATAGATCAGAAGATTATGTGGTTCCATCTAAGTCTACATGTGTAAAGTATGTATCTTGTTATCTGAACCTACTTGCAGACTGTCATACCGAAATAACAAAGATAATATACTTAATTATTTATGTTTTATCACTTCATGAACCATAGAAGTCAGTGGGCCAGCTAGGGGAAATTGAGAAGGTCCTTAGTTTTGACTTTAAAAACTTTTAAGTGGAAATATACAAAGGAAAGTAATCAATAACATGAGCAACAAACAGTCCTCAATCTGAGGAGTGTTAATCATGAATAAGGTTGTATTTAATTGCAGCCTCTTGCCTAACGACTTGTGCAGCAAAAGTGCATACAGAGCTTTATTGTTAGACCAGTCTCGTAGCTAGCTGGTGTCGTTTTATCATGTTACATTGGCTAGAATTCTCTCTTCATCGAGACTGATCGACTAGAGAAGATTTGGGTCAGCACCACATGAATTACAATGGTCAACCTTTCTCATAACCCTCAAAATCCAATACAAAACTTGCAGCATATATCGGTGTTGGCCGATGTTTGAGACCATGGTTCAAATTGGTTGTCAAGACAAAATTAAACTCTCCAGTTTGACATGCACACTGGAATTCTGCTTCCCTATAATAGAGAATCTGGTATCCCTGTATACATTACTTCAAGTTGTGCTTGTTAACTGCAATTCAGTCAGAATGATTCTGTGTGTTTGTGTGTGAACACATGAGAGATGACTTTGAGTATGCATGCAACTGAAAGAAATGTCCATGTTAAATGCCACTTAACGAAACTAGTGTCCATAACGACAATTAAGAATAGATTGTAAACATAAAATAATGTGTCATGTTAGAATCAATAATCTTTGGTTGCACCAATCTCAATTCTATGTATAGATCCTCCCACTCATCTGCATATACTTAGAAAGAGGGCTGCATGGTAGTTTGGGGGCTTTACTATGGATTTCTTCAAAATATATATTAAAACCAGACTACATATGTCAAAAGTAGATTACTAGACAAAAATGAGTAATTTGAGGAGTGCAAGCTTGAACCAAATTTAAAAACTCCATGATTGCTCTGCTGTAGAAGAGGCTGAAAAATTGAGTTTTTACATCTATCTTGGGCCATAAAACTAATGTTCATAAACAGCGCATTCACAAAATAAAAATGACTGCCAACTTGAGTATATACCTGCATCGTTCCAGATCATCTGTGGATGCACCAAATGCAGGGACAATTTCGTGTAGGGCATGCAGAAAGTCATCCATAGTAACTTTTATGCTCTCCTCATCCAGAGGTTTAGTAAGATCATCCATGCTAATCTGACGATTTAAAGCAAAAGAGACAGCACTTTTGACAACACCTTCAAGTTCAGCTCCACTGTAATTCTTTGTCCTTGCAGCTGCAGTCAGAATATCAAAACCATGGCATGACATAAACAACAATTTTTTTTTTAATTGTCTATAACCTACTTTGGCATCCTAATTATCTAAAAATGATTCTGTAAATGACAAACAAGCATCCACGCACCCATAAATTTCATATCTAATAATGATATAAGTAAATATGAAATAATCAAAGTATGAAATCATAAAACTTTCTTTACTAAAACTTGTACCAAAAGCTAGCACAAGCAAATATTTCTTACAACATACTGAGTTAGTCCAAGTAGACAGCCATAATTATATACTAGTGTTTTATATGTCCGATGCACGGATTTATTAAATTTGGAGCGCACAAAGCTTTTTAAAGGCATTTTCGTACACTTCTATGAATGTGGGTCGCTAGTAAAATATGCCTTCTTAGAGGAAGTTAATTAGACAACTTAAATTGAGGTCGAATCGTAAATATGTATAAATTTTTGGATATTTTTTAGGGACATTTATGAGTGAAAGATATATGTGAGTGATTCAATCTCAATCTCCCACCCCAAAGAGTTTTTATTAAAATAATAGAGATTAGGCACATAAAAATTCATTTTCATATACGCATCAGTCTGAATATGAATTCCAATGCAAGTTTTCCATGTATAATGTAAATTTGCACAAAAGACAAATTTGATTTATGCATATTTTACGTGTATATGAATACAATACGATTCCCCGGTGTTTGCATTCATTAACCTCAAGTCTACAGATAGACAAATCTGTGTGCACTTAATTTATTATATATGCAATAACCATCTATTAGTAGTCAAACATAAACTTATAGAGTCTAACTTCCTCAACACTACCTTCGTTCATCTCATGCACACAGTGTTTTAAATATCGGATACCGGTCTCGTACCGGTCAGTCAAATTGCATACCGGTTACCGGATACCGGGCGGGATATCGGGATATAACCCTAAATACCGGAGTGTCATATCGGTGTCATACCAGTTAAAGAATAATCATATAATTGGCTATATAGAACATAATAAAACGCATAAAATGTGTTTATAGCACTTACATTGGCTTATTTATATTCAACTTACGAATTTGCAGATATCGTTTAGAACGTTCGCATATGCACAGAGACAGAGCGAAATACAATTATAAAATAAAGAAAAATAAGTTTTCAAAATAAAAGAAAAGTGTTTCTGCAATACATAAGTGATATAATTTATAAAATTACAACATTGTCTTTTAAATGAGTTTATTTGAAACATGCTAGAAACTTTAAATATCAGTTTTTACAACATATTTTCTAGCTAGATTCAGAGTCGACTGGTTCATTTGTTGGCATGCCTTTCTCATCATCTGATGACGAATTTGATGATGATGTGTCAACTTCTTCCTCATCGTTATCATCTGATACGTGCTGCTGCTTAGACTTTGAAGATGATGATGCTTTTCCCTTTGAAGTTCTACTACTCTTCGACTTAAATGCTTTAACTCTTTTACTCTTTCTCTTTTTCGGATTAGCACCCATAGCAATTGACACTTGTCGAAAAGTCAATTGTTCTCCAGGAAAGACTTCATCATTACTAGTCTCATAAGGATCACCATTCTTTTTCTCAGGCATGAACCACTCGGTGACCTTTTCCTCTTCATTGTATGCTACTAGTGGATCTCTGTTTGGGATTGAAAATTTGCTCTTGAGCCTTGCATTGAATTTGACAAAGACTAAGTCATGCAATTTCTTGGAATTTAGCCTATTTCTTTTCTTCGTATGCACCTAAATAAAAGATAATCACATGAAACGAACTTAGAACATATCTATTTGGGAGAAAGAAATATTTAATTAGAAAAGTTAAAATTGTAATACCATCTCAAATGTCCTCCAGTTCCGTTCACAACCCGAAGAACTGGTTGTCAGGCTCAAAATCCTCATTGCCATAATCCTCAATTCGGGAGCATCTGTCCCGTAGAATTGCCACCATTGAGCTAGCAATGAATATTTAGAAATAGTTATTAGTTATTTAGTAGTTTCTTTAATTAAAAATAGATTGAATTTTGCATTTCTTAAATTAAAATGCATACCTGGATTAATGATTCTCTTTACTGCTGCCCTTGCAAAAGACATTCAAAATGATCCATTTTGATTTTGATACATTGGGAGCTGCTGTGCAATCTTATCAATTCTATCATGATCATTTGGATAGAATCTGTGCATCACGGCAACGAAGCCCGACATGAACGACCCATCAGCATCAATCTCAGGCTGCTTCGCATAGTAATACAGAGGGTTCAAGAAATATCCAGCTCTATGCAGAGGACCCTTAAGTTTTTCCTCCCATCTCTTATCAATAATCTTCCATATTCAAAGATATTTCTTCTCTTCACCCCCTAGAGCATCTCTTATATCCTCTTTAGCAGTCTCTAGGTCACCATACAGAAAGTCAATTGAAGGAACCTTGTCCCCATCAACTCTACGCAAAACTTTCAATAGTGGAGTGAATACTTGTAGGGCAATATTTGTGTTGTCCCAAAATTTATTGCTAGCAATTATTTCTGCAACCTAAACATTCATAAAAAAATGTATTAAAAAAATATGAATAACATATAATTTAAAATTATAAAATAAATTTTTTATTAATTAAAATAAATACATTCTTGCCTGCATCTGTTCTGGAAAGAGTGCAATCCATCCAGTCATCAGATATAAACATATGTTGCAGCTCCTTTTTCTTCTCTCTGATTGATGATAAAGAGAGAAATGTCGTGGCAAAACTAGTTGTACCCGGCCTTATTAGCTCTCCACCAATCGCCTTCCTCATTATATCTAAAGATTTGGTGTGACTGTATATGTACACGGAGACTGATCTCCCCATCATAATTGCACTTCGGATATGTTTAATTTTTTCAATATCCGCAAGTATCGGATTAATTATATGTGCTGCACAAGGTGTCCAAAATATATTTGGATGCGTCAGAGCCAATGTATTTGCTGCAGCCATATTGTTCGAGGCATTATCTGTCACAATCTGTACAACATTTTCCGTGCCAACCTCGTTCATTCCCCTCTCCACAAATTTGTGGATATAACTGTCATCGTGTCTCTCAGAAGATGCATCTTGAAACAATAAGAAGGCTGTACCGGCCGGACAATATACAACGATATTCATTAAACTTCTCCCTTTCCGATCTGACCACGCATCAGTCATTAAAGTGCAGCCATTTGTTCGGCAACTCCGTTTGAATGATTCAAGAGTTGCATTTGTCTCCTCGACCTCTCTTTGGAGGCAAGTCTCGCTTAGCTCGTATGGGCTAGGAGTCTGTAAGTTTGGTCCATACATGCCAATGGCTTGGACCATCTGCATAAAAGCTGGCTGCGTAGCAATATTGAATGCAAGCCCTCCTTCATAAAAAAACCTGGCAATGTATCGAATTGCATCGTCTCTGGCCTTTTTTCTGGAGGCTGATGGCACGGCAGGCTGTTTTTGAGCTGTTTCTACTGCTTCCTCGACCGATCGAATTGCAAATTGATCCATCGGTCCTGTTGTTTTGCGGAAAGATTGACCTATTGTTTTGCGAGAAGATGACTCCTCTCGAGCTGTCTCCTCATCTTCTTCTTCCCCAACACGAACTTCTTTTAACAAATTTTGAAGTTCTGTTGTTTTTCCTTCCTTTACTTCTCTAGTTTTACTTAGTATTACCAGAACTTTCTGCTTCACGTCATCTGGGACCAGGGGACAGCCTCTGACATTCCCGCTGACATAACCTAAATGTTCCTTCAAGCGAGTAATGCCTCCCCCATATTCATTCTTACAGAAATTACACTCTACTTTATTGGGCTTATTGTGTACTTTTTTCCCCCATTCCCAAGCTAGATCTTTACCTCCTCGCTTCTATTGGACATTAGAAGTACCAGAAGAGGACATCTTTCAAACTATTTCTGACTTCAAAATAGTGGAGTGAAAAAGGACAAACAATTAATTGATTAAATAGCTAAATAATTGTTGCACTTAATTTATAAATAATTGATTAAATAACATTGATTTAATAGCGTAAATTGTGGCTATAGGTCCCCGCATTTCATTAACTAGAGCTTAACGAAATAGATCACCCCTTCTTTAATTGCTCCAATTAAACATTTACATGGAAATCATTCAAGTTGAAAGTGAAATGTCAGCAGGGTGGTTCTCTGAGGCTACTATATGAGATTGCAAGCTTTCAGCATTTAAATTCTTTTATAACTTTAAAAGAATTTACGTTGCTAGTAATAATCAAACTTTGGAACCTCTGTTTAACTACTGATCAGGTCTGCCTAAACTCTAGTTATTGACGTAGATGGAATCTCATGAAAAGTGAATCTGGATTCTAGCATGAAACAAAATCAGTAAATACATAATTACATATAAATAATAAATACTCAAAATTCACACAAAATCATTCCTTGAATCACTGATTCACACTGAATCAGTGATTCGGTTCACTGATTCAGTGTGAATCAGTTACTTGAATCACTGATTCACACTGAATCAGTGATTCGGTTCACTGATTCACACTGAATCAGTAAACCGAATCACTGATTCAGTGTGAATCAGTGATTCAAAGAATCACTGTAGACTCCCCTACCCGCAGGTTCACTGTTCAGCCCTCTCAATTTAACAATTCCCCTCAAATTACACCAAAAAAAATAAATCCAACATAAATCGCAATCAATTAAACCTAAATAACACAATTATAAAAGAAATTGAAGAAATTTATAATTCTAAATCAAATTTAAATTAAGAAAACAAACTGCGGTTACCTGGCCGGCGGCGACTGCTCCTCTGGCGAACGACGATCACCCTTCGAAGACCCCCAGAGCTATAGAGAGCGGAGAAGAAAGATAGAGAGAACACGAGAGAGATTTATAGATGGATTGGGAAATGGGAAATTAGGGTTAGGGTTCGGCCGTTCGTCTCGATCGGTCGACGATCGCGGAGAGAGAACGAGAGAGAGAGCCAGAGAGTGGAAGAAAAAGAATCAGAGAGAGATTTATGGCGGATTTGGGAAATTTTGGGGTTAGGGTTAGGGTTTTGGTCGCGGGAGGGAGTCTCGGATCGCCGGGAGAGAGAGAGAGAGAGAGTTCGCGAAAAAATAGAATTTCTCCCCCCTCCCGACCTGTTTTATATCTTAACGGGTCGGGTCTGAACGGGTTATTGGGTTTAAACCGTAATCAAAACCCAATAACCGATATTACTAAATACCGGCCGGTATTAGACATATCGATACCGGCCGATATATCGCCACGTGACCGATATATCGGACCATACCGGTCCAAAACGATATCCGGTAAAAAAATACCCATATCGTCTTGTTTCTTCAATTTTAACGATATATCGGCCGATATACCGGTATATCGGCCGATATTTAAAACAGTGCATGCACATGCATGCTCATCGATGACCAGCGTTCCAATCCATAGAGGAAATAATCTTAATAAAGTTTCTATTTCTGGACATATCCGAATTCATAATTTATAACATATCCGCTGCTTAGGTGTTAGAGGACAGTTCATGTCAGTCCATTGACATAAAAGTTTCACAACTCAATTGCAAACTAGCATACATTCTGTATGAAATATGTAATATCTAGATTGTATATTACAAAGGAAATTTCGCATAAGTAAGCCTTCGGATGCTTTAGTATAAAATTCAGGGATTTTAGTTTATCAGAGATTTGAAAGCTACAGCCTCTAAGATGAGCAACAATAAACATGATAATGTTGAGTTGTTTATGTCGGTGAAATGTAAAGCCAATAAACATGATAATGTTGAGTTGTTGATATCGGTGAAATTGCAATGGAAATTTCAGCCGTCACTTCCCCCCTCTCCCTGCATATGCATAAGTCAGCCTTCGGATGTTCTAGTATAAAATTCAGGAATTTTAGTTTTTCAGAGATTTGACCAAGTTTCATCTTTAATGCAATAGCAACATCTACCGCTCTCGCTGCACAGGCCCGGGCCAGCAGTTATCCTCCACATTTCACCGATATCAACAACTTACATCTTAGTATTTATTAATTGTTTGGTTAGGGAAAAAAAAATGTAAAGCCAAAATTGTATATACAATTATGTGTACAAGAGAATCATAGAACATTGAAATTTCTATACGTAATAAATACTTTCAGCATCATGACTTTAGGAGCCTTTTATTTTGTTTAGCTATCCAAGCACTCACCTAAAATTATCATAGATTATTATTTTTTCCCCCATCCCAAATCACATTTTTTTTGTGATTTTGTTGGAACATCAATACACAGCTTAAGATGAGCAACAATAAACATGATAATGTTGAGTCCATTCATAAAATTAAATTTGTTTTAATCCCCGGAGGGAAAGAGTCCTACTGATAGTGTTTTCTTAGATAATTTAAAAAAAAATAAAAATAAAAGCCCCACCAATGGCATTTTACTGGACATTTGTAATAAAGAATTCTAGTGTTAGGTACACTCGGCATTTTTCCCTAGCAATACCCGCTAAAGAAAAACTATTTATTGGTTGTGAACTCAATAGGCATGTAGGAACTAGTCGTAATGGGTTTGATAGCGTACATTGAGGATTTTGTTTTGGAGAAAAAAATGAAGCAGGTAATTCAATTCTAGATTTTATTTTGTCTTATGATTTGATTTTAGTGAATACTTGGTTTAAAAAGAGAATTTCTCACTAGATTAGTTTTAAAAGTGGATCGAATGCAAACCAAATAGATTTCTTTTTAATTAGGAGGATAGATAGAGCTAGTTGTATCGATTGTAAGGTAGTGTCAGATGAGAGTATAGTTACCTAACATAAACTCTTAGTTTTAGATATTCAAATTAGAAATAGACTTACAAAGATTAAATATAAATTAGATCCTAAAATTAAGTGGTGGCGATTAGAAAGTAATCAAAAAAATTTTGTACATAGAGTAGTACAAGAAGCAGATTGGAGGGACCATGATGATCATAATATAACATGAAATAAAATGGCTAGCTGCATTAAAAGAATAGCTAAAAATATATTTAATGAGTCAAGGGGCGGTGCTTCATCATGTAAAGATATATCATGGTGGAATGAAGAGATAAAAAATACTATTAAGATCAAGCGAGACCTTTATAGAGATTTGAAGAAGAATAATAATAATGATGGAATAAGTTTTGAGAAATATAAACTAGCAAAGAAGGAGGCTAAGAAAGCTGTTCGGAATGCAAAAACTAAATTATATAAACAAGTGTACGAAAAGTTGGATAATAAAGAGACAGAAAATGATAATATATATAATTGTTCGAATAAGAGAGAGAAAGTCTAAAGACTTATGTACTGTAAAGTATATTAAAGATGAGAATCAGACGGTTCTAGTTCGAGACGAAGAGATTAAAGAAAAAAGAAAAAATTATTTTGATAGATTATATAATGGTAGTTTTACTCAAGATTTGGGAGATTTTACTATTCAATGTGAGGATATGAATCGTAGTTTTATGTGCATAATTAAAGAGTCTGAAATAAAAGATGCTTTGAAAAGAATGAAATCAAAAAAAGCTGTTGGTTCAGATGAGATTCCTATAAAGGTATGGAGATACTTAGGAGGGATTGGTATGAGATGGCTAACAGATCTTTTTAACAAGATTTGGCAAACTAAAAAAATATCAAATGAATGGAGGAAGAGTACTCTAGTATCTCTGTATAAGAATAAGGGCGACATTCATAATTGTTCTAACTATCGGGGAATAAAACTCATGTGTCACACTATGAAACTTTGAAAAAGAGTAATTGAACATAGATTTCGACCAACTATTAAAATATCGGAGAACCAGTTTGGATTTATGCCGGGACGATCGACGATAGAATCTATTCATTTACTTTGTCAACTTATAGAGCGATTCCGAGAGAGAAATAGAGATTTGCATATGGTGTTTATTGACTTAGAGAAAGCCTATGATAAGGTTCCACGAGAGATACTTTGGTGGACACTAATGAAGAAAAGAGTTTACATCAAGTATATCGATATAATTATGGACATGTATGATGGAGTAGTTGACAATGTCAGAACATGTGTTGGTTTAACAAGTGATTTTTCTACCACAATTGGATTGCATCAAGAATCTGCATTGAGCCCATTTTTATTTGCTATAGTGATGGATGAACTTACTAAAACTATTCAGGATGAGATACCTTAGTGTATGCTATTTTCTGATGATATTGTCTTAGTTGATGAGACAAGAGCAGGGATAAATACCAAGTTAGAGTTATGGAGATATATATTAGAATCTAGAGGTTTTAGATTGAGTAGTTTTAAAACAGAGTATATAGAGTATAAATTTAGTAAACGACGGACCATAAACTATAATGCTATAAAACTAGATGGACAAGAGATACAAATGAGTAGTCAGTTTAGGTATTTGGATTCTATTATTCAAAATGATGGAGAGATCGATAATGATGTTAACCATAGAATATAAGCTGGCTGGTTGAAATGGAGGAGAGCAATAGGAGTTTTATGCGACCGTAACATTCCGTTAAGATTGAAGGGAAAATTTTATAGAACTGCTATTAGGCTAGGTTTATTATATGGCATAGAATGTTGGGCTATAAAAAAACGTCATTCACAGAAAATAAGTGTAGCAGAGATGCGCATGCTCCGCTGAATATGCAACACTAGGAGAGATAAAGTGAGAAATGAAAATATTCGTACTAAGCTAGGTATAACTCCCATCGATGAGATGTGAGAAAATCGCTTACGATGGTTTGGTCATGTGCAACCAGTGTTCTAAATATCGGATACCGGTCTCGTACCGATCAGCAAATTACATACCGGTTACCGGATACCGGGCAGGATATCGCGATATGACTCTAAATACCGGAGTGTCATATCGGTGTCATACCAGTTAAAGAATAATCATATAATTGGCTATATAGAACATAATAAAACACATAAAATAAGTTTATAGTACTTATATTGGTTTATTTACATTCAACTTACGAATTTGCAGATACCGTTTAGAACGTTCGCATATGCACAGAGCGACATACAATCATAAAATTAAAAAAAATAAATTTTCAAGATAAAAGAAAAGTATTTCTACATGTGTATTTATGTGTATTTACTGTTTTAAAACAGTGCAAATATATGTCAATATTTACAATACATGCTATGTGATGTCTCATACTCGTCCCGTGTATTTCGCATCAATTTATGTCATATACAGTTGCAATCTCCCTTCACTTTAATGAACAAAACTAAACTTATATTTTTTCACATAACCAAACCTAAGAAGCAGTGAATCTAAATTAAAAAATCTACAACAACACTAGTGAAAATTGTATAAATAGTAAACAAAACTAAACTTATATTATTTCACATCAATTTGCATCTATACTATGAAAATTGTATTAAATCGAATATACTACTACATTCACTGTACCCACCATGTTTAAGACATAATTAAAGAAATTATAATCTGCAACAGTGAATCTAGCATGAAACAGTGAATCTGCAACAGTGAATACATATAAATAGTAAATACTCAAATTTACAAATTTTATCTAGCATGAAACTCACACACAAAATCATTTCTTGAATCACTGATTCACACTGAATCAGTGATTCGATTCACTGATTCAGTGTGAATCAGTGATTAAAAAAATCACTGTAGACTACCCGCCGATATACTGCCCTCCCAACTTAGCAATTCCCCTCAAATTACACCAAAAAAAAAATCTAACATAAATCGCAATCAATTAAACCTAAATAGCACAATTATAAAAGAAATTGACGAACTTTGTAACTCTAAATCAAATTAACATTAAAAAAACAAACTAAACTTACCTGGCCGGCGGCGACTGCCCCACTGGAGAACGACGAGCACCTTTCGAAGACTCCCAAAGTAGGAGAAGAGCTATCGGAGAGCGGAGAAGAAAGATAGAGAGAACACGAGAGAGATTTTTGGATGGATTGGTAAATTAGGGTTAGGGTTCGGACTGTTCGGCTCGATCGGCCGACGAACGCGGGGAGAGAACGAGAGAGAGAGAGACAGAGAGTGGAAGAAGAAGAATCGGAGAGAGATTTATGGCTGATTTGGGGAAATTTGGGGTTAGGGTTTTTCGTCGCGGGGAGGAAAAGCTCGGATCGCCGGGAGAGAAAGAGAGAGAAAACGCGAAAAAAAATGAAATTTTTCTCCCTTCCGACCCGTTTTATTTCTTAACGGGTCGGATCTTAATGGGTTAACGGGTTTAACCCGTAACCAAAACCCAATAACCGATATTATCCAATACCGGCCGGTATTAGATATCTCGATACCGGCCGATATATCGCCACGTGGCCGATATATCGGTCCATACCGGTCCAAAACGATAAACGGTAAAAAATGCCCATATCGTCTCGTTCATTCATAATTACCGATATACCGGCCGATATACCGGTATATCGGCCAGTATTTAAAACACTGTGTGCAACGTAGGCCTACAAATGCACCAGTTTGACGAGAGGAATTTATCAATGTAGGACAAGTTAAAAGAACGAAGGGAAGACCGAAGAAAACATGGATGGAGATAATACGAAAAGATATGGATTCTAGAGGTTTAAATGAGAAGATATTACTTGATAGAAATGAATGGAGGACTATCAAAGTGATTGATCCGGCGTGATTCTTTTTTTGGTTCATGTAGCCTACCCAAATACTTGGGATAAAAGGCTTAGTTGTTGTTGTAGTGTTAGGTACACTCAACAGTTCGTGATAATGAAATAATGACATCCCACCCAACTGCAAAGAAGACTTCCATACAAAGCTTTTTATAAGTATATTTAGTCCCTCAATTGGCCTTAATTCCATTTTAATCCCTCAAATCTTGATATATTTTTCTGATTAGTGCCCCAAATTATTTAAGTTACAATAAATTCGTTCTTCTAGTTGGATTAAATCAGAACTATCAAAATATGATTCTCTGATAGAGAATAAGGATAGTTAATCTTGCCCTTCTGTTAATCACTTCATATTCCCATTCTCTCACAAAGAGGGAGCTGGTAAATTTTGAGCATGGATTGATCTATTTAATCTGACTAGAATAATTTGGTTTGATCTAAATGATTTAAGGGATCAATACGAAGTATCAAGATTTAGGATACGATTATGAAAATAAGACTAATTTGAGGGGCTAATATTATTTAAAAAAAAAACGTATATGACCAAGTTTCATCGTTAATGCAATAACAACATCTACCGCTCTCGCCGCCCAGGCCCGAGCAGTCATTATCCTCCACATTTCACTGATATCAACAACTCTATCGTCTCTATTCCTTGTTAGATTTGAAGACCATTATCGTTGCCGCCACTCCCTATCATCTTTATCATTACATCCAACATTGTCAACTTTCATATTGTCATTATCAAAACTCCACTACTTTCACCACCAGTAGATTCGATGTGATCTACTTGCTCTGATGTTGAGTTCATAACTACATTCAAGAGCAATCTACACCTCCCTAACCCTTGGATGTTCCTAACAAACTTCCCCACCAGATCCATCATCATCATTGAGCCCCTTTGATGTTCACTCGTTATCCTTACTGTCTTGTCAAACCTTGTCATAAGTCAGAATGCATGACATCATCCCAAGATCACCCTTTCGTCGCTATTGACAGCTATCACCCAGTCGTTATCTATCTTTTAAGGTTGCAAACTAAGTCATAACATGAATGGTCAGCTGAAGTTCGAGCAGGACCCAACCAAGAGCCAAGTTCGAGTTGGTTTAGTCCTGCAATTAAATTGACTTTGAGTGGGGACTGTAAGTAAGAAACCCACCTGATTCCAATTAGTTCGTAACCAGACCCAAACTAGCTCCAAATCCTGATCACCTCAAAATCAAGGTCAACATTCAACCATCGAGATTTTACCAGTTTGCATATACCAATACGTTAAGAGTTTATTGGTGAATTTAAACCCATTTCACATCTAATTAAAGGTAGATGCGAGCCACTACGATTCTTGGGTATTTTCAGAGCTTTTTGAGCTATTTTTCGATTTTTTTAAAGTTAATTATTCATGGGATTCAAATTTTAAGGCCAATTTATATATATTAATGATGATAAAAAATAAGCTGAGCATGACATGTATGATGTCTTAGATTTTTAGTGTTTTAATGATTGATAAAGTTACAAAGTTATGTTGAAATATCCTGAAGATTTTTTTTTCTTATTTTCATCTAACATCTGAGAAGAAGTCTCTATGTCTGATTTAAGTTGATTTGAGAACTTTCTTATTGGTAGGAAGGCAGCCATAGAAAATGATGATTTTAGTATTACTTGCAAGCTATTCTTCATACTCGATATGCAACAAACCTTCATTCAATTATAGATTGTTTTCTAAATACCACGTATCTCCATCATTTGAGCCCAAAGTTGAACAAGAGCATAAGAACCTAAGACAAAGATTTAAGAAGAGTACAAGAATTAGAGACAGCCAAAATTGGAATATGAGACAATATCCAGAGCAGAGTTTAACACTAATCTAGAGCCTGCAATCATCATTGAGCCTGACGATCAGACTTTTTAACCTGAGCCAAACCCAGAAGTTCTTAATAGTTTTGAGTCAGAAGTATTGTTGATTCACTGCCATTGTTAGAAGAAATTTCTTCATGGCTCATTATATAGATCTTTCAATAGAACTAATTGCGAAGATATTGTCATCTTTGTCAACTATAAAGTTTCAACTGTCCATAAGATTGGCTGGCATCTACTGCCCTTTTCAATTTTTTTGTCACAGTAGACAGGTCAATATGATGCAAAGCACAATGAAACCCATCCAATGGTACCAACCTTACGATCACACGTTACTTATCGCATCTTCAGGTATTTTGTTTTCACTATTTCGTTATTAAGATTACTTCATTTGGCAAAATGAAACTGGTGATGGATGAAAAGTTTCAGAAATTGCTGAATTATGACACCTTATTCACCAAAGGTGAATCACCTCTTTTAAAACTGGAGAGAATTGATAAGAACATCGAATGACTAGGATTAATTAAGGACTAGTTGGTTTATTTTATTCTCCTTATAGATATTTATTTATTTATTTTATTGGCACGTATCACGCAGATAGGATTAGTCTATTTAAAGGACGTACGGCTCTTTATTCTAATAATTGAAGAATGATCACAGATTGAAACCCTCATTTCTTGCGAGTGCATGTGATTTGCATTTAAGAAATCTTCGCATATGATTTGTTTGAAGTGGATAGGTGATTTGCTTGGGTGTAAAGCCTGAATCATATATTTTATTGTGTGGAATATTAATTCATCCGCAAAACCACCAAATCCCCACCACAAAATCCTAAAAAAATTGTTTCCATCCTGTTGTCATATTGCCTCTCCTTAAAACATGATCATAAATCAGACTGATTTAAAGAAAATAAAACCCAATCATCCTAAATCATACGTGATGGAGTAGTTAGGAATTGAAAAATACATATAAAAAGCCATACAGTGCATTCCATAGTAATAAAAAATCTGAACAGAAAGTTTTAAATTTTGAAGTACATACCAAGCTCCTGAAGGTTCACGTCTGCCGCAAGAAAAGAATTTTCTTTCATTTTGTTTGTATGTATTTGAAGGATTTGTAAACGCCCATGCTCATCAGGAAGGTTTATTTCAACATGAACCTCCAAGCGTCCAGGTCTATATTAAAACATAAATAGAGTGATTCAGGTTATAGGTCCCACAGATGTCACAATAAATATTACAACTTGTTGGAAGATCAAGCTACAAATTCATAACCTAGCAGCATCAAATTTCCCCATAAGACAACTGTACTAGAAAGAGATAAACCTATCCAGTAATTTCTATACAGATGCAAAATATTAAGACACTCCTTGCTTACAACATGAGAACTAATATTGCTTGCAAAGAGTCTAAAATAAAATCCACAGAAAGCAGATAATTACCTCAATAAGGCTTCATCCAACAAATCCTTCCGATTGGTCATTCCAATAAGTAGCACATTATTTAAAGACTCAACACCATCTATCTAAAATACAAGCTCGGTTAGTTTGGATAATATGTACTCAACAGAAGCTAAAGTACTATCTGTGGATTCTAGCTGCAACTGAGTCAATTGGCAAATCAAAGCAGACCTTGGTAAGGAGTTGATTCACAATGCTGTCATGTACTCCTGTACCATCCCTTGTTGAACCCCTAGACTGTAGATTTAGAATAAGATAAGTAACAAATCAAGGGATGTAAGAAACATAATTCTCCAATATCTAATAAAAAGCCAAAACGAAGTATATTTCATGTAATTGCAAATGCTTGCTGATATTTCTGTCGAAATATCATGACTGGCCAATATGTTGCCCACTACAAGCAGTAACAATATGTTTGAAATTTTACTGCATAACTGAATGCTCAAGGCATAGAAGAATACTAGTTCTATGCAAACAAATGTGCATGACAGACATGAGAAAGTTCAGGTGGAGCAGTGTCAAAACAAAGTATTGGCAAGAACGCCCAGCTCCTCAAGTGTCGAGAACTACTGAGCTCTTCACGGAGAAGTGTTGACCAAAGACCATATCCACACGCACCTCCAACAGCATGCGATGTGAGCAATGGAATGAAATGCAGAACAGCATATGAAGCCTCAGAATTCAAAAAGACGAGGGGGTTGCTATGCATATACTGAAAAATCTAAACAACAAAGGGTGAGTCGGGAATGAAACTTAAAAAACAAAAAACACATATATATCCTTTCCATTTTAGCCCTGGCTTTGGTATTGAAAGCCCTCCTTATCTATTCCCAGGTTAGTTGTTTCTCGCATCCATGAAACTTCACATGCCTACTTATCATTTTCTTCCCATGATCTGGTCAAGTTTGTGGAACTTTAAAAAATCCACATGTAAACCCACTACTTTCGTTCTCCGCTTCTAACTACCACAGAAGGTTACACTTGAATGAACCATCAATCCTTGCATGGTTGAATAATTTAAATTACAAACATGTAGCAGTTACAGCAGGATAGCCACCAGATAAAATAAGCCATTAAACAGAGAGAGTAAATCAATCAGTTTCCAAGGATGACATAGTTCTCATGGCACATTAATAAACACAGCAGGAAATTTTTGCACTTAAATTTTATAGCAAGGTGAGCCTCATACCTTACATATCGCATCAATTTCATCGAAAATGATAACATGCAAGTCACTTTCATCACCTGAAAACAAGATGGAACTTGTAATGTACAATAATCAAGCCATAAAACTAAAGTTAATTTGTCGCAAAAAATTAGAAGAGCTAAACAACGACCGATTACCTCGAGCCCTCTGGTCATTTTCAGCATCGGCAAATAAATCTCTGACATTTTTCTCTGTCTCGCCAACAAATTTGCTTAAGACTTCAGGTCCATTCACAATCTAAAAAATTTCACAAGGTTGTCCTTAATAAATAATGGGTGTGCAATTTATAGAAAGAATGCACCAGAAAATTGACAAACAAGTAGACAAGACAAGTCAGCATCTAATTTCTTTAGTCAAGATGCAAGAGCCACTAAAGACCACCACTTACATCTCATAAGAGTCTAAACAGCAACAATTCTAGTCGTATATAAATCTCTAACTTATTGCAAAAAGATACAAGTATGAATGTGGATGGTTAGATTGACTACTTAAAACATGTCAGATGTAATATAAAGACTCAGGCAATCACCCACTTGCCTGTAATTCTAAATTATCACTAATTCTATCATTGAATAGCTTAATAAGTTAAAAAAGTTTAACAACATTTTTTGCAGATGAGACACAAGTTTTCTTATGAATTAGCACCATTTCACCATACTAAAAACAAAACAATGTTTAAAATAACAATAACGATAACGTAACATTTTGTCTCTGTTAGGTTATATAGCATATAGTGTAACGCATAATGTAGGTTACGCAATTTTCTATTTATTTAATTAAAAATAAATATAAAACTATATAAAATTAATTTTATAAATTGAAAATTAAATTAAAAATTCCAAAAAATATAAAAAAATTATATTCCAGTATTAATTCTAAATTTCTAATAAGTTTCACAGTAATTCTCATATTTATCTTCATAAATTAAATTATATTCACACCCATAATTTCAGTTATCATCTAAATAAAAAAAAACAAGATTTCAAATTTATTTTCAACTATTATCAATATTATAATTTGTATTTTGTAATACTCAATTTATGTTATTTTTAATTGTTTATTTTAGATTAGCTGAGAATTCAATTTAATCAGTAAGAAAGAAATTTTACTAATTAGAAAGGAATTATAACAAAAAAATTCCAGTAATTGGAAAGAAATTATAACAAGTAAATAAGAATGTACAAGTTAACAATGTCACAAGCAATCAAATAAGTAAATAACAAGCCATCAAGTAAAAAAAACTACAGCAATTCGCTAAAAATCAAAATAAATAATCGAAATCAATATAAAAACTATTTAAAATTTATTGTAAATAACGTATCATAACGTAACGTAACGTAAAATAGCGTAAAATAACATAAAAAACGCACCGTTACGGTGCATTGAGTTATTTTAGACTGTTAAGTAACGTTGACTTTCCGTTAGGTTTCATAACGCAACATAACAGGTTTCATAACGCGTTATTTTCAACATTGAAACAAAATTATCTGTACTATTTGGAATAAGCAAAAGCTTCCAAAGTTATCATGTTGGTACTAACATTAATTGTTTTTTAAACTTATAATAACTAACATCTAAATGGAGATTCACATGTAGAAAGTATGTAGGCATCGATTAGGCTTCATAAAGTTCTATGAAATGGAGGATGTAGACACCCACATGAAATTAACACAAACTGAGGAAGGAAAAATATGCAATTGATAATTTTTAAAGACATATACAAAATAAAACCAACAGTAGGCAGGGTCTTCCCTGTTATGTTTTGAAGGGCAAATACCTTCCTAGTTCCTACTATATTCCGATCCCACCTTTTTCTATTTGGTTATAGATGATAAAGCCATTGCGGTATACACAAATCATCAACAATCTGAACACAGCTAAGAGACAAATGGCCTTATTTCACTAAGGAAGCCTGTACATTATCAATATGCAAATCAATTCAGCTCATCTCCCTCATGTGAGAATTTTTTATTTTTTTCATAACTTCATATACAGAATTTTTTTTTTTCATATACAACATTTCAATAACATAATGAATTTTAAAATTATCCAAAATTTTTAATTCATGGAGTGACCAGCACCTTTCAGATACCTCTTTCTTTGGCATATAGAACATTCACAGAATTATTCTCATAACAGAAAACAAACAGTAAACAATTTACAAGATTTATAATAGGATAGAAAATTAATGGGGATCAATATCCAAACCTTTGGTTCCCGTCCATTTAACAGTTTTCCTATCTGACGAGCCATAAGGGTTTTCCCAGTACCCGGAGGCCCATAAAGCAACATGCCCTTGACATGCTTGATGCCAAGTCTGCAGTGTATGACCATCATAAAGCCGTCTTATTATTACACAAGTATTAGGAAAAAAAATAACTTTCAAATTATAGAGTTTTAAAATCAAGTTAAATAGACATTACTTATTAACAACATGCGGAGGGAAAACCCGAGAAGCAAATGCTCTTCGAAAGATGTCAGTGAATTCCTCACTTAGTCCTCCTATCCCCAGCTTCTGAAGATTAAACTCCTTCTGCTTGAAAATATTGCTGCTGGCAGCTTCACGCTGATTAATTACCTGCAGAAACACGCAATATAATAGATATTGAAGTTGCCATCATAGAGAATCAACATTTGCTCATATAAAAGTAAAATTGATGTGATATTTTGCACAGAAACCAAAGGACCTATTAACATAATAATCCATAAAGGATCGTCGATCGGAGGGGTTTGGGAAGGAAGAGTGGGTAATGAAGAAACAGAGGAAACAAAAAAATATATACCTTAATTCCAGAGTTTGGAATAGTTTCAAATACAATGTATGTGTCGGGGGTAATAATTCCTCTCTCCACACCTTTGGAGTTTTCAGCACCTTCAACCATAGCCTGATTAACTGTAAAGATATAGTTTACCCCACAATATTCAAATAACACTTTCTGGCCAGTTGTCATGACCTGCATGCCACAAGATAGCTTCTGCTTAAGCTAATAAAAAAAAAAACCATGCAACAATAGTATGAAGTGTACAATTAGCTATAGACATGTGAAGTCCAAAAATTGACTAGCATTTGAAGCAAGAGAAGTATAAACTGACATCGATATTGAATAACCACAAGTAAACCAATTAGAGATGCAAACAATGTGCTATCCATGGTGTGGTGACTCTATTAAATTCAAACAACCACTATTCCCTTGGGAAAGAAATACCTTAAAGTTTATTTTTAAAAGGACTTTAAAAATGCCTTTTTAATTAACTTTTAAAAACAAGACTTGAAACTTGCTTCAGTTGAGTTATCGCATGGAGTTTCTCTGGGCATTTTTTTTGAAATGAACAAACATGTGTGCACGAACACTCACATACATATACATGAATAACCACCCACCTGAAGGAACATAATCCTAAGTCCTCAGTCAAAAGAAGGAAAAGGCAGCATCAACTACACCCAACTGGAACCTTCAAAATCAAAAAAAGGAAGATCTGTTTCATATTCCTATATTATATGATGCAGCCACTATGGAAGGAAGAAACAAATTAAGATGGACTGACACAGTGATCAACAGTGGTCCTTCCAGTTTAGCTAATATCTTGCATTTACACCAACATATCCTATGATAGACCAGACCTGCTCTTCTACATTTCATAAATTTGGGAAGCCTACATAGATTGATATACAGTAGACACTCTCAATTGAGTCAATATATATTCTAAGCTTAATTTTATTTTGCCTATAAAGCAAAATTAATAACTAAAACAAGGGGTGACCACTAAATATGCTGTCAGTATTCCTTCAATACAATGTCCAAGTGTTGATAGTGGATTTGTACTCTCATACAGATAGATCCCTTTGAAGCTATGCTGCACCAATACACTGAAGAAGAGACATTACACACCGAATATGTATCAGATACTCATTTTCACAAATCCTAAATTTGTAAAAGATCAGAGATGTATCAATAAATTATAATAGATATATTAAAGATTCAGCAACTGAAAGTTGAAAGCATTGATGATGGAATTACAATTTCAATTGATCTGTATAAATGCATTGCATTTATATAATGTCCATATTTTTAATGAGGAATATGATTACAAGATGTACATGTGATATTGATTTATACAGCTTGAAAATATTTCATAATATATAAAATATTGTGCTCTTTTACCATTCTATCCTAACAAATTCATGCTATAAAAAATCATCAACACCCACACACAATTTATAAGTTCATTATAGTCATATCCGCAACGTAAAAATGTTCATGTCATGTCAAGCACATGTGCACATGTCTGCAATTTTTTACTGGATCAGTATTGTACGTGTCCTAGCTTTTAAATATTTGGTATATCACCATGTCCATATTGCATTATATCTGTATTATGTATCCATATTCGTATTAACAGCTTTGAACCATCAATTATCATTTGATGATTGCGATAATTGACAAATTAAAGTTTCTGACAGGACAATTTGAGCTAATCTATGAATTGTCTAACCATCCCCGCTCAAAGCCATAAAATTTGTACCAGCAGATTGTTTTCACTGGGTAAATTTTTTTCTTTATTTAGTGCTATATAAACTGATGGTACCAATAACAGGTCAATCTCCCGCATGTTAAATTATGGCTATAATATCAAGCAGCAGACCACATTAAATGGTACCGCATATGACCAGCTACAGCCAGTATTACCTGATCAGAAAATCTTTTCCGCAGCTGTTGAGCGAGAACAACAGCATCTATCTGCAGAGCAAATACCATAGTCAGACTAGCATTCAATGTTACAAAATTGCATCCCTTGTAATAGAAAGATAGTTAAGTAACTTGAAGGAGTTAAAACTTAAAGATTATAAATCTCAAATCAGAGAATAATACAGATAAGTTGTCAATCTTGAGGAAGAAGCTCACTTGTTCCGTTCTATTGGCAGACTTTTTAACAAATTCCAACTCCAATGTAAGCAATGCCAGGTCAAAATTCTCTGGTGGGATAAATCTGATTTTGTAAATAATATGGAGAAAAAGAAGATAGGAGTAAGGATGACAATAAAAACATAAAACAAACTCATCGAGGACCCTGATAGGTTTAGAAGTAAACCTGCTAACAGATATTTCATCACCAGAGGAAACTCTAGCATGCCGGCGCTGGATGGCGTTTAGACCAATATAACCATCTTGTTTCCCACCAGCAGTGAGAATTTGTCAAAGATAGCTCAAAGGAAAATATCACTTGGCTAACAGATTTGGATAATGTATAAAATCAGTCAACTAAGCCTGAGATAGCTCAAAATTACATTCGTTTTGTTTGTTTTGTTTTAAACTAAAAGGCTGCTCGTATAACTTCATGAATCATTCAGCTAGGCACTGTCTTTTCATAATTTCATAAGAAATGCAAAACAGCTCAAAATTTTCAAAAAAAAAAAAAAAAAACATTTTTCATACTTTCATCTCAACAACATTCACTTAGAACTACATCCAAAAGTTCGTAGAAAAGAAGATAAAGACATTGTTTTGCATACTTTCCTTCCAAAAACCATTTCTTTCAGGATTCCACAGGATTAGTAAATGAACACAATCACCACAAATCAGCTTACACAGTAATTTGAGTTTCTGATTCTTAACTAGAAGTAACTATTTCTTCAACCACTTTATTATAGAATTCAGAGTAACTATTTCTTCAACCACTTTATTATAGAATTCAGAAAGAACTCAATGATCCGACCTCAAATTCTCAGTCAAAAACCTATACTACGAGATCCAAAAGGATCAGACTACAATCGAGAGCTCGAACTTCACTTCCAAGAACTTCACTTCCAATTGCATTTGCTTCTATTTACATTGACAATTTTGCAGAAGGCAAGATATAAACAATTCAAAGTCTAATTCAAATTAACAAGGAAAATTCGAAGAAAAACTCGACACGGACCGATCTCAAAATCCTAAATCAATAACCTAAATCAAGCGATTCAAAAGCAACCAATTCCAAATCAAGAACACAGACTTTAAGAAACAATAACGAATCAACGAATAATCATCATGAAGATCGAGGAAAAGGATATCGTAGGGTGAGGACGAAGGCGTCGCCGACGAGGGCGAGGACGGAATCGGATCCAGGGGGGGCGAGCTTCTTGAAATCGTTGAGAGAGACGAAGGCGCAGTTGGTAAGGGCGAGATCGTTGCCCGGCGCGTTCTCCACGATCATGGTCGTGGTCCACGACCTCCCCGCCATTTGAATAAATTTGGGGGGAAAGTTGAAGGTTGAAGACGACGATGAGGTTTTTCTTTTTTCTTTTTTGGTTTTTTTCTTGATTACTATGTGATCGATCGATCTGAGCTTTCGTTCAAATCTTCGTGTTTACTACAAAGGGGCGTTGCTTCGATTCGAAGGAAAATAATGAGGAAAGGGGCCGGCCAAAGTTGCTATGCCGGCCGAAGGGAACCTTCTAAAGGGGCACAAGTTTTTTCTAGTGAGCCCAGTAAAAGTTTACCATATATATCAACTTTGTTCTCTAAAAAAATTTCCCATCATGCCCTTTTTCCTTCTCCCGATTGTGCCGTTCGGACTGTCAATCTGAACAAAGAGGATCTGTTCGGACTGTCAGTCCGAACAGTCCTATCTTGTTCGGACTGACAGTCCGAACAAAGAGGACATGTTCGGACTGACAGTCCGAATAGTCCAGTTTTGTTCGGACTATCAGTCCGGACAGAGACTTGACCCGATCTCATACTTCGCCGCTATCTTACCCACTCTATTTATGTAATAAAATGATATATCATTAGTTAACCCAATTTAACGTCACTTTAAAGACTTATATTAACAACTAATTACACATTATTATCGAAATATAGGAAAGGAAGCAAAAAGATATAATTATACACCGACACACTGATACACTGATACATCGATACACCGACACAATGATACAATGATACATAATGATACACCGATACAATGATACTCCAGATACACAAATACAATGATACTCCTGATACGCTGATATAATGATACATTGATACACCGATACAATGAAACAACGATACAATAACTGATACAATGAAATAGTGAAGATTATAAACAATGTCCCCTACGTATAAAACAAATAAGATCTTATACAAATTAAAGAAATAAGATCAAATACAATTAAAGAAATAAGATCAAATACAAACGTAGTGTATATATTAATCGAACAAAAAGCGACCAATAGGGTTCATTACAAACAAAAACCATATATTCTAGAAATTCTTCAAAATGTTTGCAAAAAACAATTACACAGGCCACTTGAAGTTCCTTACATCATCCATATCAATACACAACTAATATAATCTATCACTGTCTCCTTGTCTTCCTCGGGGGTTGACGTCTGCTTCTGATTCGAGACATAATTGCCGTATCGGGTGCATTAGGAGTGGATTGATCTTGTCTTTGTTCCTCTGCTTGCTCTTCTGGTGGTTCTTCTGCCTGAGTGCAACCAGTTAGCACGGCTTTAATCTTCGTAAGTGCACTAAATAACATCCCAGATCGGTTCTTGAATGCCTTATCCCCTTGTGCAAGTAATGGATCGATTATTGCTTCTATGCGTGTATATCTCTGTAATATTAATGAAGGAAAAAAATAAGTATCAGATAAACTGGGTACTATATGGGACATAAAATAAAGAACATATATGGTGATTACCTCATCAACGATATTTGGCCGGGTTGACTGACTTCCTTCCTCTGCTTGGGGTTCATCTGGTGCTACTCCAAGAAAGCGCTGTGAATGCGAGAAGATTCTGCCGGATCCATCTATGCAATACAAAGATATTTCATTCATAGATGTTTTTTATTAAAACAGTAAATTTTCTATGTGTAAGTAAGTAGTAACAAAGTATAATTTGCTACAAATATCATATTTTCTCTATTTATTTTTTAGCTGCAAGATAGTATAATTTTAAAGTTTAAAGATACTGTGAAACCGTTTTTTGTTACTTAATCAACCATTATGATAATACCATTAAACTTCTAAATTAACTAATAAATTTTAATATTAACGTCTATAATTAGAAAAATAACTAAATTTTTGCATATTTTACAACTACGATTACAATATTATATTTTCTACATAATTATAATCTAAATATTAAAATCAAAATTAACAAAAAAAATGCTAAAACCAATTTTGCTAGCTCCTTCACTCTTCCTCCTCTCTATCCCAACAAAATCACAATGAAGAGTTGTTTGATCCAAAAATAAAAAAATTAAAATTTTAAAATAAATATTGCTAAATTAGGAAAACCCATCTACTAATGGAGGGAAGTCGGCGGCAGTGGTGGGAGAATACCGGCAGCGGCGGCAGGAGAACAGAGACGGCGGCGGGTTCGGCGGCGGAGGATTCGGCAGCGGCGGCGTCAGGTGTACGAATGGAAGAGAGAGGAGATTTGGAAGGAGAAGGAGGTTGAGAAAATGATGGAGAGGATGAGGGGAAGTGGGGGGGAGAGGGAAGAGGAAGATTGGGTTTTAGGGCTCGTGGAGATGAAGTGAGGAGAGAAGAGGGAGATGAGGAAAATATATATGAAGGGTATTTTCGGAATAAAATTGTGCTTACTAAGAAATTCTCCCCTTTACTAAAATCAAGCTGGGTTCACTAGGAAATCTGGGCTCACTAGAAAAAAAGTTGTGCCCCGTTAGAAGTTCCCCGGCCGAAGTTGCTGAGAGCCGGACCCAATCTCCAATTCTTGCAAGGCCGTTTCCTAGAAACACTTGTTAAGTGGACTGGGAATTCAACAAAAATTAGTAATCTATCTGAATCTCTTATTTTCTATCTTTCTATATACTAAGCAAAAGTGAGAGAGAAAAAAATAATTTTTAAACAAAAAAATAGAAAATAGGGGAAAATTATGTTGAGGCTTTCCTATTTTACTAAATTTTAGAATTTTTTTTAAAAATAAATTTGAAAGCCACCAAGATAAAGGAAGTGGGATTAGTTATAGTTACTATAACTACCATCTAAATACAAAAAATTATAATTAATAAATATCAGTCTAACTCATTTTTATTCATATTTGTATCTTTTTTATCTTTCCTTATCTTTCTCCATCCTTCTCTCAACATGTTCTTATCGGATCCAAAATCTCTCATTAATATATAAAATATTTAGAATTTTTTTGTTTGAAATTTAATTCATTATTATGTATCTAATTTATTCTTCTTTCTCTTTTTTTTGGATGATTTGAATTTCATGAAACAAAAGTCACAATATAAAATAAAGGTTAGACAATTAATACTCATTGAATTATATTTATCTAATTGATTAATACTTATGATTGTTAGTAAGTTAAGAAAAAAATTTAAAGGCTCATTATCATAAATTATGTTATAATACCTCTTACATCATTAAAAATAAAGGAGAGATAGATATAAAAATTAAAGAATTAAATATAAACTCATATTCATTGAAAGTTATCAATCATAATTAATTTGTTAGTAAGTTAAGAAAAATAAATTAAAATGCTCATTACATATATTATATTTTAACATTTCTTACATTATTAAAAATAAAATTCTCATTACATAAATTATATTTTTAACAATTCTTACATTATTAAAAATAAATGAGAGATAAACATTAAAATTAAAGAAATAAATATAAACTATTGAGTAAAGTTATCTATCATAATTGATTATACTTATGTTTGTTAGTAAGTTAAGCAAAAGAAATTTAAAGGCTCATTACCACAAATTACATTTTAACATTTCTTACATTATTAAAAATAAAGGAGAGCTATACATGCAAATTAAATAAATAAATAAGTTATTGCTGAATCAAAACATCATTATCATAGTTGCTCATAGTTGAATTTGTTTAATAAGTCAAGCAAAAAAATTTAAACGTTTTAAGTTTCATATGATTTTCAAGTTGAATTTGTTGATTTGTTTAAATAATATCTTTAATTATTATAGTAGATGTTTAAATTGAGTATATCTAAGAAAAAAAGAAAAAGAAGTGAAAATCTCCATAAAAAAAAGTAGAATTAGTTATAACTATCTTCTCATTTATGTATTTTTTTTAATCTTTCCTTATCTTTCTCCATACTTCTCTCTACATGTTTTATAAACACAATAGTTTATATAAGAAAAGTAAATTAATTATAACAAAATACTAATAAGTAAAATAAACTATTCTAAGTATCATGGACACTTCCACAGTAGTATAATATATTTAAATTTAATTATCATAATATAAAATAATAAATTTTACTATATTATTTTAAAACATGCACAATTCTAAATATTTCTAAGTATTTGCGAGGGTTTCCCACTTGTTTTTTTACTATTTCACCCATTTTGGAGAGAGACCTTAGCCGTGCTTCAAGAATAGTATGTAACGAGGAAAAAAAAAGGAGTTTTTACATATTTGTCCCTTACATCTTTAAAAATTAGAATTTAGTCTACAAAATCATATTTATAATTTAGTCCTCCAAATCCTTTAAATTATCTCATTTTAGTCCCCTAACAATATTTTTTGCCTGAATTTTCCGTTATACCCCTGAGTTATTTCACTTTAGTTCTCCATTTTCTCTTCCTCCTCTTATTGAATTTCCCTCTCCATTCTTCTCATCTCTCTTTCCTCCCAGTTAATCTCTAAAGTGAAGTAACTAAGGAGAACCTAATAAGAAAAGGAAAGAGAGAAAGAGAGGAGAAGAATGGAAAGTGAAACCTAATAAGAAGAGAAATAGATGAGGAAGAGCGAAGGGATAACTTAAGTGAAATAACTTAGGGGTATAACGGGAAAATCATGCCAAAAATATGGCTAGAGACTAAAGTGAGTCAATTTAAAGGATTTGGAGAACTGAATTATAAATATGAAGATTTTGAAAACTAAATTCTAATTTTTAAAGATTTAAGGGACATACATGTAAAAACTCCAAAAAAAGATAAATCAAGTAGTGTTCTTCGACAAAGTGGAACCTGGGATCGTCGTTTCAAATTTTGGATGTTTCGCATATGAAGATGTCCAAAAACATATCTACAATTGGTGCACAAGTATTTAAAAATCCGCAATTAAATACTTGTATCATTTTGAAGTCCTGCCACTATATTAAAACTCAAAAAATATAATGAGTATTGACAAAAATTATTTTGTTTCCTGACAGCTATCTTGCACATGTATGTAACTACTCTCGGTGCATTTATTAATCTAGTTGACAAGTCGTAGAACCCTCCAAAATTCAGGTTCCCTAGTTTTTCATGCAATTGAGGGATTCACAAATACCAAGTTCTTGGGGTTGGATCCTAAAAGTTCTGTATCTTGCTCAGATGGGAGTTCCTAAAGGAGCACACCATTTTTACGAAAAATAAACTATCTAGTGGGTTCATTACGAAAAGTGGTGTGCTCCTTTGGAAACTCCCTGTTCAGATGAGAGTTTCCAAAGGAGCATGCCATTTTTCTTGTGATCTCACTTTACAGTGTAATTTTAGTTCGAACTTTCATTCCGGACAGTTATTACGTATGGCTTACTAGGAAAAAAGATTTGCTTCTTTAGAAACTCCCCGCTCAGATAAATAACACTGATTTGAGTGCTAGTATGTAGAACTTACTCGATAATCTGGCTTGGAATGAAATTGTGTTATAACATATTTAGGCTCTATTGCCAACCCTAAGCATAGGCATATCCATTTGCACGTATAACTCCTGCTTCCTCTTTCTATTTTTTTCATTTATTTACTTATTTACGGTCTTCAAGAATTCAAAAACGTCAACTGATATTAATTAGCATTTCATGTTTATGATTGGTTGGGAGAGAGTCAAGGTTCCAGGCCAGGTAGAACTATCTATTTGGAGATGATACAAATAAGAGAACTTTCAGATATACAAATAATCGTGTTAAGGCAAGGTGTTATTTGCTATTATAGTCTTTTAGTTTCATAGCTATCCAGGTTTCTCATTTTGCGCTTCAAGCTGCTAGCATCATACATATAAGGAGGTCGAAATAAACCAACCCAAGAGAGAATTTCTTCAGAGTTCGAAAGCGTACCGGTGACTCAGCTGCTAGGTCCGCAAATAGACACAACTTTCTACTGTTTGTGTAGACAGACGGTGACAAGGAGAACGGATCGCCTAGCAAAGATGACGATGATGGCAATGTCGGAGCTTGGGGTCAAGGCTTCACGGATTTTCAATGATCCTCGTGTCCTTGGCAAGTAAAGGCCCGTCAGCTCTTAATCCGCAATTGTATTGTATTCGGAACCGAGTTGAGCGGGGAAAAACTGACGCTTTATTGTCAATCATATGTAACTGGGCAGAATTATTGTGAGTTAAGGCATGAATCAAACATAATTTGCGCGTGTTCCGTGCAATATTATTATCAATGAAACAAGAACCTCAATCCCAGTTACTTGCTAGATTTTATCCATCTTCGGCCAACAAATGGTATCTTTGACCAACATATGTATATATATATATATATATATATATATATATATATATATATATATATATATATATATATATATATATATATATATATATATATATATATATATATATATATATATATGTGTGTGTGTGTGTGTGTGTGTGTGTGTAAACTGGAAATTCACCGACGGTGAAGGGAGTTACTTCACCGCCGCTTAAGTAGCCTAATACAATTATTACACGTGGCGTCACTTAATATAATAAATAAAAGAACTCTCTTAACCATCATTTGAATAGCACTATGTGTAAAAATTGTATTGGGCCACCTAAGCGGTGGCGAAGGAACTCCTTTTACCACCGGTGAATTTTTCGTTTACTATATATATATATATGGGATTACTGTAGGTGAGCCGCCACCTTAGGAAAAGTTACGTGAGCTAGCGACAAAACTATAATGACTCAATGATTTTTCTTCATTTTTTTTAACAATTACTATCTCTATCTCCTTAATTTCTTTTGGATTAAATTTCATAAATTTTGGAGTTCATTTAACCTTTCGTCAAGTGCATACAAAATGTTCTATTCATTGAAAACCGTTAATTTTGTATTAACTTGATGGAGGACCAAATCAAAATTAAAATCCAAGAAATTGGGTATGAGTGAAACCTAGGGGGTTTAGATCATAATCCAAAAGAAAATTTTTAAAAAAATTTATTGGAGATAGTGGAAATTAACTGCAGCTCAGGTAACTTGCGTGAGCTGTCAGCTCATTTCCATTTCTCTCTCTTTCTCTCTCTCTCTCTCTCTCTCTATATATATATATATATATTGACAAAGAAAAATTGATGAGGAGAGCACCCACATCCGTGAATATCTCAAAAAATTCAAATATAATCAAAGTGGGTGGAGATCTCAAATTTAGTCAAATCTAAATTAAATATAATATAATCAAACTAGAGATCTCAGATATTCCGCCAAATCCTCCATTGGTCAAATCAAGACCAGATTCATTGAACCAAATCAGGTTAGATTAAATCAAATATTTGGTGAAAATTATAGTATATTTCATTCCTTATCTACAAGGTAGGTGATCCACCCAACTTGTGTCTATAAATAGATGTCATGAGACAATGTGAAAAACACCTTTGGGAAGACCCAAGGTCACGTGCTTAGGCGCGTTCAAAAAAACTAATGAACTGACTATCGCCATGCTGCTCCTATCAATATCGGATAATCAACGAGAATCGAGGCAAATCTCATAGCCACGTGAAGAGCCCACTACTTTTGTAAAAAGAGAGATGAATTTATAAATATCTCTTCTTGTTTTCTATTTTAATTGTAATTTTCTTTTTTATTGTAATATTTAAGATCATTGTATGACAATGAAGAGAATCCAAATTTTCACCGAAAATAATATATGGGATTACTATACGTGAGCCGCCAGTATAGGAAAAGTTACGTGAGATAGCAGTAAAACTATAATGATTCTTTGAGTTTTCTTCAATTTTTTTTACAATTACTATTTTTATCTCCTTAAATTCTTTCGGATTAAATTTCATAAATTTTGAATTTCATGTACCCTTTAATTAAGTACATACAAAATGTTTTATTCATTGAAAACCGTTAATTTTGTGTTAACTTGATGAAGAATCAAATCAAAACTAAAACCTAATAAATTAGGTATAAGTGAATCTTAGGAGGTCGAGATCATAATCCAAAAGAAATTTTTTAAAAAGATTATTGGAGATAGTGGAAATGAACTGCAATTCAGATAACTTTTGTGAGCTGTCAGCTCATTTTCATATGTGTGTGTGTGTGTATGTATATGGATTTACTGTAGATGAGCCATTAGCTCAAGAAAAGTTACGTGAGGTAGCGGCAAAAATATAGTGATCCAGTGATTTTTCTTTAAATTTTTTCAAGAATTAGGATCTTATCTTTTTAACTTTAATAAGATTAAATTTCATGAATTTTGGAGTTCATTTACACTTTCATCAAGTAGATACAAAATATTTATTCATTGAAACCGTTAAATTTTTTGTCAATTTGATGGAAGACTAAATCAAAACTAAAATCTAAGAAATTAGGTATTAGTGAACCCTAAGGTTGTGTTTGGATTGAGGGAAAATAAAGGAAAAGAAAAGAAAATGAAAGGGAAAGTGGATTTCCACTGTTTGGTTAGAGGGAAAATTAGAGAGAAAATAAAAATGAAAGAAAGTGAGAGAAAATATATTAAATTTTTTTTCTTTTTTCCTTTTCTTTCTCAACCCCTGGAGAAAATGAAAGAAAAGGAAATTTGAGAGATAAGGGAAAAAGAGAGAGAAATTTTTGCAGAAATTTCCTTGTAATTTTAGTTCAAAGATATTTTTAACTTTTGTGAAGTTTGGACGCTTTGATTATTATATACTTAATTATTTAAAAATTAAAAATTATATCAATAATATGTAAATTAATATTAAAATTTTCTATAATTTAATTAGAATTATATTTTCCTCTTAATTTTCTATTGAGCAACTAAATATAAGAAACTGTTTTTTTCTAAAGTTTCTTTGGGATTTTCTTTTTCATTTTCTTTCTAACCAAACATAAAAAAAAAACCAATTTACATATCACTTTCTTTCCTTTTCAATTTACATATCCTTTTCTTTTCTTTTCCATCATTTTCCCTCAATCCAAACACAGCCAAAAAAGGAAACCAATTTCTATATTCTTTTCTTTCCCTTTCCTTTTATTTTCTTTTCCTTCATTTTCTCTCAATCCAAACACAGCCTAAAGGATCGATATCATAATTCAAAAGAATTTTTTTTTAAAAATTTATTGGAAATAGTGGAATGAACTACAGCTCAGGTAACTTGTATGAACTGTCAGCTAATTTCTATTTTTCTCATATATATATATATATATATATATATATATATATATATAAAACGGGAAATTCGCCAGCAGTAAAAAGGAGTTCCTTCACCGCCACTTAGATGTCCCAATAAAATTATTACACGTTGCGTCACTTAAGATAACAAATAAAAGAACTCACTTAACTGCCATTTGAGTGGCGCCACGTGTAATAATTTTATTGGGCCATCTAAGCAGCGATGAAGGAACTCCCTTCCGTTTACTATATATATATATATATATATATATATATATATATATATATATATATATATATATATATATATATATATTCTCGTCCTGGACTTGGAATTGAAATTCTTTAACAGTGAAAAATTGGCGGTGGACATGTGCATAGTCCTACTTAGCACAGACAATGTATATATGTTCGTGTTTTGTGTGTGTGATTTTTTTTTTTTAATTTCTTATTTGATTGTAACTATAATCTGTGAAATCACTAACACAAATTCCATCCTACTTATTTTACAAATTTAAGGATACTAATGACATTCAATTTTCCGGCACTCTTATGTGGGACCTATTAGCAATTATATGTATAAAATATTCTTCCAACATGCAAATAAAAAATATTTTGTTTGTCTTGATACTCTACTTTCTAAACCTCTTCCAAATAAAATGAGAGAGAAAATTTTAGAAGTAAGTTGCCACATAAATTTTTAACTTTTTTTTTTAACCAAACAAACACTTAAAGTAGTATAAGTGCCTTTACGTCTACTACTTTTATTTTACTTCCATGCAAACAAACATATCTTTAAAATGTGTTTTCTAGCCACATATTCTTAAAATCTTCAGTTTTTGCATATATATATATATATATATATGTGAGAAAAATGGAAATGAGCTGACAGCTCATGTAAGTTATCTGAGCTGCAGTTCATTATCACTATCTCCAATATTTTTTTTTAAAAAATTTCTTTTGGATTATTATCTCGACCTCCCTAGGGTTCACTCATACCCAACTTCTTGGGTTTTAGTTTTGATTTGGTCCCATCAAGCTAACACAAAATTAACAGTTTTCAATGAATAAAACATTTTGTATGCACTTGATGAAAGGGTAAATGAAATTCAAAATTTATGAAATTTAAACCGAAATAAGTTAAAGTGGTAGAGATAGTGATTGTTAAAAAAATTGAAGATAAATTATTGGATCATTACAGTTTTGCCGCTAGCTCACGTAACTTTTTCTGAGTTGGCGGCTCACCTACAGTAATATATATATATATATATATATATATATATATATATATATATATATATATATATATATATATATATATATATATATAAACCAACCAAATCTAAATATTCTCGTGCATACATTCCAAATCTTATCATTTGAATTAAGATATCTTTGATATTACTTGATGTAAAATTTTGAATGCAACTCTCTTAAAAGACAAAAAAAATATTTTTTTCTTAATTTTTATTTTATTAACTTCTAGTTGTGAAATCTACTTTCGCACAAGATTGACACCGCTGCCCTTACACTTTTGAAACATGCCCTAGTTTCGCTCGGGTTTGCGTTTTGTTACTTCTCTATAAACTGAACTTTTGGATCTTGGTACAATTCGTATAGCTTTTAAGGCTCGCTGCTAAGTTTGTTATACATGCAAACAGCGAAATGGTTACTAATGTACTTGGGTTATCAATAGTTAATAGTCAAATCTTCAGTAATTTGCAAAAAGAAAAAAAAAAAGGTTATTTTAATCATATTAATTAAGCAAATAGAGAGAGGTTTGTATATACATTAGGTCAGATGTTATATTGGTACAAAGTTACAAGCACTTCGATGTCCCATAGTCAATTTTCCTGCGTTTTGGACCATGGACGAGCATTTATTTCCCCTATAAACAAATCAAAACTGGGAAATTTAAAAATTAATCCCAATTAAGGTGTGATGTGACAAAACTCTTGAAGAATGAAGAGAAAATGAAAGAAAGAGATGAAAGTTAAGCTCTATTTCCAGGTATATTAAAAAATTCAGATACGATACTAAATGGTTATATAACTCTTTTCATTTTCAAACCTTCATTTTGAGAGTATGAGAAAAATGATAATCGCCCCTTGTGTACTTTCAAGAACTTATTATGTCCTATCAAATCATAATATGATTCAAACTCCACGTGTCCGATATGACAGATACCATCATTTTGAGAGTACGAGAAAAATAATAATCACCCATTGTGTATTTGCAAGAACTTATTCTGTCCTATTAAATCAGAACATGATTCAAACTCCACGCGTATGATATGACAGATACCATCATTTTGAGAGCATGAGAGAAATGATAATCGCCCCTTGTGTAGTTGCAAGAACTTATTCTGTCATATCAAATCAAAATATGATTCAAACTCCACGCATCCGATATGACAGATACATCGTTTCTGAGCTACACCTCTCACACACAACCCCACCAAAACCCTAGCATGTGTTTGCCATGGCAATATCAAAATGGTCCTAAAATCAACACTATTCTCTCAGCTTTAGTTAGCTTTCAAAATGGTCTTAGAATCAACACTATTCTCTCGGCTCTAGTTAGCTTGGTCCCAGAATCAACACTAAAATGCTACTCATGCTATTCTCTCGGCTCTACTTAGCTTGGTCCCAAAATCAACACTAAAATGCTATTCATGCTATTCTCTAGGCACTAGTTAGCTTGGTCCCAATCAATACTATTCACGTTAAACTCGTTTAAGAGAAATTATTTTGTATTTTAACATGTTCCATGCCTCTAAAGCAGGGGTATTTTTTTCAAAATCCGCAATTAAATGTGCGCCCGGTAAGAATTGACCTGGATTGCTTTGATACTGTTGAAAGTCCCTTCCACTGCACCAAAACTCCGAAATTGTAGTAAGAGTTGAGGGAAATAATTTTATATTTTAACACGCCCTTGCAGGTTGACCCATTTTTGGGTAGAAATCTGGGTTTTAATGCAGCGGTATAATTTTTTAAAACCCGCAATTAAATGAGCGTCCGGAGGCCCATTTTAGGTAGAAATCTAGGCGGGTAGAAACCTGGGCTTTAACGCAGCGGTATAATCTTTTAAAACCCGCAATTTTGGGCAGAAACCTAGGTTTTACGCAGTGGTAGCTCTGATACCATGTTGAGAGTCCCTTTTACTGCACCAAAACTCCGAAGTTATAGTAAGGGTTGAGGGAAATAATTTTATATTTTAACAGATACTATGTTGAAGGTCACTTTCCTTACCGCAAAACTCCGAAGTTGTGGTGATAATTGAGAGAAATTATTTTGTATTTTAACATAAACCTAAGCATCCCCATACTGCATTAATATTTGCCGACTGCTCCAACTCCGACCTAGACGTCTCCTTTGATGGAATGATCGATACCGAGCGGCGCCGGACCCTTGTGCGGGCTTGACCAGAGACTAAGAGGGTCTGGTCCAGTGATCACCACACTCACGTACCAAATCACTGGTCTCTGCAATCTTCCCACCTACATGAAATATCTCTATGATCGATCCATCTGCATGGAATGCAACCATCTTCCTCAGCTGACAGCACCATGCAAGGTGTGCTTACTGACAACTAATTGGTAAAGTGACAATACAAATGGGCAGGCGGCATGGCATTTATATCTTGACCACACCAAGGATTGGCCATTAACTACTTAAGCCTCAATTTTTTTTTTTTATTTCCATATAATTAGTGATGATAATTTTGAATTAGAAAAATAAAACATTCATTTTTATTTTAATTCAAAATTTTGTATAGGACGGACCATTGATCCATAAGCGCGTCCATTACCATCCCTATATAGAGTTCCTTATTGATACTTCAGATTCTACTGGTATCAAATTGATTGATATCCCACAATCATTTGAACTTGGTTAAATTGAAGCGTTTTCCTTTATCACATCACGTTGCGGTGTGGAAGACAAAAATCCTCAGCAACATGATTAGCAAAATAATTAGTTTCTGAGTTACCCTTGTGAAAAACACGTCAGAAACTTTAAATAACGGAGTTACTCTAATGAGAAACAAAATCTTGTTTTTATGAAGCCATTACAGCTTATAAAAGACCTCTGTGTTCCATTAATATGATACAATAGAATTTGATTATGCAGGTAAGAATAGATGTAAGATAATTAACCATGTTGATGACTCAATACAAAAAGTTCATCACAAAGTACATATGGAAAAAAAAAAATGAAGAGCATAAGAGTACTTATATGAGAAACTAGACAATCGAAAACCGAACAAGGGGCAACAAATATTGTGATTCTAATCAACTCGATCACTCCTCGCCCCTCTGGAAAATCCTAATTTTCATATTGTGTTTGTCATCATAACAATATACTAAAAAATTTTATTAAAAATCTTTTTTCTAAATAATTTTGATGGATGTCCGAACATAACGTTAAAGTTAATTTGTAGTCTCAATCTGAAAAGCTTTAAGATCCTATATGCTCTTTTTCGAGAAACTAGGATGGAGCAAAGCTCCACCAACAAGATGTTAATACAAAGATTTTTTTTGTGGGAATAAGAAATCAATCGAGCTAATGAGACAATTAATAGGTGGATAATGAGTTGTGGTTAGGCTAGCTTCAAGGACTGCTATTAGGCAAGTTTTATTATATGGCATGAAATGTTAGGCTATAAAAAAACGTCATTCACAGAAGATAAGTGTAGCAGAGATATGCATGCTCCGTTAGATGTCCGACAACACTAGGATAGATAAAGCGAGAAATGAATATATTCGTGTTAAATTAGTTATAGTTCCCATAAATGAGAAGATGTTAGAAAATCGCTTACGATAGTTTAGTCATGTGCAACGTAGGCTTACAAGTACACCAGTTCGAAAATGAGAGTATATCAATGCAGGACAAATTAAAAGAACAAAGAGAAAACCGAAGAAAATATGGTTGGAGTTGATACGCAAAGATATGGAGTCTAGAGGTTTAAATAAGGAGATATTACTTGATAGAAATGAATGGAGAAAGAATATCAAAATGATCGATCCGGCGTAATTCTTTTTTTGGTTCATGTAGCCTATCTCAAATACTTGGAATAAAAGGCTTGGTTGTTGTTGTTGTTATATAATGAGCTGCGGTCCATTTCACATTACTCTTTGTGAAGGAGAATGTAATGGGTACGGTTTGACAGCTCCCTTCCTCCAAATATTACCGTTTCTATGACAAGCTCTGCAGATGTATTATTTGATTAGATTCTAAATTTGGACTTGAGTTGTTGGCTGCTTGAGATAATAATGTTAACAATAACAACAGACAACAATACTGATGATAGTCCTAAGCATGACTCAAAGTAAAGAGGATGGGGATGTTTGAGAGCACTTGGAACCACAGATTTTGTTCCTCTATCATGGGAAAATTACAAAGATGATCATGATGAAGTCTGTTTCTTTCTGGAATATATCCCCACATGATGAGTATGATTATAGGAAAATTGTCTTTTTATTCTTTTTCAAGTCTCGTGAGGGTGCCTTTTTAAGGGACATTTGTACAGTGTATAGATCCAAGACTAAAAGTGCTGTATGATGAGAAATTCTATTTACGCACGGCAATTTCATGTTCACGTCTAGATTATTCGTTACACTAATCTCTAATTTTAAAACATTAAAACATTAGTAATTTACTGTCTGTATTCAAAAATTTTCTCAAATTTAACCCCCTCTCTCTCTTCTAATTTCGTCCATTTGTTTCAATTAGATATTAATATCCGAGCAAAAAAAATTTGGTTATTGGGTATTAATATCTGATCAGAAATGAAGTTGGTTAAGTATTAATACTCGACCTGTAACGACCGTCTCACCCGCAACAAATGAAAAATTAGTATCAATAAATTGCAAGCGAAAACAAATCAAAAACTAAAAATAATTTTAATCCGTACCTTATATTTATCTTCCGACACCAATTGCACATTGGATTTTTCCATTGCTTCAAAAACTCAAACTCTAAATCATAATTTCGCTTTTTACAGTGAATTCGAAGAACTTAAAATTCTTTCTAACTTTTTGAGGAATGCGAATATAAAAAATTTAGAGAGTTAGGAAATCGATGAGTTTATGGGAGATGATTTTTTTTAAAAATTCAAATAACACAAAAAATATTTTATTGGGTTTTAAAGAGAGAATATAGGAGGAACATAACAATATTATAAATTTTTACGAAGTTTTCGAGATTTGGAATTTAAAAGGATAATTTAGTAAAAAAAATAATGGCAAACTTGTAATTATTTGTAAGTTTTAAATCGGTACGTGAAGAGTAAATTTTCATGTGTAAATAGAATTTCCCATTTTTTGGGGAAATTCTATTTACACACAGAAATTTACTTTTCACACACATATGTTAAAATTGCAAATAATTACAAATTTATCATTTTCTTTTTTGGACTAAGTTACCCTTTTGAATTTCAAATCTCTAAAACTTCTAAAAAATTTAGAAAACTGACGTCTTTCTCCTCTCTTCTTTCTCTAAAATCTAAAAAAAAAAAGGGTTAATTACAGTCAGACCCCCTGTAGTATTGGGTGTGTGTCACTTAACACCCCTGAATTTTGAAACTCTCAAAAAACCCCCTGAACTTAGTTATTTTCACTCTCATTTTTTACTAAAGTGCACTCTTATCTCTCAAATTCCTATTCTACCATCATCTCTCTTTTTAACCAACAATAGGAATTTGAGAAATGATGATAGAATAGGAATTTTAGGGGACAAGAGTGCACTTTAATAGAAAAGGAGAGTGAAAATAACTAAGTCAAGGGGTTTTTTTGAGAGTTTCAAACTTCAGGGGTGTTAAGTGACACATCACCAATACTACAGGGGGTCTCACTGTAATTAACCCAAAAAAAAAACACTTCTTTTTTTTTTATAGGCATGTGGTCATCATCTTTCTCCTTATCAGCAGTCTCCTTGCTTTTTCTGTTGTTTTCGTAGCCATTGGTCTCCTCATCACTTCCACCTAGGCTCACGTTTGGTTGATCATCTTCACCATCAGACTCCGACCAGACCCGTCTCTTGCGATTGGATGCAAGTTTACCCTAGAAAAATCCAAGCAGACGAGTGTTAGTAAACAAAGTTACAGCACCAACAATCCTGCGTAGCAAGATACAAAAAAGACAGCACCTACGTCCAAAGTAACACTACAAACAACAAAAAAGGAGGGGAAATTAAACAAGAACTATACCATGTCCTCTTTAGCATCAGAATCTTCAAGCCCAGCGGCAACAGCATTATCATGGGTTAACGTTCTGTCTGCTCCATTATCCTCCTGATCATTCATCATGTTTGTAATTTCTTCATCCATTTCTTCTTGTTCATCCTCCATTTCAGCTTCTTCCTCGGAGCTCATAGAATCACTTATGATTTTTGGATATACATAACAAATCTATGAGCCGGAGATGAGACAGGAGCGACCGGGAGAGGGGGGCACTATGGAGACAGAGCCGAAGATGAGGCTGGAGGATGGAGGAGGAGGCTCTTGGGTAAGGAATTTTTGGAGAAAATTGCAGCAATTGAAGACGGAAGTAGAGAGAGACGGAGCAGAGGGAGAAGGGTTAAATTTGGATAAAAAATTGAGTGCAGAGGGTAAATAGGTGATTTTTCAAATTGGAAATTTGGTGTAAAGAGTAACCGGACGTCAAGATTAAATTTTCGTGTGTAAATAGAATTTCCTGTTTTTTGTGATCAAGGGACTAATTACGAAAATATTCCAAATTAGCCTCTAAAAAAAGGGCATCTCAATGTTTGTCAGCCAGTTCATATGCAACTGGATGTTTGTTGGCCGAACAAAATTGGCATTCCAATCTCGTGAATCCGAACCCGATCCAACTACATATTTTTATGTTAGGTTAAGGTCGGTGGGATTGGACGAGTCGGATCGAGATATATCATTCTTTGTTTTCTTCTAAAGCGCATTATGGAATATCAAATATTTAAAAAGTCAGTTAGTTACACGGAATAATGTTTGATTAAGAAACAAAAGGTAATTAGACTTAGGAATGAAAGGCAATTAGATTTAATAGTCTAAAATCAGAATCTCAAACAATTTACACTGTGTGAAGGGTAATCTCTTAATTCCCCAGCTAAAAACATATTTTTCTCCTAACCACTTGTTTCATTGATAAAACTTATGAAATAATGACCACTTCTTATGCTAATAAATATGTGGAGAAAAATATAAACGGTTCTGATCTTGCCGTCGATGGCCAGTATTGGAGATATCAGCCAGTTCGCATTGCGCGTGCATGCTGCGAACTGGCCGTGCCTGGATATTTTCCATTTGTATACACGCTTAAATGATAATCTTAGGTTCATATCTGGTCAATGAAAGGTTAATACGGACCCAATTCAAAACAAGTTCCAATTGACGTTCCTAATCCCATCCAAAAAAAAAAAAAAAAAAAAAAAAAATCAAAAAACAGGTTGATGTACCCTAATTATTTTTTTAAGCATAAACGGTGGGTAATCCCCGTATTTCATTCATCAGGTTTTAACAAAACAAACTATATATATATATATATAGAGGGAACGGAAAATTCACCGACGGTGAAGGGAGTTGGATTAAGGATCGTACTTGCTAGCCTTTGTAGGTTGAAAAGATTTTGCGCTGGTAATAAACAGACCTTGTATCCAGGTTTCTTAAATCTAGATCCCTTAACACCTCTTAAATCAAGTTTTTTGTTTTTTTAATTAGTTCTACGGGTAGCTCTAGGTCACGGTTCTGAGCTAAAGAGAAAAACATTGCGTCCCATCGCGTGAAAAAGGCTTGGGAAAATTCTAAGACTCGCTTGGTGAGTTGCTTGACGAGTCGGTAACAACGGAGGGGTCTGGGGCTAATACCCAAGCTTCGAGTGCGATAATTCATGGAGGTTATGTCGACATCAAACTCCATCTAAAGGTGATCGATTTGGTGTCATCAGTGTCAACATTGGCAATGTGACTTTTGAGAGAAAAATTAGAACAATTTAATTATTGGCGATTAGTGCGAGCGTAACGAAGGGAAAAATAAATAAACTTCTCATAATCCAAGCTTTGTAATCTCTTATTAGATGAAGAAACATCATTTACTCCAAACGAAGAAAAAGAACTTGAGGTCTATTGATGAAGACAATTGCTGTTCCCAATATGTTCTTGTTATTCCAAATACGGGATCCGCTCATATATAAAAAAGGCGTAGAATAGAGTTGAGGGTAGCTCCACATACATAGCCAAATAGGGTAAGCCAAAATTTGCAAATTATAACATAAAGACGATAAAGGAAGTTTAAATACACACATCAAGAAAAGAGATACGGGTAGCGATTTAAACAACCCAAATATGATATATTACTGGGAGAGTTTCACTTGAGAAGAGAAATTTGCATACGAGTTGGATTAAGGATATCTAGTACCCCTAGCTCAATAGTTCCATATCAGATGTGAGATATGATATAAGAGCTAGAGTAATTTATAATGATTCTTATAAAACCATTAAGTAATCGTAACTAGTTTGTCGGGAGGAGGAATCCGTAGTTTAGCATATCCAAACCGAATGTGTTGTCGGTACTTGTACGTACTCGTTTATCATATATTAGAGTGGGGTATGATAGGTATTGAGGTGGTATCAGAGCTAGATACAAGCCAAAAGTGTGCGGAACTAAAGTAATATGGACCTAAGTGCTATATAGAACAAAGTGCTATGCAGAAGTGGGGGACACCTCTTGTATATGTGAGAGCCACCTTTAGAAATTCATGAGGGCCACCTCTAGAATCCCATACCACTTGATAAAGTGTCTTGTTACTATATATCTCTCTCTCTGATAAGAACGTCAGATCCTAGAGTGGGAGAGATAATGTAATACTTTAGTTCAATAGTCCCACATAAGATATGAGACAAAAACTAAAGTAGTTTATAATAATTCCTATGAAACTATTAAGTAATTGTAACTAAGTTTTTTGATGGAGAAATTGTGACTAATTATAAACTATTTTGACTATTGTTATTCTATCGAAAGATTTTAACATATTCAAGCTCCAACATATTTAAATCAAATATATTACATGTATCTGTACGTACTCATTTATTGTATATTGGGGGCGCATGACAAATATTTAAGTGGTATCAAATCTAGACACCTGAGTTACTGTATCCCTTTGATGAGAACGTTCGATCCTAAAAGGGAAAGGAGATGAAATACTCCTAACTCAATAGTCCCACATCAGATGTGAGACGAGAGCTAGAGTAGTTTATAATAATCCCTACAAAACCGTTAAGTAATCATAGCAAGCCTTTTTAATAGAGGAATATGTGGCTAATTAAGTAATTATAAACTATTTTAACTTTTTTTATTCTATCATAGATTTTAATATATTCAAACCAAATATGTTGCTGGTATTTGTAGATACTCATTTACCGTATATCGAGATGGGACATCACACGATATTACTTTTCGAGGTTCATTTTGGCTTCTTCACAAAATTGTTTAATAATCAATTGCCGTATTACATAGTTCGTGGTAAATTGCTCTTGTCCCTTGTTTATAAAACTCAACATCTCTCACTTTTAGAGATGAAATCGAATAATACTTACTAAATGGAGGAAACTCAAAATTTCTCTTCTTAAAGATGAGATTCAAAGATCGCTTTTCTACCAGACTCTTAATCTTTCTTGAATATAGGTTTGTTAATTGATTTTATAATATAGCTTCAGTCGATGAGAGGTTATTATCGCACAATTTACCTAGATATATATACTCTGGGCCCAATAAAATATAAGAATGGATAAAATGATCAGAGGGCCATATATTAACAGATGTCAGAAGAGAGAATGTTGAACATGCCGAAAGCGAATTATCGAGCCCGGTGTTGTATCTGCGAGGGCGGCCTCAGTACCCGAGCCGCCTGGCGTCTCCAAACACAAAATGGGCCCCATGCAGGCCCATTCCCCCTCTTCACCCTTACCCTCCAAAGAATTTTTCAAGCTAAGATTAAAATGGGGAATTTTTAGATGTACCCGTGGTTTTCTTAGTGGCCCGGGTCCAAAATATCTTTTAGTTATAAATTTATTATTTTTATTTTTAGACCAAATAGCTCTCATCCTGAGTGAGCCCCATTCCTTTTATTTCATTATCCCTTTTTCTCTCATTGAGCCCCAAATCCTTTTTTTCCCTTCTAAAATTCAACGCGAGTGATGTTCAAGGGAAAAAAAAAAAAAAAAAAAAATTCCATGCTTCAGACCCTAAATTCCTTCCAAAATTCAATTTTCATTACTTGCATAAGATTGTTAAGACTTGTTTGTGTTTTTTTGGTTTTTTTTTTTTTCGTAAATCGGGTGCAGATATCTCTTTATTTGAGAGTTGAGAAGAGATTGAAGAAAATAGAAAATAAGGTTACAATGTTAGTAAAAAGGAATGAATCTTCTTATTTAAAGGTATATTTAAAATATTTTTGGATGCAATATGAAGTATAATTGAACGATAAATTAAAAATACAATATTAGTAGATTTTAATTATATTTAGTATAGTCGCGCGTCCTATGTGGTTGTGATAACGAAAATACTGGTCGGGGAGTACGCCCCGACTTGTTCAACAACTGGTCGGGACGAAGATCCCGATCAATGGTTGTATTTGGGCATGATTGAATTCTCAACCTGCTTTTATTTACGGACAAAAAATCATAAACACTGGCCGGGGCTATAATCTCGGTGTAATCCTCATCTTATTAGGGGACTAGCCCCGTCCAGTCCATTTACTAGCTGGGAGACTAGCCCCGTCCAATCCACTTACTGGCCGGGATTTCAAGCCCTGCAAATAAGTTCATATAGATTCTCTATAGAGGAAACCTCCTACAAAGTGCGGGCTGCTCTTCGCGATGCATGAGCATGCCAAAGACGTGATGCAGAGTACGGAGGATACAATACATTAGCAGGTGCTCTTGGTGAAGGAGATTGAAAGAGAATGGAAAAGCCGGAGCGGAGGAGATTGAAACGGAAGAAAATTTCTAAATGCGACCCATTTTTTTCTTAGTGAGCCCCAATTTCTTAGTGAGCCCTATCCTTTTCTTAGCGTGACCTTTTTTTTCCAGTGAGCCCCAATTTTCTAATGAGTCATATCTTTTTCTTAGTGAGCTCCATTTATTTTCTTAGTGAACTATATTTTCCCACTCAAACATGGGGTTGGCAGTTATAAAGACATTCTTGGAAAAAAAAAAAAATATATGGAGCTCACTAAGAAAAAAAAAAAAAAACATGTTTTAAACTACCTCGAGACTCACTAAGAAATTGGGGCTCACTAAGAAAAGTATAGAGCGCATCTAGCAACTCTCTTAAAAAGAAAAAAAAAAAAAATCACAACCAAATAGATAGGTATATAAATTTCCAAAGTCGATCTATCTGAATATGGTATCTTCATTAATACGAAAAATTAAGCCATCACAAGTTTGGATTCTTCGTATCTTGTAAGTTGGATGATTTAATAGATAATATACGATTCAATGAATCTATGCATCTTATGTTCAAATTTATTATATAAAAAGTTAAAATATGTAATGATTTACTCACATTGAAAATTTATTTCCCTCGGAGTTATTTTGCGGAAAGTAATTTCTTTTAACATTAATTGGGAAAATTCTTTGAATTTGCCAACGTTTCTGTCATGGAGATTTTATGGGCTTTCCTCACGATGGTTTAAGTGTCACTCGCTCTCATTCCTCTCTCTCTCTCTCTGTATTATAACACCTCTCTCTCTCTCTCCATCCTCATTCTCGCTTGAACTAGACCATATCATCAATATTATATTAATCAATGTCGTCATCATCATCATCTTCGTCGTCGTCCTCCACCACCTCCTCGTCGCCGACGAACCCGAACACTAAGCGTGCCCCCGACGCTAGCCGGCACCCGCTGTACCGGGGCGTGCGGATGCGGGCCTGGGGGAAGTGGGTGTCGGAGATCCGCGAGCCCAAGAAAAAGTCCAGGATCTGGCTCGGCACTTTCCCGACCCCGGAGATGGCGGCCCGGGCCCACGACGTGGCGGCCCTCAGCATCAAGGGCCCCGGCGCCATCCTCAACTTTCCGGACCTCGCGGCCTCGCTCCCCAGGCCGGCCTCCGCCTCTCCCCGCGACGTGCAGGCCGCAGCCGCCAAGGCCGCCGCGATGCAGCCCATCATTACTCCGCCCCTACCAACAAACGTTTTTTCGAGCTCGTCGGATGAATTGGAGGAGATTGTGGAGCTGCCGAGGCTCAACGGTGGGTTGTTCAATTGGGACGAGTTGGGCGGCGAGTTTGTGTACTACGACCTGGCGGAGTCTTTGGCGTACGATCATCCGCCGTGGATGGAGGGGGCGGACGAGTACGGGCTGTTTAGCGATCATTTATGGAATTATTAGTTTCTAGTTATTTCATTTTTATTTTATCTTTTGTGTGTGGAGTTTGTCAGAAAATAACCGTCCACCCTTCTATTTTGGGAATTTTTAGGTGCACCCATGTTTTTTCTGAGTGAGCTTCAAAAATTACAGAAAAAATAATTATACCACTACGAAATTAGGGTTCATTTAGAAAAATATGGGGCGCATCGAGAAATTTTATTCTATTTTTCATGAGCAGACTCTATTTGTTTGTATATTTAATTTCTCTTTATCACGTAATAATAAATAGAGTTAAATACAGTGAGACCCATTGTGCTAAAAGAATAATATAATTTATTATTTTTTAAATTTAAAACTTTCAATTTAATTTATAAATTCGTAACTCCATTATCAACAATTTACTATTTTTATACTCATTTAATTTAAACTGTACATTTTTTTTTTAATTTTTATTAAACCACCAAATTACCTTTCACTCTCTTACAAAGAACTCACCAAAAATGAGCAGAGGAAGGTAACTTTTCCCCATTTTCTTGTCCTCTATCTATGTACCTTAAAATTTTAGGGACGGGATTATTTTCTGGAGGGTACTGTACTAATGCTAGCAGTATTTTGCCCTGGGTGTACGTCTTGTCCCTTTCGTTTATCCATCAAAGTTCTTGCCTTTTCCATGTCAGTTTTCTTTGTCTCGTTTCTCAATTCACTCAATGTTTGTTGATATCTGCTGGTGTTGTGATCAACGCTCAGGTAGCAGGGGATCACAAGCAGCAACCTGTCGACCGATTCGGAAGAGGATGCGCGGGTCTGGGCTTGACCTGAGTTTTGCTCGGTTTGCTCATGAGACTTTTTGACTTTGGTGATATTTTAATTTTTTTTTAATTTCCTTTTTCAGAAAAATTGAATGACTACCTACACAGTTGGGCCAACTAATTTTTGAGGATATGTGAAAAAAGGCTTAGCTATCGAAATGATTAGTTTTATATCCACATTAATTTCTTAGCTAATTAATCTAATATAAATGCTTTCTAACGATAACAAAATAGACTACTGTATAAATTACTTTTAGACATATAATCACTTCTTGATATAAAAAAGTCATATACTGAATACTAATGTTAGATCCGATCAGATACACAAGCGCGCTAATAGTAAAATAATAAGATGGGATTATTGGATATCCATGAATACAGTTGCTATATTCACTATATTGTATGTATATTTTTCAACAAATATTCGACTTGCATCTATACTCATGGCATCCATAGATAATTTAAGTTTTTGTTGTATGCTTATAAAAGTTCGACGAGCATAAATGGACTATCTATTAAGCATAAATTTTTAGCTTATGATAAATCTTTAACACGTGCTACTTTTACCTTGTAAGAAGACACTCTTAGTACCGGAAGGCCCCAATTAATGTGATTGATGGGTTGTACCCATTGAAACTTGTTGGACAACTAGACTTGTCGATTTTCTAGTACCGTACTTATGAAAATAAATCTTTCCCAGCTTGCTCCAAAACAGAGAACCATGAATATACAGATTGTTTTTAACTCCAACTCATAAATTTGAGACAGACTTCATGTTGGGGATCGAATCTCCCATCGAGATCGTAGAGATAAAGAAAATAATATAACACAAGAAGAACACCAGAATTAACGTGGTTCGGCCGACCAAGTTCGGCCTACGTCCACGGGAACAACGAAAGAAATATCCATTATGAGAAAAATAGGTTATAAGAAGAGATCCAAGTATCTCTCTACCTCTCGCATCTCTCATAATAACAGAAACATCTCTCTCAGCCAATTGCTCTCTATTCTCTCATATCACATACAAGAGATATATATAGTGTTTCTATCCTAATCCCATTAGAATAGCACTATCACCATCTAATTGGTATTACAATCCAATTAAAACTCTGGTCTTCTAACCCAAGTCCAACTGGGACTCCTTATGATTCTTGATCGCATCTGGATACTCAACGGATACGAGATACAAACCCAACAATCTCCACCTTGGCTCGTTTCCGATGAGCCATGCATCTAGGAGAAGCTCCGTTGTTCTCGTCATCCACTTCGCAGACATCCACCGTACGATCACCATGCTCCACCGACTAGGAACAAATTGTATAATCATCACCGCCTCTATACTTGAGCATTCATGATCACTAAACCATGCTCTCCTCCGAACACTCATGATCACTAAACCATACTCTCTCGAACACTCACGATTACTACACAACGCTCTTCACCAAGCGCTCATAATCGCTACACCGTGCTCCACCTCGGTCAAAACACATGGACCTCCTGAGTACTCACAATCACTTATCATGTTGTGCATCACAGAAAAGTGATCGATACACCGTACTCCACCTTGATCCAAAAACTATGACCAACTCTAGAGATATATGATTATATATTGCCAAGTGGTTTATCATGTCACGAAGTAACCATATCCATCAACATGAAGTACCATGACGTACCTCATCATCGTACAATCAACCAATCATCGATTATAGATCATCTCGATCAATATCGATCCAGCGATCATTGTCGATCACTGCTGGTCTGCATAGAATTTGCTCTAAACAGTGGATTTTGCCCAATCCGCATCCACCACTGTATCCTGAATGCTGAAAAACATAGGATTCTACTCCTGAATCACCTTAATCGGACGCCGATTATTCGATCCACGCTCCGATCAATCATAGCCGTCGATCTGGGCATCATAATCCATCTCAGTTATCAGCCACTCCTTTTGGTGCATATTGCTAGAGTCTCCGTTTGTGCACATCTTCAGTTGTATCTGGTTATTTTTTCTTCTTCTTCTTCTTATTGTATTTTGTCTTGATGCCTTCGCCAACCTTCTTGTCGACTAGACATCAGATCTACCATCTCGCAGTCTCGATTCCGGATCCATAACTCCGGCTCTGATACCATTTGTTGGGGATCGAATCCCCCATCGAGATCGTAGAGATAAAGAAAACAATATAATACAAGAAGAACACCAGAATTAACGTGGTTCGGCCGACCAAGTTCGGCCTACGTCCACGGGAACAACGAAAGAAATATCCACTATGAGAAAAATAGGTTACAAGAAGAGATCCAAGTATCTCTCTACCTCTCGCATCTCTCATAATAACAGAAACATCTCTCTCAGCCAATTGCTCTCTATTATCTCATATCACATACAAGAGATATATATAGTGTTCCTATCCTAATCCCATTAGAATAGCACTATCACCATCTAATTGGTGTTCCAATCCAATTAAAACTCTGGTCTTCTAACCCAAGTCCAACTGGGACTCCTTGTGATTCTTGATCGCATCTGGATACTCAACGGATACGAGATACAAACCCAACACTTCACTGTTCAAGAAATTGATATCCTTTATTCAATTTGTGGGTGAACATACAAGTGATGGGCCTCATTTCCAGATAACTTCACTTGAGTTGCCTTTCAAGTTTCTAAAAGAAACCACGTCCAATATTTACTAGATATATTTTTCGTCACTAACTCAAATACTAGATATATTCTTCAAAGCTTTTAAACAAATACTAGTCTGTTAATAAATAATTATCACACTTGGCAATGATAATATATTAATATATTTACGTGGATCTCATGATGAACTGGAAAGAAGACGTTGATTATTTGATGAATCATCAAAACATAGGTAAAAGAAATATATGTAATTAATTCTTTAATATAAGGTTGAGTTTCACAAACTATGGTTTCATAGAGAAATTCAAGCTATGGCATGTTTAGATTGACAAAACAAATTAACCTAGACTCCAATTTCAAAGTTCTCCAAAGTTAGGAAAATTTATGATTTTAAAAGATTTATTATGAGTGGACCTTCCACCAACTCCATTTCTTGTATCAAAATGGAGTCTGGTCGAACTCCAGTTTAAGACAATTTTTGCATGAATATAAACACTTGATCATTTCATTTTATTAACTTTAATGAAGTTGGGACGTGGCCAAATTCATTTTATCAATAAAAATAAATATCCATAGATACGATACATAATGATGATGATAGAGAATATGCTATACCGACATGACTCTACCTTTCGTTAGACGTCCAAGAAGAGGCCCAGCCGAATCGATAGAAAGCATGCATGACCCCATCAACATGGATCGATTGGATGTGGCAACCATCGGCTTGTCGTTAATTAGAGGAGCCTAGTCAAACCGCTGGGGTATCTTTTTTCACTGTGGTACGGAGGAAAATTACTCAACCCTGGAGTTTTATTTCATGAAAGTAGCAGTACTTCAAATTGAAGCGGAAGCTTGGGAACATAGAAATGATATCGAAAGGGAAAGGAGACACTCAACGCAAAAAGGACAGTAGTACGCTCTTAAAAGACTGCACACACCTAACTCAATTGGCCTACGTAAACTTTCTTTCAATAGGAAGGCGACAACGCTAATGTCACACGGCACTTCAAATAATTAAGTTGGCGCCCCCGCCGCCCGGGCCCTCCAATAAATTTTTATTTTTAATTTAAAAATTTTATGTATGACTAATTAAAAAATTGATTTATGAATACGTGCATCGTAATTCTTACGTATGAGTAATAAGACAATAGGTACCTGAATTCTTACAAAGTTGACATATTAGACGCAACTCTGGTTTTTCAAGAATTTTTTTTGGCATTTTGAAGAATCAAATGCTGATAACAAATATCCTTTCCATCCAGAAATAGTAGTCACTTTTTCACAAGAAGATTTGTACCAAATTATTTATGCATTTTGAATTTAAAAACAATGTTTTAATTTCAAATCAACTTAAACTAATTATATATAGAAAAACGGATAAACTTTCTTTTTATTACCAAAATACTATAATTTTTTAAGCTTTCACCAATTCCAATACGAGCAAAAATGAAATTTTAAATTTTAATGATTAGTTTTCTATATCAAAATAAGTTTTTCTTAACAAAACGTGTTTGATCAAAAAATAACTACTAAAATCTAGATGCTAATAATTTTGTCATAAGCCAAAAATGTTTTGGGTCTCACTTTATCTCTCATAGTGTTGTCGTACATCCAACGGAGCTTGCACATCTCTGTTACACTTATCTTCTGTGAAGATGCGAGAAAATCGCTTACGATACTTTGGTAATATGTAACGTAGGCTTACAAGTGTATCAGTTCGAAAATGTGAGTTTATCAATATATGACAAGTTAAAAGAACGAAGGGAAGACCGAAAAAAATATGGATAGAGGTGATACGCAAAGATATGGAGTGTAGAAGTTTAAATAAGGAGATATTACTTAATAGAAATGAATAGAGAAGGAATATCAAAGTGATCAATTTGATATGATTCTTTTTTTGGTTCATGTAGTCTATCCCAAATACTTGGGATAAAAGGCTTAGCTATTGTTGTTGTCTGTGCGCAAATTGATAAATCTATTCAAGTGAGGTATCCGACTCGTAGGCCCATCCTCCTTTTTGTTTTTTTCCCTAGGTCTCTATCCTATGGAGGCCAAGTGACTGGACAAAGGACCAAAAAAACATTAACCGTCTACTTAAAATATTTGAATAGGTTAGAGAGAGATTTGACCTTTATAAGCTGCCTCTTGAACATAGTGAAAACTTCCCTTTCAAAATATGTATTTTGATTTTGATTTCAACGTTTAAAACTCTATTTTAAAGAACGGGTGGAGAATAATTTTTACATGTGAAAAAATAAATAAATTTAACTCCGTTTTAATTAAGTAGATAAGTGTGGACACTTTTTTACACAATTTTTTTGAAATGAGAGTACTGTTCTGACCAAAATAATAAGGGGTTTTTACATTTCTGTCTCTTAAATCTTTAAACATTCAAATTTAGTCCCTCAATCTTCATATTTATAATTTAGTCCCCAAATCCTTTACGTTACCATAATTTAGTTCCCAGTCATATTTTGGACCCGAATTTCTCGTTATACCACTGAGTTACTTTACTTTAATTCTCTCTTCTCTCTTCTTCCTCTCTCTCTTCCCTCCCAATTAATTTCTAAAAGTGAAGTAATTAAGGAGAATCCAATAAGAAGAGGGAAGAGAAAGAGATGAGAAAAATGTTTTTGATTAATCCTTGAAAGTCTTGCAACTAGCCACTCTTCAATGCCCACACATTCAGTATAGTTATAAATAACATTTATATGAGCATTTTATTTAATGCATATATGTGTCGGCGAAAAATTCTGGAAAAGTAAAGCAGATCCACGAATTCAGAGACAGAAGCCCGCAACTCATCTGATCCGCGAATATAAAAAACTGAGGTCCACGAATCTAAGAAACTGAGATCCGCGAATTTAAGAAAATGTGGTCCGCGAACCTAAGAAACCGAGGTCCGCGATCCAGGCGATGGAACAGGTTCGCGAATCTAAAGTTGAGATTTGCGACACTACCCACAGCTTTCGGGTGGGGGTTTAATACAAAGTTACCCGACCCGAACAGAAGAATTACCACCTCGGATCGTGGGAATAACTGCCCAATGAATGCAGCGGCGTCACTTCGATCGTGGGAATAACTACCCAACGAATATGGCGGCACTTCTCGAGTAGTGGGAGCTAACGGTCGAGCAAAATATGGCGGGACGTTACCCCAAGCCCCCTATAAAAAGCGGGAAGCGAAAGAGATACACACAGACAAAGACGGACGTCTTCTCCCAAAAGTTACCCCTTGTGATCAAGAGTAAAGAGCCCTCTTTTCCTTTTAGCCAACTGAGAGAGATTGTATGGAGTGTCAACGGAGAGCAGGATCGTCCTCCATAGCTACCTAGAAATCCAGCCTTAAACAAAGAGGAAAAGCTATCTTCCTCATCTTCTGTAAACGGGAAACCGTCCGATTGTAACCCTTTTATTGAAAATACTTCGATATAAAGAGCGTGCAACTTTCATGGCGAACAGAAGATTGGCGACTCTGCTGGGGACCACCATCACCTCCGGTGACTTGGTGGTGGCTCAATCCGACAACATTCCAGTTGGTAATATGGTCGACTCGCTCACCATTTCCGTCGACCAACAAAGGTTTGAAGAATTTCTTTCTTCAGGCTCCAAGAGCCCTACTTTCCTAAGGGGATCTATAAAATCTCCAAGGGGTCAATTCCCAAGGAGATGGCAATAGCCCAGTTGAGGGAATCAACGGACCAAGATAATCCGAAATCCCCTTCCTTAACAACGGGCTCTCTGCCAGTTCCGATAAAGACTCTTGATCTCTCAAGCAAAGTGGACCAAGGTCCCCACTTTAACAAGGGGAAGCGACCACCACCCGCTTTGCAAAGCTGTCATGCAGAGAAGGAGGTTCCTCCCACTCGTACGACGAAAAGAAACCTGAGGAGAAGCAAAGCTCGTGCCCTTCACAGGAACGCGCAACAAAAGGAAACTGCCAACTCATCTCGGCAGAAACCTGCGATCTAAATATGGAAGCCTAAGGGCGAGATTGGTCAAGATGCAGAAGGATTCACTCACGTTTCCTACAGGAAGCGGAGTGAACCCATCAAAGTTGTCCATAATCAACGCGGAGCATACATTCACGTCCCAAGGGAAAAATCTGAAGAAGCTCGCGAACCTCAAATTCGCAGAAGGTGCATGCCTATCCGCGAGGCTGAAACTCCACCGTCCCTGAAGTTATCTCTCACAAATGAGCCCATCACAAAGGACTCCGGTGCAAGAGATCTTAGGGAACTTCTAAACAGAAGAAGAGAAGAATTCCATGTATCTCATTGCCACTGTGAACGACTGATCAATGCAGTACTGTCTCACTGTCATTGCTCAACTCATGCCCGATCCTCGGTGTTTTGTCGATTGTCATCTCCATCAATATCGTCATCCCAATCGGCAAAAAAGAGACGACGCGGGCTCTAGTTTTCTGAGCCGGAATATCCCGCGATGACCTCCAACATGATCAGTGTTGGAGAAAAGAAGAAGAAAAAGAAGGCGAAGAAAGTCTCCGAAGAAAAAGCTTCTGATCCAGAGCTCTCTTCGAGTTCGAAAGACCCATCCAACGAAGAGCGAGGAGTTTTTCGACACACTCGACTCAAAAGTGGGGTGGCGATCCCTATGAATTCTAGACAGATGGCGGGAATCTCATCTGATGAAGAAGATATAGCCAAGTCTGTTATGGCTGAATCACAGACGTCTGATTCATTCTTAGAAGACTCCGCCTCTGTATATATGATGCAGAACAATGTCCCAGCAGAGTTCATGCAGAGAATGGAGGAGCAAGATAGGCAGATCCAGCAGCAGCAGAATGCCATCAACGAGCTTAAAGATATGCTACACGTTCTGATGGAGTTAGAAAAAGCTAAACTGAAGAAGACCGAAGAAGAAGGTCATGGTCCTCATAACAATCGAGAAGAAGAAGAAGAATATCATATAGATGATGACAACCGCTCCATGCACCAGGAGGGAAATGCAAATACTGTCTGGATGGAGAGCTTTCAGAACCAACTGAATGCCCTCATGCATAAGGGTGACCTACAAGAACTGAGTGTAGTAAGGCCATATCCCATGGAGTGGAAAACGGTGCCGTTCCCAGAAAGCTACAAACCGTTAAAGCTCAAATCTTTTGATGGTAGAGGATCGCCAAACCAACACCTCTACTATTTTAAGTCGCAGATAGGGCATTTATCCGGAAATGACCCTATTATTACAAGAATATTTGTTAGTATCTTAACCGGACTAGCTTTTGAATGGTTTCGGAGATTAGAACCGGGAACCATCAATTCCTGGAGCGACATGGAGAAAGCCTTTCTCACTAGATTCTACGAAGATGATATGGAGTTGTCACTGCCGACGCTTCTAGCCGCTAAACAAAAGAAAGGAGAGTCAGCCCGGGACTTCATCAAAAGGTTCCGGAACGATTCTCTCAGATGTCCGTATAGGATGCCAGAAAAGACCCTGGTAGAAACCTGTCGACATAATTTATCGACCAAGGTTCTAGCCAGGATGGGGGCGGTGAAGTCCTCAACTTGGAAGGATCTCGCCCTATAAGCTGAAGAAGCTGAAGAAATTGCGCAAAGACTTAAAGAAGAAGGAGGCGAGGAGAAACCGAAGCGAAGTGGTGATAACAGCTATAAGTCCCGACCCCGAGGGTATAAGGGGAAGGAAACAATGGTCACTGATGCGCCACAACCCACGAAGACTCCCCCGAAACTTCATCCTCAGGCGCGAGTGCCACAAAAGCAATACTCCTTTAAGGATGAGCACACGAAAACTATTTTCAACCTTCTCATGAGTAAGAAGATGCTGAAATTGCCAGAGTCTAAACGTCCAGAGGAAGCTGGGAAAGTTAATGATCATAACTATTGTGTCTACCATAGGATCATTAACCACCCCACCTAAAACTGCTACATCCTTAAAGACAAAATTCAAGCCTTAGTGGACGCTAATGTCATCAAGCTTCAAGAGCACCAGAAGAAGGTGACTGCGAACATGGTGACCGTCAAGTTCGGCAAAGCGCCCCACTGGATAGAGTCAACAGTTCAAGATAGAGTGCAACCCATCCATAAAGGCACGATGAAAGTTGTAAATTTTGATCCACACCAACAGCAAAAGAAAGGACTATTTCCCTTTGAAACTGATAGGGGGGAGATACTATTGGTACATCCTGATCTCCTAAATGACGAACAATGGAGTTCCAGTTCATCTGGGAAGAAGCGAAGAGAGAGGGTCTTCACCTCTAATGTCATTTCCGTAATTCCCGAAGACGATGAGATCATTCCTGCCCTGACCGCTTCGGAAAAAGAAATCGGAAATTCCTTGGTCTCCGATGCAGACCCTCCCTCCGCAGGGACCCGTTCGGAAAAAGATTACTTAAAGAATTACGGCCAAACAACGGGTTCTCAACCATCTCCAGAGAAAGTCAAGCAAAAGGAGCTGAAGTTTGACAAAGCTCTAAGGAAGAAGGGAAAAGAATTTGCGGAAAACTCGCGAAAGACATCCTGACACAGTTGGCCAATATCCTTGCAAGGATAACCTTGTAGGAGCTCCTGAAGCTCTCCAAATCTGTTTGCTCGAAAATTGAATCTTTGATTCCATTGCAAAATTATTTGAATTACAACGAAATTGAGATTACAGAAAATATCGAGAAATAACAAGAACGGGAATATTAATGGATTCCCTTTTTTATGTGGGTTCGGGTGGCGGTGGAGTCTCGTTGCTGCCTCCGTTGACCGTCCGACTGGAAGAGATGGCTCTGCTCTTTTCTTTGATCTCACGAGCTCGCCCGAAATCTTCCCAAAGTCCAAGAATCCAAAAGTCAAAAGTCCCCTCTCCGGTTAAATTTCTGCATTTTATAGACCGAAGAGATTTGAAATCCGGCTCGATTCCTCCTGAAAAAGCGGATCACGGGATATCAGGAAAATAAAATATGAAATAAAACAACGGAAAACAACGAAAAACAACCCGCGGGTGTGCCCACTTAGCATTTTTTTTTTTGGTATCTACATAACTCCCTCCAAAGTTTTCGAAGTTCTGTATTGAACCGTACTGAATTTCGAAATACTTTGGATTCTTTAATTTTGGTTATAGACCTTTTAAAAGATTTGGTCGATAGAGATAACTGTTAATATATTTATTTATTCCATAACAAGCAGAGGTATGATTTTAACGTACTCATTAGAGGACAAGCAGAGGTATAATGTTAACGTGCTTATTTTAGGTCAAGCAGAGGTATAATATTAACGTGCTTATTTTAATCATAACCGTTCAGTGACATCTAGTATGACGAATCAGGAAAAGACAGAGGTGGCATTAAACGTGTCTTGGAGCTTAATCTATTCAAAGGATCTGGTCGTGATAGGGACAAGCTGACTAAACAGAGGTGACGGTTAACGTATTTAGTTTTGGAATCGGACTATCAGAGTTAACAGTTAACTTGATAGGGAGATAATTTTCGTCAGAGGTGATTTTTAACTTAACGATATCAAAAGCACGTTTATCAGAGGTTGTAATGTTGGACTTGATGAAGTGTGAATTTTCTTTTCTGTCAGAGGTGAAATCTTAACGTGACAGGGGATCGATTTAATTAGGATTTTATCTCTTTTGATTTTGAATTATGATGTCAGAGGTATGATTTTAACTTGACAAATATTTTGGAGTGTCGCTTGCTCTGTTAGAGCAAAATGACAAGAAAAGTTTTGCTGTCAGAGGTGAAATCTTAACATGATAGGAGATTTATCTGATCAGGATTTTTAGCAAACCCCCAGCTATCAACGGGTTTGATTTGCCTTTACCAACTACCGTTTGAGTCGGGCTAGCCATGCTATTCCCCTCAGCATGGTGAGTTGTCAAGGATTTCGTTTGGGTTTAAATACCAAACTTTTCCTCTTCCCTTTGCCTTAGCAGCTTAGAGCAGTGATGTATTCTTATATTCAGATAAGAATACTGTTGTGACAAATTTGTCGTGGGATTTTTAGCAAACCCCCAGCTATCAACGGGTTTGATTTTGCTTTTAGCAACTACCGTTTGAGTTGGGCTAGCCATGCTATTCCCCTCAGCATGGTGAGTTGTCAAGGATTTCGTTTGGGCTTAAATGCCAAACTTTCCTCTTCCCTTTGCCTTAGCAGCTTAGGGTGATTCATGCTTTTTACCCCCAGTATGGTGGGGTTGGCGAGAATTTTATTCTCTTCCCGTAGCCTTGTCAGCGTTGGGTAATTCATACTTATTACCCCCAGTATGGTGGGGTTGGCGAGAAATTTATTCTCTTCCCGTAGCCTTGTCGACGTGGGTGGTTCATACTTATTACCCCCAGTATGATGGGGTTGGCGAGAAATTTATTCTCTTCCCGTAACCTTGTCGGCGTTGGGTGATTCATTCTTTTTTTTTTTTTTTTTTGATGTTTTTTTCTTTTTTCTTCTTCTTTATATATATATATATATATATATATATATAACCGCCTTGAGCCCATTTTTTGGGAATTATTGTGAGCCCAAGTGGTACCTTTAGACCTCACGCATTAAATGTGTCGGAGTTAGCTCTAACTCCTTTTTTGTTCAGCTTTGAGCTGAACTGCTCCAGCGTCAATCAACGCTTGAATTTTATCTTTTAAGATAAAACAATTTTTTGTGGGGTGACCTACAATCCGATGGTACAGGCAGTAATTCGGATCGTTAGTTTTCCCTACTTCTTCAGGTCTCTTGCTCTCCGGCAATTTAAGCATCTTGCGTTTGGTGAGCAGATTGAACATAGTAGCAGTATGTTCATCCTTGAACGAATACTACTTTTGAAGTCTGGGCGACTTTGCTGTGTTGCTTGTAGTTGGCCATGGTTTCTGCTTCAGTGTACTTTCTACCGCCATTGCCGTTATGTCTTTCCCTTTTGAACGGAAAAAATGGAATGGAGATTCGTTTGCACAGTCTCCGGTTGCAGACTGTTGCATTTCGAGACGTCGAAGTATTTCTTCGGTCTGTTCGCCCTGCTTAAGCAGATCCTTCCATGACTTGGATTCGACCGAACCCATCTTGTCTAAAATATCGGTCAACAAGTTATGTCTGCAGGTTTCCACAAGCGTATCCTGCGTCATGCCATGTGAGCATCGAACGGAAAGTTCTCGGAACCGCTCAACATAAGTTTTGACCGTTCCGCCTTCTTCTTGCTTCGCTGCTAGCAAAGATAATATGGAGACTTCTGTATCATCTTCAAAGAATCGGGCTAGGAACTCACGTTCTACATCAGCCCAAGATTTAATTGTTCCCTGGGGAAGTTGCATAAACCAGGTAAATGCGGGCCCCCGTAAAGTGCTCGCAAATATCCTAGTCATAGTTGGATCATTCCCCATGAGATGTCCTGTCTGTGAGAGGAAATAGAAGATGTGTTGCTGCGGCGAACTTTTACCGTCGAATGATTGAAGATTCAACGGTTTATATTTTGCAGGATAGGGTACGGTCTCCCATTCTACGGGATATGGATGGACTACCCCCACCTCTTGTAGCTTTTTGCGATGAAGAAGAGCTTGTAATTGGTTCTCCATCTTCTCTATTTTCTCTGCGTGAGGATTGAGGATAACTTTCACTTCCTCTTCCTCTCTTGAATGAGGAGGCACTTCTTCATCTTCGTCTTCGCTGTCTTCATTTATTTGGACAGGCCGTTTTCCTTTCTGCCGACTAGAAATTGACGGCGATAATTGGTTCTTTCTAGTTTGAGCCAGCAACTCAATCAAAAGTTGTTTCATTTCTTCTATGGTCTCCTCGTGCTGTTCGAGACGTTTTTCTTGTCTCTCAAGCCTTTCAGAGACTTCTTCTAGAAGCGTGCCCTCTGGTTCGATAGAAACTCCTTTTGACCCTGGAGTAATTTCCTTATCCGAAAGGTTGTTTCCGACCACATTTTTGCCTTTATTAACCATATTTTATGAGGCAGTAGGTAGATCGGTCCCAGAGTATGTCTTTTTCACCGTCCGTATTCTTTTAGGTTCGGTGATCCGCTCAAAAACGGATCGTCTCGGATGGCACTCGCAGTTTGATAGAACAGTTGAGATTAACTGTTCGCATTGGTATTGAGGAGTATTCTGTGCAGAGTTCTTCTTCCAATTGAGGAATTCTCTCAAGTCTTGAGGTATCTTCTCCTCTCTATTTGCATCTTAACGTATTTTGCGTCTCAAATTTGGTTCATAATACTGAAGAGTTTGTAATATTTCAGGGCTGAGCTCTTTTCCAGCATTAGATTGTTCTCCAACCCTTCTGCGGATTCTTCTGGAGTGTGTGCTGGCCTGCGCAGTTGTACGGGCCTCGTACGCATCTGACTTGTTCTTCGGGATTTGGAGGATTCTATCATGAATATGTTCATCCGAAGAGAAATTTGAAGACCTATCCTCAGGTGAGTTCATGAGCACATCCTTATATTTGTTTGTAGAGGAACGGGATGGTACACCTGAGAGAGTAACCAAAAAGTTAGATGTGCGCTGTGTGCTCACTGCGCGCGTGCCCGAATAGACACCAGAACCAACCCTTGATTTTTTCTGCGGAGTGCAACCCACGGGTTGCAACTTGCGGTGTGCAACCCGCGGTTGGAACCGCGGGTTTGCACCCGCGGTTGCAACCGCGGGGTTGCACCCACGGGGTGCAACCCGCGGTTGGAACCGCGGGTTTCCACCTGCGGTTGCAACCCGCGGTTGGAACCGCGGGTCAACCGCGGGGTTGCACCCGCGGTTGGAACTGCGGGTTTCCACCCGCGGTTGCAACCGCGGGGTTGCCCCCGCGGGGTGCAACCCGCGGTTGGAACCGTGGGTTTCCACCCGCGGTTGCAACCTCGGGGTTGCCCCCGTGCGGTGCAACCCGCACTTCTGCCTGCGGATTTTCATTTTTGAAATTTTTTCTTCCCGATGTTTCCTGATCTGGATTTTCTGACCGCAATTTTCCAGAGGCACTGTTGAGACGGGCCCGCTGGGCCTTACGCCTCAGGTTTCTCCTCTGAGAGCGGGTCAGAGACTGGTTTGACTTTTGGCTTGACTTTGGAATGGGCGATAACGCCGTGTTCTTGACAGACGATGACGTCCTGTCAGTTCGAACGGGCGATGACGCCTCATAAATTCTCATAGGCGATAACGCCTTTCCGGTGGGCGATGACGCCTCACCTTTTCTCATCGTCACCCGGCGATGACGCCTAGGCTCCGAATCAGAGGAGGAAAGAAATTCCTCATATTTTTGCTGGTCAACTTCTATGACCAGCGTCTCAACCATTGAGCCAATCGGCACCCGGTCGGACTGCGCCACCAAATTCTCTGTGGTAAACAGAGGAGCTCCCACTTTGGTCGCCAGTTCTTGTTCCACAGAGGAGCTCCCACTGTGGTCGCCAGTTCTTGTTTGCCCGAAAATTGAATCTTTGATTCCATTGCAAAATTATTTGAATTACAACGAAATTGAGGTTACAGAAAATATCGAGAAATAACAAGAACGGGAATATTAATGGATTCCTTTTTTTATGTGGGTTCGGGTGGCGGTGGAGTCTCGTTGCTGCCTCCGTTGACCGTCCGACTGGAAGAGATGGCTCTGCTCTTTTCTTTGATCTCACGAGCTCGCCCGAAATCTTTCCAAAGTCCAAGAATCCAAAAGTCAAAAGTCCCATCTCCGGTTAAATTTCTGCATTTTATAGACCGAAGAGACTTGAAATCCGGCTCGATTCCTCCTGAAAAAGCGGATCACGGGATATCAGGAAAATAAAATAGGAAATAAAACAACGGAAAACAACGAAAAACAATCCGCGGGTGGCAACCCGCGGGATCCCCCGCACCCGCGGGTGTGCCCACTTAGCAATTTTTTTTTTTTTTGGTATCTACAAAATCTACTAGGGAAGCTTTAAGAGAAGCTCTGCAAGATTCAGAAGTGTTCTTGGCGCAAATACTAGAGATGATCGAAGAAGGAGAGTCTCTTTGAGCGACATGTCACCAGATCTCTGGTAAAAACATCTCTTGCATCACCTTCTCTCCGGAAGATATGCAAGTCAGGAGCAATAAGCATCATCGCCCTTTGTATTACAAGGGATACATAGGATCTACGGAGATTGATCGTATTCAAGTTGATCCAGGCTCAGCCTTGAGTATCATGCCGCGGAGGATGCTACGATATTTTGGAGTGCCGATGAACAGATTAGCCGCAACCAACACTACTATCTTCGGGTTCAACGCTAACAGTAGTAGACCCCTAGGTAAAATAAAGCTCAAGTGTCAAATCGACGACCTGAAGACGGAAGTCACGTGTTACGTGATAGATGCAGACACATCATACAATCTGCTATTGGGGAGACCCTGGATCCATGGCAATCTTATCGTGCCCTCCACGTTACACCAATGCATGAAGTATGTCGACGAAGACGCGAACGTGAAGACGCTCATTGCGGAAAAACAACCCTTCAAAGGAGTTAAAAACTACTTTACTGACGCGTTGCTGTATCAAGATGCGTTTGGCGTCGCAGATCGGCCCGTTCAAGATGACTCTGATAGTGGCGAAGAGGCTGATACAGAATCAGGATCCGAAGATTCGAAATCCAAGGATGTAATTTGGGATGGTGAGCCCATTGTGATAAGCCTCGAAGGCCTTGATGTAAATAACACCGTTCACTCTGGTGGTGAATGGGTGATAAATAAAAATCTGGAATTTGCTTATTCTTCTGGTGTTGATTCTGAGCTCTCAAGCACTAGCATAGATGCATTTAGCGACTGTGTAAAAGAGATATATTCTCTGACTTCCTTCCAAGCACCTATCCGATCATTTTTATATGAATTAAGTGATGATGTTGAAAGTGCTGACCAAGCTATTTTTGAGGTCCCTCCCAAAAATGGAACCCAAAAGGTCATAATATTTGGAAAAGCAAGTCACAGGAACAAAGAGAAATGTTCAAATTCTGAGGAAGAACAGGGAAAACCCGAGTTCTTCCATTATGATGGAAATTCCCGTGGAATAATAAAGAAAATGGGATACAATCTGGCCGAACGCAGGGGGTTGAATTTCGAAAAAGGAAGGAAGACAATCCTTCAACTTTTTGTCCCCGAAGGAAAGACGCCAGACTGTTACCAGAAAACCAACAGGGGGTTGGGCTACGTCACCACTTCCGAGGCCTCCTCAAGCAACAAAGCTAAGGAAAAACAGTATGATCATTCGTCAGAATCATCATGCTGGGATTCAGATGTCAGCACAGGTGTGATTTTCCACGAGGTATCCTCGAACATGGCTTCCGCGATCCACGAGGACGAAGATTTGAAGGAAACCTCACCAGTAAGAGACGACCCTTGGGACAAGCATCTTAATATGAAGTGGGAGATTCAGTTCGAACAGCGGGAGCCCCCAACTGAAGATAAAGTGATCCAAATCAATATGGGAGATGAAAAGAATCCTAAATCCATATTTATAAGTGAGAACCTATCCTCGAAAGAAAGGAAGGAATTGATATCCCTCGTCCGCGAATACATCGATATTTTTGCTTGGAGTTATGAGGAGATGCCAGGGTTGGATTCAAGCGTGGCGGTTCACAAATTGAAGATCCGACCAGAAGCTAAGCCAGTAAAGCAGCAACAACGAAAATTCCGCCCAGAAATTATGGAAGCTAGAAAAGCTGAAATCAAAAAGTTGATCGCGTCAGGCTTTATTCGCGATGAACAACACCCTGATTGGGTCACAAATATAGTTCCCGTGACCAAGAAAAATAGAAAAATCCGAGTCTGTATAGACTTTAGGGATTTGAATGAGGCTTGCCCCAAAGACGAATTCCCATTACCCATCACTGATATCATGATAGATAATACTTATGGGTATGAGTGCATGACGTTCATGGATGGATTCTCGGGATATAATCAAATAAAGATGTATCCCGATAATGAAAAGCATACGTCCTTCAGGACACCACTCGGAGTATACTGCTATACAGTCATGCCCTTTGGCCTAAAAAACGCAGGTGCTACGTATCAACGCGCCATGCATGCAATTTTTCAGGAGCACATCCGAAAAACAGTGGAGTGCTACGTAGATGACCTAGCAATTAAAAGCAAAAATAAAGAAGATCACTTGAAAGATTTGAAGACAGTGTTTGACCTCATGAGGAAGCACCAGCTCAAGATGAATCCAGCTAAGTCTTTCCTGGGGGTCTCTAGTGGGAAATTCCTCGGCTTTGTCGTAACTTCGAAAGGAATACATCTTGATCCAGATAAAGTCAAAGCTATCTAATCCATGCCACCTCCCCGTAACCTCAAAGAGTTAAGAGGATTACAAGGCAGGCTGTCGTACATTCGCAGATTTATATCAAATTTGTCTGGTAAATGTCAACCTTTCACCAGATTGATGAGGAAAGGAGTGTCGTTCATCTAGGATGATGCATGCCAAAAGGCTTTTGAAGAGATCAAACAATATCTCACAAAGCCACCAGTGCTCGTGTCCCTAGTTTCGGGAAGGCCCTTCCAGTTATATGTAAGGGCTATGGACCATTCATTGGGCCCTTTGCTAGCATAGAAGAATGAGTCAGGCCACGAGTAAGCATTTACTACCTCAGTAGAATGATGATCGGGGCGGAACACCGGTATATCCCGTGGAAAAAGAATGTCTAGCGTTGGTGTTCGCAATACAGAAAATGCGACACTACTTAGTTGGACAAACTATCCACGTTGTATCGAGAGTTAACCCTCTGAGAATATTAATGACTAAACCCGGGTCGTTAAATTCAAGACTATCCAATTGGGCTATTTTGCTATCACAATATGATATACACTTTGTCCCACAGAAGTCTATCAAAGGACAGGCCGTGGCCGACTTCTTGGCCGAACATCCAGTCCCGGCATCCTCGAGGTTATATGAACAAATCCCAGGAGAGTTGGAGGAACGGGATTTAATTCCAGAAAAGGATGGATCAAGAAGGTCTTCCGAATCGAATACGGTTTCGAAAGGTGTATGGCAACTTTTTTTTGATGGTGCCTCCCGAATGGGATCCAAAGGAAAGACAAGAGCGGGGGTGGGAGTTGTTCTCGTCTCTCCTCGCAATCACATCATTCCTCAAGCTTACTTATTGACAAGCTCATGCTCCAACAACGTCGTGGAATACAACACCCTCCTAATCGGCTTAAGAATAGCCAAACAATTGGGGGTCAAATATTTGGAGGCTTATGGGGACTCTCAACTCATTGTAAACCAAATAAAAGGGGAGTACGAAGTCAAACATGAAGAACTCCTGCCGTATTACCATGCGGTGATCAAGGTCGCTAACGGTTTCACTGGTTTCTATATCAGCCACATAAAGCGCCACCTCAATAGTTATGCAGATTCGCTAGCTTTCTTGGCTGCCACATTAGCCTTGCCCAAGCATGCTAAAAGGCAAATTATGGTAAGCAGCAAGGAGTTGTTCTGTTTAAAGGATGAGCTCAAAGAAGAAGCGAAAAAGCTACAAGAAAGCGAAGCCGACGCTTGCGCATCTAGCCTAGAGCCAAGGGATTGGCGTTTTCCTTATATAGACTAAGTCCTTTACGGGATATTACCCGAAAGTTCAAAAACCAAAGCCATTCAGAGAAGGGCCATCCGGTTTTACTACAATGCGGAACTCCAGACGTTGTACAGAAAATCCTACGACGGAGTTTTACTTCGCTGTCTTTCCAACCGCGAAGCTCAAAAAGTACTCGAAAAAGCTCACGTTGGCATCTGCGGAGCACATCAGCCAGGACCGAAACTCTGGAATAGAATCCGAAGGATGGGTTATTATTGGCCTAAGATGATGATAGAAGCAGTCAACTACGCCAAGAAGTGTAGCACCTGCCAAATACATGCAGACTTTATACATCAAGCTCCAGAATATCTCCACCCGACGGCTACATCATGGCCTGAGCAATGGGGTATGGATATCATAGGGCCAATTTCTCCGCCATCAACGAGAGGACACCGGTTCATTTTGGCCATAACTGATTACTTTTCAAAGTGGACTGAGGCCATCTCCCTGACCGAAGTAAAATCGTCAGATGTTATCAAGTTCATCAAGCACCATGTGCTTTATCGCTTTGGGGTACCTAGAAGAATAATTCACGACAACGGACCTCAGTTCGTGAGCCAAGTGTACTCTAGATTCTGCATCAAATACAAGATCGAAGATGTGGTTTTATCGCCATACTACCCAGCAGCCAATGGTCTAACAGAAACCTTTAATAAGACCATTATAAAACTTCTTAAGAAGTTTGTGTCATCCAATCAACGAGATTGGGACGAAAAGCTCGGAGAGTGTCTGTGGGCATACCGAACCACAGTCCGAACTCCCACCAATGCCACTCCGTTCTCCTTGGTATATGGATCAGAAGCGGTCTCGCCTTTGGAGATCCAAATCCCTTCATTACGAGTCGCGTTAACAACAAGGATGACAGAAGAAGAAAAGCATCAGCAAAGACTCCAAGAGTTAGAAGCCTTGGATGATAAACGTTGAGAAGCTCAACAGAGTATCGAGCTATACTAGGCGCGGATCTCCAGAACCTTTAACAAAAAGGCTAAATGAAGAACTTTTAAGAAAGATGATCTGGTCCTGTCAGTTAGAAGACCAATCACAACAAGCCAGAAGCCTAGGGGAAAGTTCCAGCCAAAATGGGAGGGGCCCTTCGTTATTGATACGGTTTACTCCAACGGGGCGTATCGGCTGACAAAGCCTAATGGTGACAAAGTCCTAATGCCAATCAATGGCAAGTTTTTGAAGAAGTATTTTCCTTAGCAAAATTGCATAACACCAGTTATAATACGGCCTCGGCAGTTCTAGGCTAATCATGAGCAAATGGTTTCTCTGTAATCAGAACTTCGTCAATGAAAGTTCTTGGTTCCGGACTAAAAACCCTTTAGTTCACTAATCAGATTTTCCTTTTATCAAAATTTTCCAAGTTAAAAATTACCTCTGGCGAATAAGATTTTTCTTCATTCCAAATTTGCCAAGTTAAAAATTACCTCTGGCGAATCAGATTTTTCTTTTATCAAAATTTGCCAAGTTAAAAATTACCTCTGGCGAATCAGATTTTCCTTTTATCAAAATTTGCCAAGTTAAAAATTACCTCTGGCGAATCAGATTTTTCTTCATTCCAAATTTGCCAAGTTAAAAATTATCTCTGGTGAACCAGATTTTTCTTCATTCCAAATTTGCCAAGTTAAAAATTATTTCTGACGAACCAGATTTTTCTTCATTCCAAATTTTCCAAGTTAAATATTATCTCTGGCACACCAGATTTTTCTGTCCAACAAATTTGCCAAGTCAATAACACATTTGGCGAATCAAGTTTGTCAACAAGAAAGTTTTTTCATTCATAGTAGTTTTGGGTACTTAGAAAATTCTGATCCATTTATCAAGTTAACAGTTACTTCTGGTAATCAACATCAGAATCATCTTTCAGACACTCTCAGTTACGAAGAAAGAAAAGAACTTCTTTATTCATCATCAGAACAAAATTACAGAGAATTCTCTAAGTGCTATACAACCAATAAGAGTAAATACAAATTACTAAAAAAAAAGAGAGAAAACTTGCTTCTGTAACTGTCTCTTTCGGCATGGTTCAGATCAAAAGTTTGCTTCTGCAGACCCTTCTTCTGGAATGACAGAATTGTTTCTGTAATCGCCTCTTTCGGCATGGTTCAGATCAAAAAGTTTGCTCCCTGGCCTCCACTTCCAATTTGCTCTTGTAGCCTCCTTTTTTTAGGATGGCTTAAAAGACATAATCTTGTTTCTTCTTTCCGACCACAATCAGGAACCTCCTGGTTGGTTCTCCCAGGGATGATACCAGTGAATTGATTAGTTCAAAACTGGACATACGGAATGCAAACCCCAGCTATATAGCTGACGGGTTGCGCAAATTCAAGGTCCTGGTCATTAGTACCCCAACCTTGTGGGATACTAGGAAAGAAGAAAAACAATGCCCCAGACCCGAAATCTTTTCTCTCATGAAAAATACATGAGACCTTCCAAACCCTTTGAGGCATTGGAAGCAATTACGAGCTAATTAGGTCTGGGCCATTGTTAAGGAGAATGACTACGGTTATCTCCTGCAGTCGAAACAAATCCTCGTTTAAAAGAAAGAAAAAGAAAGAGGAGGAGGATATGAATCAGAAGAAGAGGTGTACCTTAATTAAGAAAAATGATTACAGTCAGAAAGATCTCGTCGGTGAGACACCCCGCTGGATTGATATAGTCTGGAGGTCTTGTGACATGCCAATTCTTATCCATTACTTCGGTTGAAGAAGAAGAAAACATAGTCGAGCTGGTGGATCTACTACAAAAGAGAGAAAGAGAAGAGATTCAAGAAGAAATTTTCTCACGGCTGAATGATCCTTCATTGAAGAGAGCATGTGCCTTATATATGCGAGCTGCTAACTGTGATCTCCAGTTTAGAAGAGATAAGACCGAGATCTTCGGTCAAGATTTTCAGTTCAGATCTCAACAGAATTTATTGCTGTTGCATGGGACGCTTAGATATCGCAACCTGGAGATCTCGTCATTAATAGAGGCATGCAACGCTTAGAATTCCACGACCAAACGGCTGCATCTCACGGCTCGCAGAAGTCTCTACAAATTCTGAAAAATCTACGGTCTATTCTGCGAACTTCAAGACGAAGCATCGCGGACCAGAGTTCCGGAACCTGAGTCGCAGGTCTGATATGGATAGTGTAAATCCGCGAACTCCTAAAATTCATGTGACTTAAGAAAGTCGCGTAACAGATATACAGATACCAGAATTTTATGATGATTCGCAAACTTCAGACAAAAGATGGCAAGTTCGTTACAAATCTCTGAAGAATAACTGCAGAATCATACCTCGGAAGGCCAAAATGAGGTTCTCCATAAACAACAAGGGAACTATTACAAAAAAAGAGGGAACCTAAAACAGTGTACACAAGAGTTTTCCAATTCAATGGTTCAAGAAGGCCTTTATTTTCTCTTCTGCGTCATCAATGTCTTGCTGAAAGATCTCATAAGCTTGAACAGCTGCCTGACGACGTAATTCCTCGTCACTGGCGAGAACATTCTACGCTGCAGCAGCCTCTAGTGTAGCCAATTCATCCTGTACCGCCTGGAGATCTCTGGTTGTATTGTCCTGCTGGCGCGATAAGTCGACGAGGTTCCTCATTGATTCATCGCGCTCCTTGGTTATTTTGGCCAAGAAAGCTTGAGCCTTGGCGATAGTCTCTTGAGCCTTAGTAATAGCTTGGTCATGGCTCTTGACAATCGAAGCAGCGGCCTCCACTTGAAGAACCAGAGATTCGCGATTTGATTGACATTGCTCTAAAGAGGCCTTGCAAATAGTTGCCTTCTCTTGAATCTCCTTCTGAGACTTAAGTTGTTCCTCTCTCAGCTTTTGGAAAATGATTTCCACTGTCTCAGATTTATCAGCACTTCTGGCTTTCGACAGAGATTCAGCATGCCTTTGAAGCTGAGCTATCATAAGCCTAAAAGGAGCAGCTCTATCCTCCCCACCAATGCTAACGATACCAGTTAGGTAAATGTTGAGAACATTGGTGATTGAAGCAAAAGGAACCCCCTTTAGTATTTTATCAATACAGCGGTCCAGAAAGTGAAGGAAAGTCTCCACTATGTCTTTCAGCAAATCACCCTCAAGCATGTCAATCTCTGCATGAGAAGGAGTAATACTGGATGAGGCAGAAGCGGGTTGATCTGCAACAGGAGGAATGACACCTCTGGAGATCTCCGTGGAGCTACTAATCATAGCCTTCTGAACTATAACATCAGTTGGAGCGGTCATGACCAAGGTAGTAGGCATAGCAGCCTCGGGAATCACTGCTTTTGAAGTATCAACCGCGGCAGTAGTAACTTCGGTCGCTCCACCAGTGGCAGCTCCCGCAATAGTATTGTCTGGTGAAGTCCCCTTCGCGCCCATGCACTCTAAGTCCGGAGTCAAAACTGGAGCTAGCAAAAAGAAAAGAAGAAAATTGACAGTTAAAGTATTACAATATCGTTTGATAAAATGACATAATTGCTGAAGAAAGAAGATGAAGACCTGAAGGTTGGACGCTGGATTCTCCAAGTCCGTGCACCTCAGGACCAAATACTTCGGGCCCGTATACTTCGACTCGAACCTCCTCGCTCAAAAAGACATATTTACCATGATCTGAAGGAGGAGTAGAAGAGCGAAAACTGTCACTGCTGGCGTCAGCATCATCGCCCCATTCATCTTGGTCTTCAGAAGGAAGTGCTGCTTCTGGGGGATCCGATGCGCGAGTCTCCCCAATGATTCGCACTTCATCATCGGCAGTGTCTTGAGCAACAAGAGCTACAGAGTCCTCCTGTAAAGCCGAAGGAGCACTAACTTCAACATGGGCCTGGCCAATAGGAGAGGTAGAATCCTTTTGAATAATGGGAATAGGGTCATTGTAAAGAACAGGTCCTTGACTCCGACGTCTCTTAAAGGAACGGAGGGTTAAAGATGAGTCATCTTCATCCTCCTCAGGTTCCTCAACGAGGGACTCAAAAACTAGAAGGGACGTTGCAGTGCCAGTCCTAAATGGGGTGCTCTGCGAATCAGTTCCCTGCGGAATGACAGGCAAGTCGCTAAGACGCCTTAGCCTCTTTCGCTTATGTAAAGACTTCTCAGGAGAAGACTGCGGTGGAGGAGAAGTCTTCCTCGACGTCGGATCAGGAGAAGCATCAAGGGAGGCAACCTGAACCGTGCATAAGTGTCCTCTTCCCGTTGCTCCGATTCGTTGGATGTGCTGTCCCCCCTGAAGTCCTCCATCCCTGCCACCTTTGTGCTGCCGGCCCTCTTTTTCTGGGCATACCAGGATCTGATCTCACGCAGACTGGTATGATATATGTTGAAATTCTGAGAGGCAGAGTTAGCATCCGCAAACCATTTACAGAAGTAGAAGCTCATACTTAAGTTCGGGGTCTTGAGCGGAAGATCAAATTTGGCGTGGTTCCACCTGCGATGAAGTGAAACCAAGCTCGAGCTCCCTCAAGAACATTCCCAATAAAGCTTAACTCTCTATTGGGATTGCCAACGTAAAGCTGATCATACACAAACTGTCGGCAAAACGACTTGGGTAGTAAGGTTCTATATAGCAGAGGTTTCCCAAACGGAGGACCAAATGTCCTGGGCGGATGTTTATCAACCACCAGAAACATCCCAAGGATAGGGTGGTAAATTTATCATCGCCAGCAGTGTCCGCGAATTCTTCCCCGTATCCAGCATTCGGAAAGTATGGAAAACATCTGAACAACTCAAAAGTTGAGAAATGACGAAGGGTTCTGCGGATCGCAGCCATATAGCCTCCCTTCCTTGCGACCTCTCATAGTGCTGCACTTTGGGAGCACTTAAGTCAATTTTCGAGTCTGCAGGACTCCTCAAAGAAGGGCAATGTAAAACCAGCCAAGCCATTAAATAAGTATAAGAAACTTCTACACGCGGATTAGGAGTCTTGATGACAGGATCTCCTTTCTTCCTCTGCTCCTTCTTCACATTGCAGAATTTATCGGATATTCTTCTCAATCCGCTCTGGATACTGCATACCATGGCCAACAACAAACTGAGTCGCCTGCCCAAAGCCAGTAGAACTGCTGGGTATACGGCCCCAATATGTATGTTTTCCTGCGAAAGAATAACACACTTTTTCAGCCAAACCAGCAAATAGCCCGCCAAGAAGGTAGGATCGGACAAAGGCTGGAGGGCCTGATAATGGAAACTCTCGAAGGACGTCCCAGCTTTGAAAACGTCCTCGTCAGTTTCGACAACATAAGCATCTGTCCCGAACCTTGCAATTCTTCTCTCAACATCCTTTTCAGAAACTGGAGGAAGGCGAATGAAGTTCGGATTACTCCTAGAAAAATTAGGCAGGAGATATTGCAGTCACTTCTTTAGCTTCAAACTACAGGTGCCCGATGTGTGGGTACATATATGATAATGGCAGAGCAATTTCCAGTAAGTTTCATAAGCCAAAGGATCCTGAGTCTTCAGCAGATGGAATTCTTCTCCAGTAGGGACGTACTCTTCATACGGGACGTCTCTCATGGGCAAGCCCGAGACCTCATGCATCTCATGGAGGGCAAAACCCAACTCGCCTCGAGGGCAAAAGATTGTACAAGTATCAGGATTGTACAATTTCAATAAAGCAAAGAAATGGAATCTGCTGGCGGGAATGCCATGCTGAACAGTCCTGATGGCTCGATACAGCCCCGCATGATGAAGCTGATCTCTAAATAATCGCAGAAAGAAGTCAGTCAAGACCGCCCACTCTCCTTTTGAAGAACAGTGAACCCATCCAGGGGGACGAAAATCCTGAACAGGAAATTCTCCTTGTGCATTGGTAAAACAGTGCAGGAAAGTCTGCGCGATTATAGGAACTTCGCTTTTGGGGAGATCGTGTTTAAGCAGTCCCGGAAGCAATCCGCGAAAGCTCTTCCCAGTACCACAAGGAAAAGCACCTTGAGCATTAAAGCCCCCCAACAGGATACTGTCTTGTGGTCTGTTTATGTGACAGTCCATTCGCCTGGGCACAGAAAGAGACTGAAAGAATAAGAATGGATAAGATCTCTCCATATTGGGGAGAAATAAGTGGCGACTTTCAACTTGGCGAAGCCACTTGTAATCGCCATCTTCCAAACCACTGTCGGACATTGAAATATGGTCCCCAAACAAAAAGACAGGTTTGAGCAACGGAGACCGATTATCTCATTCGAAAGATACATTGGTCATCAACTCTCGCAATGTTGAGCGAGAAGGGTGGAGAATCTTTTTTGTCGCAAAAGTTCCTTCGCTTCCTCCCATTGAATTAACTTAAATTACAATGAAAGTGAACAAGATATAAAAAGAACAAACGAGAGGATTTTATACTTCAATCTCTCTCTTTTACAATATTATGGGATCTGTGGCGATGGGATCTGTCAAGCAGTTCCTTTGGACGATCGGTACGTTGAAATCTTCTCTTTTAAAGATATCGGCCGAATATAGACGATCTTCTCTGGCTTTGATTTGTTCAAGGCTCTCTCGCGTAACTCGAACTTCTCAAGAACTCCAGATAGAAGATGGTGATTTTCTCTGATCTTCACGAACTCAAGGCTCTGTGCGTAACTTGAATTCTCCAAGATTTCAGAAGATGATCGGCAAAGGCTTCAAGGCTCTCTCGCGTACTTGAATTGCCAAAGAATCGATAGGAGGCTTCCGATGCTAAAAAGAAGAAGACCCCTAGGGTTTCACCAGGAAGGTATTTATAGCTCCAGGTTAATGCAAGAGTTTCTATCTAAATAGAACTCACATTCATCAAGGATTCCAATCAAATATCTTAGTTTTGATGGAATTCTGATTAGACTTGATTCGGGTATTTGGATAAGCCCAAAATCATAATCTCAATCAATATGAGATTCTGGTTATCTGCTTACACGGAGCTTTAATCGTATCAAAACGCGACGCTAAATAACCAAAACGCGGAGTTAACGCGGAGCTATTGATCATCTCCGCATTTTACTCAAACGCGAGGCTAATACAAGCCAGACTGCGGAATCAACGCGGAGCTATTAAACATCTCCACGTTTTATTCAAACGCAGGGTTAATATAACCAAACGCGGGGCTATTGAATTAGCTCCGCGTTCTGTTGTGGAAAATCCTTTTAACTTAGAAATTTTCACTGCCAACAGAACCCCCTCCAAAGTTTTCAAAATGGCTTAGACTTCAGCAGATTTTGAAATACTTTGGATTTTCAAACTGAAACGCGGAGTTAGAATACCAAGTCTATCTCACGTTATTTCGCTCACTTACGCGGAGCTAATCAGCTTCACTTCGTCTTCAGTGAAATGAGTAATTATGTCATTAATTACCCTGAGTTTCCACGCCGAATACCAAGCGACGGAAATTCTGTTTAAATAGAGCTTCCGGCTCATCTTCCTCTTCATCTCATCCGAAGAATTTCTGAGAACTCGAGTGACTCACGAATGATCTTCAACTGATCTTCGTTCAATTCTCCATAGATTTTCATCATTAGGATGTCTCTCCTGAGGAGTTTGGCTTTTCGCAAGTTGGCCGGCGTTAATGGCAGCAGCCGTGAAGGTAGACGCGACGGCGAACCAGTCTATGCAGCGTCTTCCGAAGGTAAAAACCTCATCTCTTGGTTTCCTAAGAACCATTCTGAGATATTTTGGCTTGATTTTAATCTGGACGATTGCTTTGTCTTGTTGGCGAGATCGCCGTTTTATTGTGTCGTCCCTGCGCTTGAAACGCGGGGTTTTACTAGTAGTCTCAATGAATCCGCGAGGCTATCCTTGATTAGCAGTCGCGATGAATTGTGAGGCTATCTTTGATTAGCAGTCGCTATGAATTGCGAGGCTATCTTTGATTAGCAGTCGCTATGAATTGCGAAGCTATCTTTGATTAGCAGTCGCTATGAATTGCGAGGCTATCTTTGATTAGCAGTCGCTATGAATTGCGAGGCTATCTTTGATTAGCAGTCACTATGAATTGCGAGGCTATCTTTAATTAGCAGTCGCTATGAATTGCGAGGCTATCTTTGATTAGCAGTCGCTATGAATTGCGAGGCTATCTTTGATTAGCAGTCGCTATGAATTGCGAGGCTATCTTTGATTAGCAGTCGCTATGAATTTGAAAGAGAAGGAAAGAGCAGAAAGAAATCTTGTGCCCCTTTACGCGAAGTTATCGCATCATCCTCTGCGTTTAAAGCGCGAGGCTATTTCTTTAACTGTGCACGGAGTTAGCTTAGCTCCGCATTTTCACTCTTTTGGAAACTCTGTTCCTTTTGCAGTAAGTTCAATCCTTTCTGAAGAGGAATGTATGTGGGTCCATCGATTTTCATCAGCAGAAGTGACTCTAAGGAAGTCAGAAGCATATGCTTTACAACATAGTTGCAGGTTTCAAGCTCTGGCTCCGAGAGATAAACTCCAGAAGGGGTTGTAAATAAGGAGCTGCAGCACTTGCAGTGCAGAATTGCGCTTCAGTGCAGCACTTTCCTTTCCTCTCGTGCTTCATTTCAGATGACAGATCCTAGTTGACATTTGCAGAGGAGATCTTTTGCATGTGAACCAGGGAACTGAGCTTCAACACCCCGTAGAGAAATCTTATTGTTTTTTTTTTTTTTGCATGTGAACCAGGGAACTGAGCTTCAACACCCCGTAGAGAAGTCTTACTGTTTGGTTATTGACAAGTTGATCATGTAAAAGCTTTTGGGAGAGCTATAACTCCCTCTTTGTAATCTCTTGCTTCATGAATAAAGATAAATTATTTTCCTCTCTATCTGTTAGCTTCAAGAATTTTGCTTGCTCAACAAATAGATGGTCAATAATTTTGGTAAAATACTCTAAGGCACTTCTGCGTAACTTAGACTGATAATACCCAAATGATCGGATAATGATCACTTTAACTTAGATGGAAGCGCTCAATTGCACTCGTCAAAAATCTAAGTTTTTCCATAAAAACGCGAAGCTAAGTCACAAGCTATCCTCGCGTTTTGTAAAGTTGCGCGGAGTTAAACAACTTCGCATTTCCATAATCGCGCGAGGCTAATAGCTTCGCGTGTTGGAGAGTAACTGACCAGTCACTTTCTCCGAGATTCGCGGCGAATTCCAAGAGGCGGTTCCTTTCATTTAAAAGAAATCTCTATTTCTTATCCTTCTCACTCTATTTGAGAATTTTCCAGAAACTTAGAGATTCAGGCGATCAGAGTTCAGACGACCCGATCTTCTTCCGACCGAGTTTCTCTAGATTTTCAGTATATTTTCTTCAGCAATGGCACCCAAAACTTGTGCTACTTCTCGAGCAGCTCCATCTTCGGCGACTGGCGCAAGCAGTGGTGGCGGCAGCCAAGGCAGCGACGCGCCAGCCCACATTTCACCCATCGGGGGTAAGAATCTTTCCATCGAGACTCTTTAGAAATTTCTAGAGTGATTTGGCTTAATTTTAACTGATCAATCAATTCCTTTACCGGCGAGATCGCCGTACTCCTGCCGTAAGGCTTGGAGAAGAAGAAAAGTCTCTGACTGTCTTCTTACGCGAAGTTATCGCGTCATCCTCGCGTTTAAAGCGCGAGGCTATTTTAAGTAGCAGTCGCGCTGAAAACGCGAGGCTATTTTTAAGTAGCAGTCGCGCTGAAAACGTGAGGCTATTTTAAGTAGCAGTCGCGCTGAAACGCGAGGCTATTTTAAGTAGCAGTCGCGCTGAAACGCGAGGCTATTTCAAGTAGCAGTCGCGCTGAAACGCGAAGCTACTTCTGCACGGTCTAATTTTTAGCTTCGCGCGGCGCTATTCTTAGCTTCGCGCGTTCTAATCTTTAGCTTCACGCGTTTATACTTAGAGAAATTTTCTGCCCTAGAGAAACTTCTCTTACTCTAGTGTTTCTTTGTGCAGTAGGATATTCGATAGAATCTCTTCCCCACAAGAATTACTTCGGCTTTGCTGGGGGTTCTGATCCCTCAGGCCAATTCCGTTTCACTACTATCCTGCCCTCGTACAAGCCTGACCCGAAGGAACGCAAGGAGAAGCTGATCAAGTACCACCCCACTACTGCGCGAGAAATCATAACTGACGCAGCTTTTGAAGATGTGAACAGAAAGGCGATGGAGAAACCCGCCTTCCTCTTTGGAGACTAGATGGATCAATCAGATGAGATCCTTTCTGAAGGGGAACGTGTTTGGCTATATAACTCAGGCGAAATGTTGATGTTTTTGCCTAGAATGGATCGTAGCTATCCTCTGGTCTATCTTCAGAGGCTAGCGACGCCTCGAGAATTAAAATGGGGACTGACTCAAGAGCAAGATGGCGTCCCAACAGGCAAATTTGGTGCAAAAGGGGTTTATCAAGATGGTTCCCTAAGATGCATTACTGGCTTGCTTCCAGGCCGATTTGGCAAGGAGCTTCCAGTGGGTGAAGTCCCATCTCGTACCCGAACTTTCTTAAGTGAGTTCTTGGCGAAGGATGGTCAGTACCCGGCTAGCGACTTTAGAATGCCTGGCTGGGTTCATTCTTCTAACAATATGTGGTGGGCACGCCTTGTTCAGTACATGCTGGATTCCCACGAGCCCATTTTAAAGGATATTGGCTTGTATAAAGCCATCAGGAATGTCCAATTCGGGTTTTCCCAGAGTGCTTATCACTTTTACTACCTCTTGGAGATGTATAACCCTGAAACCTGTACTTTCTTTACTCCAGTGGGTGAGCTAGGGTTCTCTCTCCACGAGATGTTTGAGGTTTCTAGACTCTCGATGGGTGAAGTCCCTTACAAGGAGTATATCCCTACCACCGATGAGTTGAACATGCTATTGGCGAGGGACGAGCGCATCCATGCCACATACTGGGAGATGATGTGCCATTATCATATTTGCAATGACTTGACGGGTGCGCGTAATCACGGTATTGGTCACAAGAAGTGGGCCGAATATCTCTTTGCCAACTTAAATTCTAAGGATAGCTCGGCCATTATCCATGGTCATCCACCCATCTATGGCTCAGAGATTGATCACCGTATTGCTAAGGGTCGCCATCTATTATATTATACCACTGAATCCAATGAGAATGGATACGGTCCTGGCACTTCATTCAAGAGCTATCACTATCAAGCCCAGTTTTCGATCTCCAACAGAGGTCTCATTGTCGGGTTTCTGATGCTGTGGCTCAAAAGATGCGTCGTGCCGTCATTGCCCAAGGAAGCGATTGCAGTGACCGTGGTATATCCAGCGGTTCTTCTTGCATACGGCCGACCCCTTGGACTCCTTCCCGCCATGGTATGCAATTTGCAGTATGGACTGAGGGTATTCTGTCGTGATTTCCTCCCCACTATTAAGGTCAAGGGGAAAGGAAAGGGCAAGTCGAAAGAGACTGCCTAACCGAAAACTCCAAACCTTAGGGTGGAGATGCCCTATACCTATTTGATGGCGTGGCTTGTCTTACACTGTCCCTCCTTAATGAGTGCACCAGAGCGTCGTTCGGGCGAAAAGTGCTTCCTTGTAGAACTGTATGAACGTTCTTCATGGAGGCAGAATTATATGTCCCAGATTCGGAAGACTCTTCGTAGCTTTCAGAATTACGAGATCTTCAGGTGTTTTCCTGACTTTCCCGGCGGAGGATATGGGACGAGGCTGAAGGATGCCATGGGAGCAGATAAGTTCACTACTTTATCTGCAGGAGCGTTCTGGTGGCTTCTTAACATCCGTCCCGGACACTTGGTGTATCGTCAAGATCTCCAGTGTCAGATTGAGCCATGTACTCTGAGTCGCTTTGCTCGCCAGTTTGGATATTCTCAACTTTATGTGGGCAATCCAAATAAAGATCTCGCTTACGAGGGGAATTTATACGAAGGTGCTCGTGGCTGGTTCCATTTTGCAGCTGGCGGGACCGAAGCTGAATTCTCCTTGCCCCAGAAGGTGCCAGAATTGGCCATGACCCTCAGCTCCTGCAATTGGTTCAACATTGCGAATGCTGACGTGCCCGGCTTCTCTCTCAATCGCAGTTGTTGCAAAGAGATTGAAGCCCTCTATATTAGCCGTCAGGGTGCTTCTAGGGTAAGGATAAAAGGAATGGAAGAATTCCTTGGCGCTGCGGCTGAGCCTTCGGACATCAGTGAATCAGACGATGATGCCGGTGATGATGATGATGATGCTGGTGCTGGTGGAGTTCCTCAGCCTATTGTCAGTCGTTCCCTGAGTCCAACTCTCAAACGTCGCGGCACTTTAAAGAAAAGGCAGGGTAAGAAGCAAAAACTGGCACAGGAAACTTTGATAGCCCCCCAAGAAGTGGCTATCAAACTTGCTTCCGACTTGTTGGCTTCAGCTGTACCCCCAGCGTTGGCAAGGGAGGATGAACCTGCCAAAACTCCAAGTATTGCTGAGATTTCAGCTCCTTCGGCCGTAGAGCCTGTGGCAGAACCTGAGGCGCAACTAACAGGTAGCGAGACGGGTACACTGCTGGAAACAACAATGGCTCCCCCTTCAAGTCCGACAACTGGACTTGTATCGCCTGGTATGGCCTTTAGCATTTTATCTTTTGCCCGTTATTATTTTAACGTAACACTGCTTTTCTGGTCTTCTGAAATGTAGGTGATCAACTTCTTTCGCCAATGCACTCGACTACCCAAGTAGAGTCTGACGATAGAATGGACCATTCTGGCTCCGTTGGCGGTGTGGGTAGCTCTGCTGGTGAGTTTGCGGCTGATTATTCCACACCGGCTCCTGCCTCTGTTTCCTCTTTAATTCCCCCAATTGACGAATTGGGAAGTGACGAGAGAACTGAGATTATTATCGCAGCTGCTGCTAATGAGGCTACACCTTCTCCTAGCATGCCGTCTCCAACACCCGTTTGCTCTACTGAGACATTTCCCACGGTCGTTGGAGTGCCTTCTCAGTCAGCGATTTTAACGTCGTCTGTTGTCGTGGCTGCTGAGATACCTGCAACTCTTCCGATTCCAAGCCTTCCAGCAGGGGAGGAGAATAATTTGAAATTCTCGTTCGAAGATGCTTCTCCCACCGAAGGAGTTTCAGGCGAAGTGGTCCCATCTTCTCTTCCTGTTGGTGGGGGTACCCAAGTGATCTGTACCGACGGTACTTCGTCTGGGGTCTCCAGTTCTTCCAGATCTGCACTGGCTCTACTGGTCCCTCAGATCATGAATTTAATGCAGGGACGGACTTCCTCTTCTTCAATCCCAGCCACTACTGCTCCCTCGCTCACGACACCTCTTTTGGCATTGCCTACTTTGCCTACCGACACTGCAAATCCTCTTGAAAGACTTTTCGGCTTCACTGTCGAGGATTTTATGTATTTGTTAAGAAGATGTGTCGAGATGGTTCTTGCTGGCCACGATTCCTTCAACTTCGCACGTCCACTGTTACTCCGGTATTTAGGAAATATCGAAGAATTCGGTGGACAAGATCGAGCAGCTCCATACCGGGCCCGCCTTGCAGCTTTAGAAGAGCAGGTGACCACGCTACACACACTCCGTCAGGCGGATGTGGAGGCGATCACTGAGATAGAGCTGGCGCGGCTTCGAGCAGAATCCTTATCTCGAAGAAATAATTTAAGGCAGCAGGAGGAGATATGGTCTCAGGAGCTGACAGAGCTCCAGGCCAGTCGGGAATCCGTTATTGGCGACCTGCAGAGGGTAAACTTTGGAATTGAGGAAGGTCAGGCGGCCATCTCTAAAGCCCAGGAGACGATTGCGAGGGCTCGGGCCATCTTGATAGAAAATGAACTCCGATTAGGAGAATCTGTCAAGAAACGGGAGATGTTGCTTGTCCAGCAGGAGCAGATTCAGCAGGAAGAGATGGCCAGGAATCGTGCCATAGAAGAATCTCGTCAGCAACAACTTTCAATAAGTGATGATGAGTTGCGTAGGCAAGCTCAGCAAACCGTTGAGGCTTCTCATCGTAGAAATTTGGACGAGACAACAAACCAATTGAGACTTCTGGGAGGCCAATAGTTTCATCTCTCTTTACACTTTTATCTTCCTTGTAATAAGAACTTTGTAAACAGGAGAGAGATAACTTTACTATGTTTCTTTGAAATTCTTTTTGTATCTTCACCTTAATAAAGATGATTCTTTTGACTCTTTTATTTGCCGGCTTCAAAACAGATTTGCTTGCCCAATAAATAACCTGTCGTCAAAATGATTTATCTCGGTACCGTTTTATGCTAAATTTCTTGAACCGAAATAACAATTAAAGTTTAATATAGGATTTTTAGCAAACCCCCAGCTATTAACGGATTTGATTAGTTTTTACCAACTACCGTTTGAGTTGGGCTAGCCATGTTATTCCCCTCAACATGATGAGTTGTCGAGGAATTCATTTCCTCTCCCCTTTGCCTTTAATCAGCATCGGGTAGTTAATTTCATACTCTTACCCCCAGTATGATAGGTTGGCGAGAAACTAGCTCTCTTCCCATTGCTATAGAAGCGTTGGGCAATTCATACTTTTACCCCAGTATGATGGGTTGGCGAGAAATTTGTTCTCTTCCCATTGCCTAGTTGGCGTTGGGCAATTCATACTTTTACCCCAGTATGATAGGTTGGCGAGAAACTCGTTCTCTTCCCATTGCCTAGTTGGCGTTGGGTAATTCATACTTTTACCCCAGTATGATGGGTTGGCGAGAAACTTGTTCTCTTCCCATTGCCTAGTTGGCGTTGGGCAATTCATACTTTTACCCCAGTATGATGGGTTGGCGAGAAACTTGTTCTCTTCCCATTGCCTAGTTGGCGTTGGGCAATTCATACTTTTACCCCAGTATGATGGGTTGGCGAGAAACTCGTTCTCTTCCCATTGCCTAGTTGGCGTTGGGTAATTCATACCTTTACCCCAGTATGATGGGTTGGCGAGAAACTTGTTCTCTTCCCATTGCCTAGTTGGCGTTGGGCAATTCATACTTTTACCCCAGTATGATGGGTTGGCGAGAAACTTGTTCTCTTCCCATTGCCTAGTTGGCGTTGGGCAATTCATACTTTTACCCCAGTAGGATGGGTTGGCGAGAAACTCGTTCTCTTCCCATTACCTAGTTGGCGTTGGGCAATTCACACTTTTACCCCAGTATGATGGGTTGGCGAGAAACTAGTTCTCTTCCCATTGCCTAGTTGGCGTTGAGCAATTCATACTTTTAGGTCAGAGGCGCTTAATTACACATGCCTAAAAGAAGATTGGGGGCTGTTCAAACTTGAGAACTAAGCACACCAGGTTTTGGGTCAGAGGCGCCAAACTGTGCATGCCCAAGAAAAAGACTGATGGTGGTTCAAACTTGAGAACCAAACAGGAGGTGGTTCAAGGCTCTCTCGCGTAACTTGAACTGGGCACTCCAAACACACCAGGTTTAGGTCAGAGGCGCACAATGCGCATGCCTAGGAAAAAACTGGAGGTGGTTCAAACTTGAGAACCAGACACACCAGGTTTAGGTCAGAGGCGCCAAACTGCGCATGCCTAATAAAAAGACTAGAGGTGGTTCAAACTTGAGAACCAAGCACACCAGGTTTAGGTCAGAGGCGCACAATGCGCATGCCTAAGAAAAAGACTGGAGGTGGTTCAAACTTGAGAACCAAACTCACCAGGTTTTAGGTCAGAGGCGCACAATGCGCATGCCTAGGAAAAGACTGGAGGTGGTTCAAACTTGAGAACCAGACACACCAGGTTTGGGTCAGAAGCGCCAAACTGCGCATGCCTAATAAAAAGACTGGAGGTGGTTCAAACTTGAGAACCAAGCACACCAGGTTTAGGTCAGAGGCGCACAATGCGCATGCCTAAGAAAAAGACTGGAGGTGGTTCAAACTTGAGAACCAAACTCACCAGGTTTTAGGTCAGAGGCGCACAATGCGCATGCCTAGGAAAAGACTGGAGGTGGTTCAAACTTGAGAACCAGACACACCAGGTTTAGGTCAGAGGCGCCAAACTGCGCATGCCCAAGAAGAGAAGACTCGTATCTCCAGGGATACTAAGAATAGTATTTCTTCAGAAATTTGCCATTGATCGGCATCATCATCCTGTCGCCATCTTGATTCATTAAGTGATAGGCTCCACTGGAGTATACTGTCTCCACAACAAACGGTCCTTCCCACTTGGGTTCAAACTTACCCTTAGTCTTGTGGGTTAGCACCATTGGCCTTTTAACAGCCAGAACCAAGTCTCCTTATTTAAAGGTCCTTGGTTTAACGTGCTTATTGAACGTTTGAGATATTCGGGTTTGATACAACTCAATTTGTTGTTGAGCCCTGAGACGTTTTTCATCTAACGCCTCTAGTTCTTGCAATCTTTGCTGATGGCGTTCTTCTGTCGTCATCTTTGTGGCTAAAGCCACTCTTAATGATGGTATCTGAATTTCAAGAGGCAAGACAGCCTCACTTCCATAAACCAAAGAGAACGGGGTTGCTTTAGTCGGGGTGCGAACGGTGGTGCGATAGGTCCACAAATATTCTCCTAACTTTTCATCCCAATCTCGTTTATTGGAAGAGACGAACTTCCGAAGGAGTTTGATGATCGTCTTGTTGAAAGCTTCGGCCAACCCATTAGCCGCAGGGTTATATGGTGTAGAAGCGATATCTTTGATTCTGAATTTATTGCAGAATCTGGAGAATCCCTGACTGATGAATTGCGGACCATTATCATGAATGATCCGTCGAGGAACGCCAAATCGGTAAATGACATGATGCTTGACGAACTTGATCACATCTGTCGTCTTCACCTCTTTCATGGGCACGGCTTCGGCCCATTTTGAAAAATAATCGGTTATTGCAAGAATAAACCGATGTCCTCTGGATGACGGGGGAGTTATTGGCCCTACAATGTCCATTCCCCAGGCTTCAAATGGCCAACTTGCAACGGTATTGTGCAAGTATTCTTGGGGTTGATGAATAAAATTGGCATGTATTTGGCATGCATGACATCGTTTAGCGTATGCCATTGCTTCCGTAACCATGCTCGGCCAGTAGTACCCCAGCCTTCTTATACGGTCTCCAAGTTTGGGACCGGGCTGATGAGCTCCACATATTCCATCATGTGTTTCTTTCAGCACTTGTTCTGCTTCTGCTTTCGATATGCAGCGTAGCAATAGACCACCTCTTGACTTTCTATACAAAGTCTGAAGTTTATGGTCATAATAAAATCTTTGGGCCTTCCTCTTTATTGAGGTGGCTTCCTTAGGATCTTCTGGTAATATCCCATGCAACGCATAATCCACAAACGGAAATCGCCAATCACGGGGCTCTAAGTTTAAGCCAATCTGGCATACCTCTTCTGTTTGAGATACCACATCTGGGTGGAGGAGTTCTCTACTACCAATGGTGATGCTTTTAGCTTCACCTGGCGGGATTGCCAGCGTTGCGGCTAATGCGGCAAGAGCATCTGCATAAATGTTCTCGTTTCGAGATACATGATATATGTAGAATTGTTCAAAATATCCTGCTAGCTCAATAGCTAGCTGATGATAGGGGATGAGGGCTTCATGTCTGACTTCATACTCACCTGTCATCTGATTGACAATGAGCTTAGAATCTCCATATGCCTCTAGATGGTTCACCCCCAGTTGCAGAGCTATTTTTAAGCCGATAATAAGCGCATTGTACTCTGCTACATTATTAGTGCACGGTTCTGTTAATGAGTAACCGTTAGGCAATATATGTTTATGTGGGGATATTAGTACAACCCCCACTCCAGCAGCAAATCGTCTTGCGGCACCATCAAAGAACATTTGCCAAGGCTGTTCTCCGGTAACTGTGTTGACTTCTGATGTCTGCTTTAATTTGGACCAAATTGGATGGTCTGCAAGGAAATCAGCGATTGCCTGTCCCTTCATGGCCTTTTGAGGGACAAAATGTATGTCATAGGGCGATAGTAAGAGCGCCCATTTTGCCAATCGGCCATTCAAGGATCCCGGTTTTGTCATCAAAATCTTCAGGAGATTAACCCGTGATATGACATGAATTGTTTGCCCCGAAAGGTAGTGTCGCATTTTCTGAACAGCAAACACTAGGGCTAAACATTCTTTTTCAATCGGGGTATACCGCTGTTCGGCCTCAATCATTGTTCTACTTAAATAGTAGAGGGCATGTTCATGGCCGTGCTCATTATATTGAGCAAGTAATGCTCCTAAAGCATTTTCCATGGCCCTTACATATATAAGGAAGGGCTGCCCAGGGGCTGGTGCCATTAGTACAGGAGGCTTAGTAAGGTACTCCTTGAGGTCATCAAATGCCTGCTGACATGCCTCATCCCATTTGAAAGACACTCCCTTCTTCATAAGTTTGGAGAATGGTTGGCATCGTCCAGATAAGTTGGATATGAAGCGCCGAATATAAGCGAGCTTTCCTTGTAATCCCCTTAGTTCCTTAAGATTGCGGGGAGGCGGCATTTCGCTAATCGCTTTTACCTTTTCCGGGTCGAGGAAAATTCCTTTTGAAGTTATTACGAACCCTAGAAACTTCCCGCTGGATACCCCCATGAATGACTTGGTAGGATTCATCTTCAAGTGATGTTTCCGCATAAGATCGAAGACCATTGTTAAATCGTGAAGATGATCTTCTTTGTCTTTGCTTTTAACTGCTAAGTCATCCACATAGCATTCCACTGTTCTGCGTAGGTGTTCTTTAAATATGGCGCTCATTGCGGGTTGGTAAGTGGCACCTGCATTCTTTAATCCGAATGGCATCACCGTATAGCAGTATACCCCCTGTGGCGTTCTGAAAGTTGTATGCTTTTCATCATCCGGGTGCATCTTGATTTGATTATAACCTGAGAAGCCATCCATAAAGAACATCCTCTCATAACCGCAAGTATTATCGATCATTACGTCGGTGATGGGGAGCGGAAATTCATCCTTGGGACATGCAATGTTCAGATCTCGAAAGTCAATACATATCCGGATTTTGCCATTCTTTTTGCGAACTGGCACTATGTTTGCCACCCAGTCTGGGTGTTGTTCTTCACGGATGAACCCGGATTGTATAAGCTTGTTGACCTCAGCAACTATTGCCTCCGTCAATTCCGGTCGAAAACGCCTCTGTTGCTGTTTAACAGGTTTGACATCTTCTTTTATATTTAACAAGTGTGTGGCAATTTGAGGATCAAGCCCAGGCATATCTTCATAACTCCATGCGAACACATCTATATACTCTTTGATAAGGGATATAAGTTCCTCTTTTTCTAAAGGAGTTAGTGTGTCGCTTATGAAAATGGGTTTCGGATTTTCTTCCGTTCCCATGTTAACCTGTATTAATTTATCTTCTGTGGGCGGATCACGCTGTTCAAAGCGGACATCCCAGAGAGTATCCATATGTCTGGCCCAAGCATCATCTTGGACGTCAATTGGTTCCTCGTCGCTTTCTGGCGTGGCTGAAACCATATTGGCTGTCAAAGACTGAAACCAAGCACCGGTGCTTATATCTGAATCATGATCTGGTGAAGATGTTTCTTCTTTATCCGAAGAACTCTCTTCATCCTTGGATGGCGACGAGGGTGGAGTAGACACATAGCCCAACCCCCTGCGGGTCTTCTGATAATAATCAGGGCTCTTTCCTCTCGGTCTAAACGAGGGTATGAGATTCCGCCGCCCTTTTCCAAAGTTTAATCCCGGCTTCTAGGTAAAGTTATATCCCATTTTCTCCATCATCTGTCGGGACCTTTACTCATATAAGTGAAATTGAGGTGATGTTTGTTCATCACTTTCACTACTTTGTTTCTGTCGAGGCGACGTGGCCACTTTGCCGAACATGATCGGCCTTTGGGACTTCTGTCGGGGAGGCACTTCAAAGAAGTGCCCTTGATCCTCGGTAATTTTTAATTGAGAGAGGAGGGAAGACCTGAGGGGCAAATGGTATGCTGCCAGAACTTCAAGTTCGGTCAGGCCATCCGCTTCGGTGGAGGTACAAGAGGGCTCAGACTCAGTAGCTACAGCATGCTCGTAGACTAACTTTATATTTTCATTAATAACCCATTCACTTTCTATTACATCCACTATATTATCAAGATCTAGGTGAGGGTTGATTTCGTAATCACCCCCGTCATCTTCTCCAAGGAGCTCGTACTCAGTGTCGGCTTCATTGCCACTGTCGTCGAGTTTTGGAGACTTGCTAAGACTGTCATTGGAGGCTTCATGTGCTGGCTTGTAGAGTGCAGCGTCTGTGAAGTAATTTTCCAACCCTTTGAATGGCTGCTTGTCAGCAATTAGTGTCCGGACCTCTCCTTCCTCATCGCAATATTTCATGCACTGGTGAAGAGTCGACGGAACTATCATATGAGAGTGAATCCAAGGTCGCCCCAATAAAATATTGTAGGAGGTATCAGCATCAATTACGTAGCATGTAACCTCCGTTTTTAAGTCTCCAATTTGACACCGCAATCGGATCTTACCAAGAGGATGGCTATTATTAGCATTGAATCCATAGATGGTAGTGTGTGTAGGTGTCAAGCGATGAAGGGAAATCCCCAACAGCTGCATCAATCTACTGGGCACGACGCTGAGTGCAGAACCTGGATCAATCTGAATTCGGTCCACTTTTGTGGACCCGACATATCCAGTGAAATATAAAGGCCTATTATGCTTTATATTCCTCACCTGCATGTCTTCTGGAGAGAAGATAATTTGTGGGACCTGCCTCTTCACTTGATGACAGTCGGGGCAAGAGTCCCGCTCTTCGATGGCCAGCTCGACAATCTGAGCTAGAAACGACTCAGAGTCTGCCAAGGCCTCTCTTAGAGCTTCACTTGATTTTGATAATCTCAACAATTCGTAAAGCGTCACTCGCGCTGGGATGTTAGCCAACTGCGCGATTATGTCAAATTCGAAGGGAGTTTCTTTGGCTCCTTCATCTCTGGTAGAATTCTTCTGGAAACGAAGTCTTTTCTGCTTCGCAGGCTTTGCAAGTTCTGCATAGATATCTTTTGGATCCACTCTAGTGTAGTCCTTAAGATATGTCTTTCCAGATCGAGTACTGGAAGGGCCTGCCCCATCTTGATGGGTGGCCATAGTTTCGGGTTCTTCTTCAGAACTTGTGAAGGCGCCTGAAGCTATATATTCTCCCTTTATATCCGCAGAAATGGCATTGACAGCCCGTTTCTTCTCTGGACCTCTTGAAGTAGTCCATTGTTCATCTTCCAGCAAATCAGGGTGAACCCACATAACTTCCCCCTTTTGGGTTGTTACGGTGACAAGTCCCTCTTGGGCTTTATTGTGCGGATCAAGATTCTTCGTGACCATCTTACCCTTAGGGATTGGGGTCACTCCTGCGGGAAACTCGTGGGTTCCGACCATTATGGTTGCCATATTGGCAGTGACTTTCTTCTGCTCTTCCTTAAGCGTCAAAACTCCAGCCTCTATTAGTGCTTGGATTCTGTTCTTAAGGGGAAAACAATCCCTGGTAGGGTGCCCAACATTCCGGTGATAAAGACAGTAATTTGGGTCTTTAGTCTTACCCGCATCTTCTGGCTTCTTATTCTCCGGAAGTTTTAGCATTCCCTTCTTATGGAGCAGGTGAAAGAGGACTGGTGTCTGTTCAGCTTTGAAAGTGTAATTCCTTTCTTGCTGCGGTCTAATTTGCCTTGACCCTCGCTGACCTTGAGATTTCGGCTCTGGCGGAGGACTGGTTTTCTGAGGAGCAGTTTCTGATGACATTACTGCTTTCCCTTTATTCTTGTTGCTGTTGTTTTGGGTATATGATTTACTACCCCCAGCACTTCTTGGCCCGCGGGACTCTTCAACTCAGCGAATCAGGTCTTCAGCTTGCTCTCCTTGTTTGAGCAGGTCCCTCCACGTCTTAGACTCTACGGCCCCCATTTTGAGGAGCACATTGTTCTTAAGGTTGTGTCGACATGTCTCGACTAGAGTTTCCTGGATCATTCCGTGTTTACAATGTACGGACTTCTCCCGGAACCTTTCTATAAAATCTTTAACCGCTTCTTGTTCCCCCTGCCTAGTTGCAAGGAGGGAATGAACCGTAATCTCGGTGTCATCCTCGAAGAAACGTGAGAGAAATAATTTCTGAACATCTAACCAGGTATTAATAGTATCTGGGGGCAGCTGCATGAACCAAGTAAAGGCAGGCCCTCGCAAAGTACTTGCAAATACTTTGGTCATGATGGGATCATTACCCATTAAGTGTCCTGCTTGGGACAAGAAATAATAGATGTGCTGACTGGGCGATCCCTTCCCGTCATAGGGCTCCAACTTGAGCGGCTTATACTTTGGAGGATAGGGTACCACATCCCATTCTGCTGGATACGGTCTAGAGATTCCTGACTCCTTCAACTCTTTTTTACGCATCAAGGCTTCGAGTTGATTCTGTAACTTTTCAAGCTTTTCTTCATGCGGATCATGGAAAGAAAATCTATCTTCTTCCTCATGCATCGAGTGGGCTTTCTCCTCCTGTTCTTCTTCATTTGGAGTCTTCTTGCCCTGTTTAGCATTATCTTCAACAACTTTTAAAAGTAGCATCCTAAGGTCTTCAATCGTTTTCTGTTGCTCTCGAATCATTCTTTCTTGAGCCTCAAATCTCTGATTGATATCACCAGATTTATCTGCCATGTGCGATGCTGACTTCTGCAGTCGAGACGATGTAGAGGATGGAGGCGAGGTTATAGCGGAATTATTGCTGTCCTCGTCGTAAGAACCCCCTGCGAGCTTTTTATAATTTCGGGGCGGAACGGCTCTTGATCTTAGTCGAGTAATACGATGAAGTTCATCATCGCTTGATTCTGAATCATCATCCGTCTCTGCAATTTTCTTCCCTTTTCCTACCATGTTAGAAGTTACAGCTCTCCCTTGTTTCAGGGGAGTAGTTCTTGTCTTCTTAGCAGGATTCTGGTTTGACTCATTTAATCGGTCGAACATAGATATCCTGTTCTTGCTGCAGCCACAGTTATTCATCACGGCTGATATTGTTGTCATAAGTTGCTGGCAATGGCAACTATGTTCAACTTGAAGTTGGTCTATGCCTCTCTTCTTAGAAAGATGCTCCCTGAGGTCAGTGCCTCTAGCCATGAAATCAAGAGGTCCATTCAACTCTTGAGAGTGTTTAGGAATCCACTGAAGCTTCTTTGATTGATCAACCCTGACTCTGGGGTCGGACTGATCCTCACGTGGCTTAGGAATAGCCTCGCGTTTCACATTGCGGGCCTGAAAAATAGCTCTGTGCTGATCCACATTAGCCTCGCGTTTCTCGCTGGCTTGGTGTGTCCTTGGAAGTTTAGCCTCTGGAATGATAGCCCCGCGTGAAGGGAAGTTCTTGCACGCTGGCTTATCTTTGCGATTGACGCAGATCATAGCTTCGCGCTTAGCGCGGTTTTTACGACTGACAACTATCTGCCAATCATCTTCCCGTTCCTTGCTGGTGTCAGAAGTCTTGCGTTTATTGCAAGTATCACTGACTTCGCATCTCTCGCTAGGCACAGTAATAGCCCCGCGTGGAGAATCACATGCTGGCTTTGAATAATTTTTATACTCGCGTAACTCGCGAGGGTTGGGTATTCTGCGACTAGCGCAACCCTTACTGGCTTTGCGTCTCTCGCTAGGCACAGTAATAGCCTCGCGTGGAGAATCACACGCTGGCTTTGAATAATTTTTATACTCGCGTAACTCGCGAGTGTTGGGTATTCTGCGACTAGCGCAACCCTTACTGGCTTTGCGTCTCTCGCTAGGCACAGTAATAGCCTCGCGTGGAGAATCACACGCTGGCTTTGAATAATTTTTATACTCGCGTAACTCGCGAGTGTTGGTTATTCTGCGACTAGCGCAACCCTTACTGGCTTTGCGTCTCTCGCTAGGCACAGTAATAGCCTCGCGTGGAGAATCACACGCTGGCTTTGATTAATTTTTATACTCGCGTAACTCGCGAGTGTTGGGAATCTTGCGTAACTCGCCAGTATTACCAGCCTCGCGTGGAAAATCACACGCTGGCTTTTCCTTGCTTTTAAGGCAAGTTGTATCTTCGCGTTTAACGCGGTAGAGATTGGTCTCGCGGGTAGCGCGAGCCAATTTGCGAGGGACCATAGCCTCGCGTCCTCTAGAGTTAGCTCCGCGTCCAAGGCGGGCTTTGAGGGCTCTACGCCTCGCTCTCCGGTTCCTGTTCCGGAGTTGGGTCCTGGTCAGTCCAGTTCCCATGTCTTCTTCGGCAATCGGAAGCTCTTCCTCGGTTAGGATTTCTTGTGTGGACTCCGGCGTTATAACCGTAGTCTCCAAGGATCCCCGTCTCTCGGTGGATACCTTTCTACCCGTCACTCGGGCATTGGAGTACATACGGCGATAGTGCCGTGTCTCATCCAAGTCACCTGATCCGGAGGAGAGGAACTCCTCGTACTTCTGCTGGTCGATTTCAATGACCAGCGTGTCTACTTCGGATCCGATCAAGTCAACGTCCGATTGCACCACAATCTCTTCATCAGTGAAAGAGATGGCTCCCACTGTGGTCGCCAGTTTGTTCGTCGCAAAAGTTCCTTCGCTTCCTCCCATTGAATTAACTTAAATTACAATGAAAGTGAACAAGATATAAATAGAACAAACGAGAGGATTTTATACTTCAATCTCTCTCTTTTACAATATTGTGGGATCTGTGGCGATGGGATCTGTCAAGCAGTTCCTTTGGACGATCGGTACGTTGAAATCTTCTCTTTTAAAGATATCGGCCGAATATAGACGATCTTCTCTGGCTTTGATTTGTTCAAGGCTCTCTCGCGTAACTCGAACTTCTCAAGAACTCCAGATAGAAGATGGTGATTTTCTCTGATCTTCACGAACTCAAGGCTCTGTGCGTAACTTGAATTCTCCAAGATTTCAGAAGATGATCGGCAAAGGCTTCAAGGCTCTCTCGCGTACTTGAATTGCCAAAGGATCGATATGAGGCTTCCGATGCTAAAAAGAAGAAGACCCCTAGGGTTTCACCAGGAAGGTATTTATAGCCCCAGGTTAATGCAAGAGTTTCTATCTAAATAGAACTCGCATTCATCAAGGATTCCAATCAAATATCTTAGTTTTGATGGAATTCTGATTAGACTTGATTCAGGTATTTGGATAAGCCCAAAATCATAATCTCAATCAATATGAGATTCTGGTTATCTGCTTACGCGGAGCTTTAATCGCATCAAAACGCGACGCTAAATAACCAAAACGCGGAGTTAACGCAGAGCTATTGATCATCTCCGCGTTTTACTCAAACGCGAGGCTAATACAAGCCAGACTGCGGAATCAACGCGGAGCTATTAAACATCTCCGCGTTTTATTCAAACGCAGGGTTAATATAACCAAACGCGGGGCTATTGAATTAGCTCCGCGTTCTGTTGTAGAAAATCCTTTTAACTTAGAAATTTTCACTGCCAACAATCTTGTCTGCTCTCTCTTGGTTATCTGAGGCTGTACAATGGGGAAAGACATGACCAAATCTGAACTCTTTCTTCCCATCATAGCCGTCAAAATATCCGAAATAATGATCCTTTAGCCAAGGATTCAAGGCGTAATCAACTGCAAAAGACATTCAGATTCAAAGATAAGAAAAAAAAAAAGATGAGAAAAGGCACTGCCTTCCGAATTTTTTTTTTTTACTTACCTCCGATCAAGGGTTCCTGTCGAACCACTATCGAACTAGAAGTTGCTCGAGAATCTTGATGACCACTGGCAGCAGCATCAGAGGAAGAAACTTTCTTCGGCATCTTTTACAGAGGGAGAAAATCCTTCGCACAGAGAATCAAAAGCTATTGGAGCTTGAAGACGAGAAGTCTGAGGAGTCCAAACGAAGAACTCAGATTTTAAATTTCTTGAGATAAGGGCAACCTCTCTCGTAAAGTGGAGGTTATATAGCCGATGATTTGACGGCCGAGATCTCTGGACAGACGTGATATCTGGCTCAAATCTCGTGAATACCTTTTCATTTAATGCAGCTCTGAGAAACGTCTCAATTCTGTCGCCGCAGGAAAAACAACCGCCTGCCAGCCTTCCCGCAAAAAGTTCGCGACCCTAATACAGAATCGGTTTCTCCTTAAAAAGCGAAGTTGCGACCCTAATACAGAGTCGTTTTCTATCAAAAAAAAAATGAAGGCTCGCGCCCCTAATACAGAGACGTGCCCCTTCCGAAGCGAGAATTTGCGACCCTAATACAGAGCCGTTTTCTTCTCAAAAAGCCAAGGTTCGCGCCCCTAATACAGAGACGTGTCCCTTCTGAAGATGATTCGCGCCCCTAATACAGAGACGTGTTCCTTCCAAAACAAGAGTTCGCGACCCTAATACAGAGTCGTCTCCCACTCAAAGATGAAGAAGTCGCGCCCCTAATACAGAGACGTGTCCCTTCAAGAGCAATAAGCAGTAGTGGCGCTAATACAGAGTCACAGACTTCAAACAAACGCAATGGAAGTTCTAATACAGAAGATTATATCCAAAGTATTCCGAAACTCCTCAAAGAATCACGAGAGTTTTGGAAACTTTGGAGGGGGTTTTGTCGGCGAAAAATTGTGGAAAAGCAAAGCAGATCCACGAATTCAGAGACAGAAGCCCGCAACTCATCTGATCCGCGAATTTAAGAAACTGAGGTCCGCGAATCTAAGAAAATGAGGTCCGCGAACCTAAGAAACTGAGGTCCGCGATCCAGGCGACGGAACAGGTTGGCAAATCTAAAGTTGAGATTCGCGACACTACCCATAGTTTTCGGGTGGGGGTTTAATACAAAGTTACCCGACCCGAACAGAAGAATTACCACCTCAGATCGTGAGAATAACTGCCCAACGAATGCAGCGGCGTCACTTCGATCATGTGAATAACTACCCAACGAATATGGCGGCACTTCTTTAGTAGTGGGAGCTAACGGTCGAGCAAAATATGGCGGGACGTTACTCCAAGCCCCCTATAAAAGGCGGGAAGGGAAAGAGATACATACAGACAGAGACGGACGTCTTCTCCCAAAAGTTACCCCTTGTGATCAAGAGTAAAGAGCCCTCTTTTTCTTTTAGCCAACTGAGAGAGATTGTACGGAGTGTCAACGGAGAGCAGGATTGTCCTCCATAACTACCTAGAAACCCAGCCTTAAACAAAGAGGAAAAGCTATCTTCCCCATCTTCTGTAAACGGAAAACCGTCCGATTGTAACCCTTTTATTGAAAATACTTCGATATAAAGAGCGTGCAATTTTCATGACGAACAATATAATTTGTTAACTTGATTATAATTGAGATTTAATATAATGCATGTTATAAATCCATTTTTAAAATCATAAAATGAATTTGGGTTATGGGGGAACTTGATGAAAGAACTGTACACATATTTTAGGAGTTTTACATTCTTGAGGTTGTACAACCGAACATAGGAATCCAACCATTGGGGTTCTGGGTGATTACTGGATTGCCATCAGTATATAGGGCTACGCACCTGGAGTTTAGACTCATCAGAGTTCATGTTCATCAGTACTTAGCGGTACGTCCTGGGGCAGTACCAGGAATCATGGCCGTGGTCCCGGGTATGCAAGGGATACTCGTAAAATATGTGTCACACTACTTTTGACAGTTCCAAATAAATAAACAAATAATAACATAGTATACATGTTCATTTGTTATATTGGTCTCTGTTACAAGATTATTCATGACATGTGTAAACAGATGTATTTCCTGACTATTATCATGTTCAAAATATCTATAATTAGATTCATGTTCTATTTCGTTCTAAAGACTTATACTTCATCAATCTTATCATGACTTTTAGTATTTTTAATTAGTTTCATGCTTTGCTCACATATGTAAATATATTTATATACATAGTGTGCCTGTATATTATTATATTCCTCTTGTAATACTTGCTAGGCCGTTCTAACGACCCTGGTCTGGCACGCCCAGATAATTTGCAAGATACTGAAGGAGAGGATCTACCACAGCTGGAGCAATATTTCATAGAGTTAGCAGACAGTTAGTTGTGATTTCATTATATGACATCATTTAGGAGATCCTTTATTTCAATTCTTTCAATCTTTTCCTTCTACTTTGGTTTGTTGTTTCCAAAACTCAAATTTGAAGTTGTAATAAGTGCTACCTTTCCTTGGATCTTTATTGATCTATTTAATATTTTATTGGAATAAAAGAGTTTGTTTATTGTCCTCCCAATTTTTTTAGTGCATATGTATGTGGTTTAGTGGAGGTAATATTCAGTTTTATTAAAAGTAGTTTAGACTTGGCGTATTTATTTATAATACGTCGCCAAATGCTACCCGCATCATGGGTGCGGGGCGTTACAGTTGGTATCAGAGCCAGGTTCGACGCTCACTTCAAGCTAAAAACCTTAAACTATGATTACTGCCACAAATACATATGCATGAAATACAATTATCTTTGATTCTTATTCTTGTCTGATTTTTTCGATTCCTTATATTTTACCATTTCGTCACCCGATTTAATCCAAATCCTTCACCTTTCAGAGAAATGGCCAGCCGTCGCATCACTCCCTCCCGCATTCCTTCACAAGCTGAAGATCCCAACATGATGGAGTTGCTTAAGGGACTTATTGAGAATCAACAACAACAAACTGAGATATTGCGACAAGAGTTAGTAGTTTCTAGACAGAAGACGGGCAGTGTGTCAGATTTTAGAAAGTTGTATCCATCACCTTTTATGGGACTGAGGAACCATGAAGGCAGAACAGTGGCTGGTGGACACCGAGAATCTGTTGGGTGTGGCACGAGTAGTGGATGGAGACCGTGTGGAGGTGATAAAGATACAATTTATGGACATTGCTCGCACATGGTGATTGGCCGAGGAAAATCGGTTGGCAAAACCGATAACATGTGAGACCTTTAAGAAGAGCTTCTATACGAGGTTCTTCCCCCAGACGGCACAGTGGGATCTGGAACAACAGTTTATCCATTTGAAACAAGGAAACCGGACAGTAGATGATTACGCTGCGGAATTTGTCAGATTGGGCAGGTTTGCCCAATTGTTGGTGACTCAAGAAATAGATAGAGCTCGAAGGTTTCAGAATGGATTGAACTTTGAGATTCAGGAACGCATAGCCACCCCACAGTTTGAAACCTATGCTCAAGTTTTGAATGCTGCAAGGGTGCAAGAGCAGATAGCGGATAGGAAAAGAAAAATTCATGGAGGGTCTCAGAAAAGGAGTATGAGTCAGATGACCGGAAGTACTAAGGGTGCTCTAGCACCACCACAAAAACGTCAGGCCACGCAACATGATCAGAATTTGGTTTGCAACTACTGTCTCCGAGCTGGGCATGTTCAAAAGGACTGCAGATGAGTCCACAACTTGTGCTTGATATGTGGCTCAGCGGACCATCAGATTGGAGGATGTCCATGGCGACGAAAGACAGGTGACATTGCCAGAGCACCAGCATCACAGCAACAACAACAGAGACTTGCAGCACCCCCTCAACAACAAAGGTTACCGACGCCACCTCAGCAGAGACCTACGGGATCTAATCCGAGGGGTTCCGCACTGATTACTCAGCAACAGGCTTTCCAAAGGGTTCAGGCAGTAGGAAACCAGAGAAAAGGACATGCTTTTACACTGACATCAGAACAGGCCAGTGGGAACAGTGATGTGGTGACAGGTACTATCTTAGTGCATGCTACACCAGCATTTACATTATTTGATTATAGCGCATCTCATAGTTTTACATCATCTACATTTGTTTCCCGCCATTGCATTCCTTGTGATAATTTATCTGCGTGTTGGAACATTAATACTGGGAATGAGATAATTTTATCTAGTAAAGAGTGTAAATTATGCCATATAGTTATTTGTGCAAGGGAATTATATACGAACCTTTTGGTAATTGATTCTGCGGGGTTTGATATCATTCTGGGAATGGATTGGCTAAGTACATTCTATGCAGTGATAGATTGTAGAAAGAGAAGTGTGATATTCAAAATTCCTAGGCATCTGTTGTTCGTGTTTCTTGGTGGCAGTAAATCTTTGGAGCCAGCCATGTTTAGAGCAAAGCCGACAGGAAGGGTTCTCACAACTTTAGATGCTCAGGATATGCGGACTCCAGTGGTGCGTGAGTATTTGGATATTTTTCCTGAAGAATTTCCTGGGTTGCCTCCAAAGAGGGAGGTGGAATTTGCTATAAATATTATACCTGGTACAGTACCTATTTCCAAGGCACCTTATCGAATGGGACCTGCGGAGCTGGCAGGAGTGAAAAGGCAATTGGAGCAGTTGAAGGGCTTGGGTTTCATTCAGCCGAGTACGTCACCGTGGGGAGCTCCAGTTCTCTTGGTAAATAAGAGTGATGGTAGCAAAAGACTTTGCATTGACTACAGAGAACTGAACCGAGTAACAATCAAGAACAAATATCCGATGCCTCGGATTGATGATCTGTTTGATCAACTTGGTACAGCCAAGGTGTTTTCTAAGCTAGACCTTAGATCTGGATATCATCAAGTGCGTGTGAAGGCAACGGATGTCCAGAAAACTGCATTCAGAACCCGTTATGGTCACTATGAATTTTTGGTGATGCCATTTGGTGTGACGAATGCTCCAGCAGTATTTATGGATGTGATGAATAGGGTGTTCGCACCGTATCTGGATCAGTTTGTGATAGTTTTTATTGATGATATTTTGATTTATTCTAAGACTCGGGAGGACCACGAAACACATTTGAGGATAGTGCTGCAGACTCTAAGAAAAGAAAGACTTTTTGGAAATTGAGTAAGTGTGAGTTCTGGTTGGACAGAATATCTTTCCTGGGACACATAGTCTCAGGTGGAGGAATCTCCGTGGATCCCAAAAAGATGGAGGCAGTGAAGAATTGGCCTATTCCCAAGTCAGTGACGGAAGTGAGAAGTTTTCTCGGACTGGCAGGGTATTATCGGAGATTTGTGCAGAACTTTTCCAAAATAGCAGGACCTCTGACTAAATTGATGCGTAAGGGAGAGAAGTATATATAGACTAACGAGTGTAACAATGCATTTGAAGAACTAAAGCAGAAATTGACTACCGCACAAATATTAGCAATACCAGAAGGATCCAGAGGGATGGTGGTATATAGTGATACATCGGGAAGGGGGTTAAGATGTGTCCTTATGCAGAATGGTAGGGTAATTGCCTATGCCTCAAGACAGCTTAAACCTCATGAAAAGAATTATCCTACACATGATTTGGAGCTGGCAGCAATTATCTTTGCCTTAAAGATCTGGAGGCATTACCTATTGGGGAATAAAGTAGAAATTTATACTGACCATAAGAGTTTAAAATATATATTTACTCAAAAGGAGATTAATATGTGGCAGAGAAGGTGGGTAGAATTAATGGCTGACTACGATATAGATTTGCAATATCATCCCGGTAAAGTCAATGTCGTACCAGATGCATTGAGTAGAAGGCCAATAACTATGTATCTTACACAGCAGAAGGAGTTAGTAAAGGATATGATGAATTTGGGTTTGGAATTGATTATACCTGGGACTTCAAAGCAGTTGACGGTAATGAAAATTCAGTCTAGTTTAAAAGAGAAGATCAAGATAGCGCAGGAAGGGGACAATCAACTTCAAAAAATTCGAAAACAGGTGGAGACAGGTTTAAGGTTAGATTTTTCCATTTATGATGATGGGTCTCTTCGTTATGGCAATAGATTGTGTGTACCTAAGAGAGATGTTAGGCAACAGGTGTTGGAAGAAGGTCACAGTTCTGCATATTCGATACATCCAGGAAGCACCAAGATGTACAAGGATCTAAAGCAACAATTTTGGTGGAATGGAATGAAGAGAGAGATAGCTGGTCATGTATCAAAGTGCCTGGTGTGTCAGCAGGTTAAAGCCGAACATCGTAGAACAGGAGGACTTCTTCAACCACTTCCTATACCCGAATGGAAGTGGGAGAGGATAACTATGGATTTTGTGACAGTACTTCCTCGTAGCTCAAAGGGAAACAATGCTATATGGGTTATAGTGGATCGACTCACGAAGTCGGCTCACTTTATACCATTCCGTGTAGGTCAAAGTACGGAGATTTTAGCTGATCGCTATATCCGAGAAGTGATCAGATTGCACGGACTTCCAGTTGAGATTGTATCAGATAGAGATACTAGGTTCATATCACAATATTGGACGAGGTTACAGGAAAGTTTGGGCAGCCGGCTGAGTTTTAGCACTTCTTATCATTCAGAGACGGATTGACAATAAAAAAGAACAATACAGATACTGGACAACATGTTGAGGGCATGCATGATGGACTTTGGTGGGTCTTGGGAGGACTACTTGCATTTGGTAGAATTCTCATATAGTAACAGTTATCAGGCAAGTATCAAGATGGCTCCATTTGAAGCATTATATGGGATGAAGTGTAGGTCGCCTTTGTGTTGGGATGATGTGGGTGAGATGAGACTTCTTGGACCTGAGTTAGTAACTCAAATAGTAGATAAGATCAAAGTGGTGAGGGAGCATCTCAAGGCAGCACAAGATTGGCAGAAGAGTTGGGCAGATCAACATCGAAGACCTTTGGAATTTGAGATTGGTGATAAAGTATTCCTCAAAATATCACCGACTTGTGGAGTTATTCGTTTTGGCAGGCGAGGGAAGTTGGGACCACGATTTATTGGGCCATTTGAAATTGTGGAAAGGGTGGGGGAAGTGGCTTACAAGTTGATGCTACCCTCGTTTTTAGAAGGGGTGCACGATGTATTTCATGTATCACAATTGAGGCGTTATGTTTCAGACGCAAGTTATGTCTTGGATTATTCGGAATTGGAATTGGATGTGGACTTGTCTTTCAATACTATGCCTGTTGCGATTCTAGACCGACAGGAGAAAATACTGAAAAATTGGTCAATTCCACTGATTTTAGTTGCTTGGGACCGATATTCACGGGGAGATGCTACTTGGGAGCGCGAGGATGATGTTCGAAAAGAATATCCATACCTTTTCACCAATGCAGGCAAATTATTCTTCCCGTATTTTAAAATTTCGAGGACGAAATTTTCTTTTAAGGTTGGTAGATTGTAATGACCCAGAATTATAAAGTTCAAAATAATAATAATAATAATAATAATAATAATAATAATAATAATAATAATAATAATAATAATCTGATACTAACTATTAACTTGTAATTATTTAATAACTAGATAATAATAGATACTAACTAACTAGATAACTAACTAGATGATAATAGATTTAGTAGGTTTAGATTTGATAGATTTGGTAGGGTTAGATTTGATCCTAGGGTAATAATAATAATAATAATAATAATAATAATAAAATAAATAATCATAATGATAATAATAAAAAGGACAGCGGAGAGAACTTTTCCTGCTGAACGCAGGAGAAAGAAAGAGAGAGAGGGTGAAAGGAAGGAAGGAAGAAAAAAAAAATAAAATAAAAAAAGGGGATATTGCAATCAATTTCCGGAGCGGCATTCTTGAGGCAAGTACTAAAACCCTTGACCTTCTCTCACTTATACTTGATGAATTTGTTTAGGTTTGGTTTATATTGATCTCTCGCTTAGTACTATTATGATAATCTTTGTAAAGTCAATATGTGTGTGTGTGTGTATATTCTTTTTCATTCTGGTAGTAGAATGTTATCTTTTGGGATTTAGCTGGATCTTTAAATAAATAGTTTGTCCTTGAATTAGAATTTTAGGACCTTTAGAAAGCTACGTTATTTTAAAATTTATTTATTAGAAATATAAATAGTGATCTAGTGAGAATAAAAGAGGCTGATAAAACAATAGTATAGTTTATAAAGGCAAGTTTGTTTATATATTATATACCTATGAAATTTAGCCAAATCTATCTGTAGTTTTAATAGATCCATTTCATTCTTTTCTTTATGTCAATTTTAGCAACTTTTACTGTAGGTGTTCTTTTATCCATAATATTTGTTTCTTTCCTCTGTTCTATGTTGTAGTTAACTTAAATCAAGACAAGTGTAATATTGTCATTTTTCTCTATTGCTTTATTTGCCCTGGAAAAAAAAAACAGAGAGAGAGAGAGATAATAGCCTTGCCCTGCTATATTTGTGAATGTGAGGTGACCCAATGCTTTGAGCTTACGTCAAGCTCTTGTTAAAGGAACACATGCAATGAGCTCACGACACGTTCGTGTTTTATTAAGATTTTAAATTGCCTATTTTATTATTATTTATTTTTTTATTTATTTTTTTACACCAAAAATGTTATGTTTTCTCTGTGGTATAAATAATCTGGAGCATATGCAATTCGTTTCTTAAAGAAATAAGTTCTAGGCTACCTCTTATAATTTGCTACACATACTAGCCTTCAAAGACCTTGTACTGCAATTCCATGATCTGTTTGAGATAATAATGATAGGAAGATATTCTGATCATTTGATAGTCAAGCATCCTTGAATCTGGTTTAATCAATTGAGTCCACTGGTCCTTAGTAAATTAAATATGCTTCTCTTATGTGGACTTGGATTTTGGATATGCTGCAACTTTATTGCACTTCAGTTTAGGCTTGCCATGTAATCACTTGATGTGAAACGTAACAGTAGAAAAAAAAATAATATTATAAGTAATAGGTACGTAAAAGTGAACGTAACAATAAATAAGTAAAGAAGAGTCGTAATGAAGTAGGATAAAGTATATATGCAAATTAGAAGAGTAGTATAACTGGTGTAATAGTAGACTGCCTGTCCAGTGAACATAATTGCAGTACTGTTCACTGAACAGTACTGCAGTACTGTTCACTGAACAGAACTGCAGTTCTTTCTGTTCTCTGCAGAACTGCAGTTCTGTTGAACAGTAAAAAAAAAACAATTTTGAGAATACATGCAAAGTTAGAAGTACAGTACAAAATGGGATATTCATACTGGAGATAATCTATGGTGACAAGACATTCAAGGTTGTGAATTGGATGATATATTGTTCAAATTAAGTCTAAATAGTTCATGAAAGTCCCATGCAAACAAATGTTATTCTTAAATCTGTGAACAACATGGAAATAACCCATTTCACTTCATTTGGAAACTTGTAATTTCATTTTGCACGAATAGATTAAGTCATGCTAAAGTTTTTCTTGCAATAATTATCATATTCATCTATATTGACAATAGTAAACCCCTATCCTTTATACTTATAAGTTTATTTATTTATTTATTTTATTATACTGCTTCCTAAACTTTCTAATTATTTCTAAATTTAAAAATGTTTTTGATTAATCCTTGAAAGTCTTGCAACTAGCCACTCTTCAATGCCCACACATTCAGTATAGTTATAAATCACATTTATATGAGCATTTTATTTAATGCATATATGATTTGTTAACTTGATTATAATTGAGATTTAATATAATGCATGTTATAAATCCATTTTTAAAATCATAAAATGAATTGGGGTTATGGGAGAACTTGGTGAAAGAACTGTACACATATTTTAGGAGTTTTACATTCTTGAGGTTGTACAACCGAACATAGGAACCCAACCATGGGGGTTCTGGGTGATTACTGAATCACCATCAGTATATAGGGCTACGTACCTGGAGTTTAGGCTCATCAGAGTTCATGTTCATTAGTACTTAGCTGTACGTCCTGGGCAGTACCAGGAATCATGGCCGTGGTCCCGGGTATGCACGTAATACTTGTAAAACATGTGTCACACTACTTCTGATAGTTCCAAATAAATAAACAAATAATAACATAGTATACATGTTCATTTGTTATATTGGTCTCTGTTACAAGATTATTCATGACATGTGTAAACAGATGTACTTCCTGACTATTATCATGTTCAAAATATCTATAGTTAGATTCATGTTCTATTTCGTTCTAAAGACTTATACTTCATCAATCTTATCATGACTTTTAGTATTTTTAATTAGTTTCGTACTTTGCTCACATATGTAAATATATTTATATACATAGCGTGTCTGTATATTATTATGTTCCTCTTGTAATACTTGCTAGGTCGTTCTAACGACCCTGGTTTGGCACGCCCAGATAATTTGCAGGATAATGAAGGAGAGGATCCACCACAGCTGGAGCAGTATTTCATAGAGTTAGTAGACAGTTAGTTGTGATTTCATTATATGGCATCATTTAGGAGATCCTTTATTTCAATTCTTTCAATCTTTTCCTTCTAATTTGGTTTGTTGTTTCCAAAACTCAAATTTGAAGTTGTAATAAGTGCTACCCTTTTTTGGATCTTTATTGATCTATTTAATATTTTGTTGGAATAAAAAAGTTTGTTTATTGTCCTCCCATTTTTTTTTAGTGCATATGTATGTGGTTTAGTGGCGGTAACATTCAGTTTTATTAAAAGTACTTTAGGTTTGGCGTATTTATTTATAATACGTCGCCAAATGCTACCCGCATCATGGGTGCGGGGCGTTACAAAAATAGATAGAGAAACCCAATAAGAAGAGTAAGAGAAGAGGAAGAGGGAAGGGGTGAAGTAATTCAGGGGTATAACAGAAAATTCGGGCCAAAAATATGGCTGGAAGACTAAATTATGGTAACTTAAAGGATTTGGGGACTAAATTATGAATATGAAGATTTAAAAGACTAAATTTTAATTTTTAAAGAATTAAGGGATAGATATGTAAAAACCCCAAGTAATAATGATATGGAAGTTATGGGAAATTCTATTTGCGCACAGCAATTTACTCTTGACGCCTTAGTTACTCTTTACACTAAGTCATATTTTTAAATACCACCATTTTACTCTCTATGTCCAAATTTTTTTCCAACTTTAACCCTCCTTCTTAAACTAGCAGTTTCGACCAGGCAACCGTACTACTGGCTAACTTGGACAGCGAGCATCCATTTGGTTCCTACCAGGCGGCCAAACTGCTGGCCGTTGATGGATCCGACTTGGATGGCAACAGCCGCCCGGTTCCAACTCTGGAGGAGTTCGAGCGGCGGTTCAGTCACCGGATGACTGGACTCGAAAGAGGTGGAGCGATCTGAAGCCGTCGGATATGCTGTACCTGTGTTCAAAGATGATCATCGCGGCAATGGGAAGATTCGGCATCGAAGGCCTCCGGATGTGAGTCCGGAGGTGGCAAAGCTGTAAATAGCTTGAGAAGGGTGTCGGAGCTCACAGGGGTGAGTCGATTCGGGAGAGGAGAGGCAGAGCAAACGAGAAAGTGGTTGGGATTCAGACCCAAGCGTACGGTCTGGAGGAGGAGGACAAGGTGGCCAAGCTCGGGCTACCACTCAGCAAGAAACAAGTGATGCCATGCTAGAGGTGGGAGATGGCGACGTCTGAGCATATGCTGCACGACGACAGACGAGAGCCGATGTAGTATGAAGTCGGATGGTGGGGGTTGGATGGGGTTGTGGGAGAGGGTACTGCGGGGAGAGGGAAGGAGGATGAGTGGGGTGGCGGAGGGGAGGAGGAGAGTAGTATGAAGTTCAAATTATATAAGAATAAAGGGTAACTTAATCAAAAAAATAAATGACAAACTTGTAATTATTTACAAATTTTAAAACAGTACATGAATAGCAAATTTCCGTATGCAAATAGAATTTTCCGGAAGTTATTCTTAAAGGAAAATTTCCAAATGACTATCGTCGGATGGGGCTTGGCCGATGATACTTAAACTTGAAATCTATTCCGACCTCATTCCACAGTGTGGTTTAAAACCCACCATATTGTGGGTCTATCCCTTTCGTAATTCCCATAAATGACGTCGATGTACAAGCTTATCATGTGAGATATACAAGTGCCACGAGAAATTTACGGTGCAATTGCGACTGGCATCTGATAGTACAGTTCTCACACAACTTGGATTCGATCAATGAATGTAATCTCATTCCTAGGTCCCAGACTGGTAGCCTCTCTACATCAACAGTCACTCCAATCTCCGACATTAGCCCTAACCAGAATTTACGTGTTAACAATGGAAAGCTTCCTAAAACTAAAAGAGACTAAGCAAAGATAACAGAAGAAAAACACGGCTATCTTTGACTTTCAAGGGCTTCAGGTGCTACATGAAAACTGTGCATCATTTTACCAACCAAAGGGATGACTAGAGCTCATCATGCATGAAATATCTCTGCTTGTGGGTCAGTCGGATGAGGATGAGAATGAGAATGTGGGGGAACATGAACAAATTTTCCCCCACAACTTATTAATTTTTATATTAAAATGAATTTTTTTATTTTTTAAAAAATCAAAATTTTAAATATGATAGATTAAAAATTGACTCCTAGACCCGTTCAATTCTCATCTATATTTGTCTTATAGGCTACTCAATATATATAGCTGGTCAACATGTGTTTCCCTCTGCTTAGAAATAGAATCATGCCATTTAGAAATTAGAACCACAGTGCATGTCTTAGTTCGTGTAGACAGCCAGAGACCATTGATCCTGGAAGCCAATGACAAAATGTAAGATAAAAGGTTGCCTGATGGAATGGAATTTTCTTCATTATTTTCTTCTCCTTCTGCTCCTCCCATTATGAAGAAAATAAGAGAAAATATTTATTATTATTATTACATATAAGGGGTTTTTACATATCGGTTACTTAATCTTTAAAAATTAAATTTTAGTCTCTGAAATCTTCAAATTTTGATTTTAATCTTGCAGATTTTTTAAGTAACTTCACTTTAGTCCCCCTGAATAACTTCCGATATGCCAGTTAAATTTTTGGCCTGAATTTCATGTTATATCCCTTAAAGTCACTCTTCCTCCTCTTCTTATTGGGTTCCCTCTCCATTCTTCTTCTCTCTCTCTTCCCTCCCAGTTAACCTCTTTCTCTTCTTTCTTTTTTTTTTTCTTTTTCTAACTCTATATTCCTCATCTTCCTTATCTTTTTTAAGGTTTTTTTTCTTTTCTTTTTAATAGTTCAGTTGTTCATGTTACATTAATTCATACGTTTTCCAGTAGTTACTTTCTCTCTGGTTAAAAGAAAGAAGCATGGAGATTAATTGTGAGAGAAAAGAGAGAGAAAAAGAATCGAGAAGAAAACCCAATAAGAAGAGAAAGAGAGAAGGAAGAGGGACTTGCAGGGATATAACAGAAAATTCAGGCCAAAAATTTAACTGGCCCAATGGAAGTTACCTAGGGGAAAAAAGTAAAGTAACTTAAAAGATTTGGAGGACTAAAATTAAATTTTTAAGAACTAAAGTCTAATTTTAAAAAATTTAAGGGAGTGATATGTAACCTCTATATATCATCATGATAAGAAAGTGGATGGAGTTTTAAAAAAAAAAAATTCTTAATTTTAATTTTAATTTCCAATTTAGAAAGTAGATTACGTGAACCGAAAATGTTGTGAGGAGCAGATGGAATTGACAAAACCCGTGGACAGAAAGCGATCGTCGTTATCTGCATCTGACGCTAATTGGCAGGCGCTGTCAGCCCACAGCTTAGAGGAGCCCCCAGTAATGCTCGCTCTACTTCGACAACAAGCGCAGAGCAAGCTTCTGGAACTTTCCATCATTTAAACTTACAGGAAAACACACCAATATGTAAGAAAACTTGCAACATTATAAAAATAAAATATGATATCAGAAACTAGGGTGCACATAGATTAATTTCGTTTTCGTTTTTGCCGATTATCTACAAAATCGAGCCGATTAGGAATGAAAACCGAAACCGATTCAAACTACTGGAATTAGGTTAGGTTAGGTTTTTTTTTTTTTTTTCAAGATATCCAAATAGTTTTACAATTATTACGTGCATGCGTGTAGAATTGATTACTGTATATGAGCCGCTAGTTCAGATGAGTTACGTGAATCAACAACGAAAAATATAATGATCCCATTATCTTTTTCCAAATTTTTCTTATGATCATGATCTCTATCTCATTAGCTACTTTAGAACCAAATTTCATGAGTTTTGACGTTTATTTGACCTTTTATCAAGTGAATACAAAATATTCTGTTTACTAAAAACCGTTAATTTTGTATTTACTCGATGAAAACCAAATCAGAAATAAAACTTAAGAAATTGGATGTAAGTGAATTCTAGGGAGCTGAGATCATGACCCTAAGTGAACCCAGTGGAAATGGACCGCAACTCAAGTAACATACGTGAGACGACAGCTCTTGTTCATTTTCTCATTATATATATATATATATATATATATATATATATATATATATATATATATATATATATATATATATATAGAGAGAGAGAGAGAGAGAGAGAGATGGAAATGAGCTGACAGCTTAAGCAAGTTATCTGAGCTGCAGTTCATTTCCACTATCTCTAATAATTTTTTTTTTAAATTTCTTTTGGATTATGATCTCGACCCCTTAGGGTTCACTCATACTCAATTTCTTGGGTTTTAGTTTTGATTTGGTACTACATCAAGTTAATACAAAATTAACGGTTTTTAATAAATAAAACATTCTGTATGCACTTGATGAAAGGATAAATGAACTCCAAAATTTATGAAATTTAATCTGAAAGGAGTTAAGTAGGTGTAGATAGTAATTGTTGAAAAAAATTGGAAAAAAAGTCATTGGATCATTGTAGTTTTGCCGCTAGCTCACGTAACTTTTCCTGAGCTAGCAGCTCACCTACAGTAATCCCATATATATATATATATATATATATATATATATATATATATATATATATATATATATATATATATATATATATATATATAGTCAGTTGCAATATGTTATATCAATTTTAACCAAACTCTATTCACTACTATCAGAAACGGTATAAAAAAGGAAAAAGAGAGCAGAACAACAAGAGATCTTAGGTTTAAATACCAAACTATAATTTTCTTCAAAATAAAATATAAAAGAAAGTAAAAGTAAAATCAAGTTTTTCCTACTCTAATATAAGGTAAAAGAATTTCAGAAGAAAAGTTGGTAGCGGACATGAATGATCATCTATATTCATGACAATGAAAACAGTACATTTCATTAAAATGCACAAAGAGAAATGGTATCTCTCAGTCTCAGGTTTGCTTTAACTGTATAACCACCCAAAAATAGGAAAAAAGAAACAGAAATTGGTAAAGATTAATCGGATGGGCCATGTTCTATTTTTGGTTGACTTCAATACATAGCATGAAGCTATATCGAAGGCCTTGAAGATGTTTCTAGACTTCTGAAGCAGCATGTTAAATTCCCAAAGGAAATAAACAAATAAATAACTAACGGTCCAACATTTACACTTGAGCAGGCCTCAGTGGTGACTTCCACATATTCTAAGCTTCCATGTTACAAATGATACGATTGAAAAGACTAACAATATTGCACACACGGAGTCAATGGGTTCAAATGCATTCAGATAAATTAATAAAAGGAAGAAAGCGGTTGACACAGTACATTTCAGAAGAAAACAAATCATTCTCAGCGTAGATTATGGAATGAGGACTGAAAAGAAAGATGAATTTGGGTTCTTAACCCGAGATTTGGTGGAAAAGTGAATGCTGATTCATTCTAAAAGTATAAACATGACCGTCGCCGCAGAAACTTATGTATATTTTATGTTCAGTAAAAAGGTGTCATTTTTTTTCTCAAAATTTAGGTGTAGCCAAAATCGGTATGAATAGAGATCAAGCATTTCTCACTTATTAATTTCATGATTGGCTCTCACCATGCATTTGATTCAATTGAAAAATCAAATAAATGGTGAGAGCCAATTCTAGAATTCAGAACTAAGGTCGGAAATTTCGATATCCAAAGATTCCTAAGTGACACTCTGTATTTGCTATTAGAATTGAAGAAGAGATTATACAAAAGACTATAATAACAAGATCTCTTAAATTAGCATAATTCAAAATAGTATCTCGTGACTCCGTCTGATATTAAAAGAGTAAAGGTTAAAGTTGAAAAAAAAAAGAATGTCTTAATTAATAGTGGTGGTGGGTTCTCCTGATTTTTTCACAGAAAGAAAGACAATAAGCTTAGATCAAATAGGAAATAGAGGTATCTGATAGATAGTTATCTATCGTGATACTATATTTTTATGCTTTTTGCTTAGTAAGGAAAGACATTAATAGCAAAATAAATAATAAGTCTTACTATTCTTACATGCTCCATATAGAAGGCATAAGTTAATACTTTCATTTATAATTGCTTTACATAACAAAAAAGTTTAAATACCATAAGGAGGAGGTTGGGTACATTAGGCATATAAATTATCCAAGAAATGGGGGAGAAAAGGAGTAGAATTGTGCTTGAAATGCATAAACAAGTATACTTAAACGATAATTATGCTTAAACGCATAAACAAAGCCTAAACGCGTAACCAAGTATCCTCTAAAGATAACTATGCTTGAAATGCAAATGAATTAAAAAGTAGACAATGCTACAAGTCTTACTAATTATTATATAATAACCACAATGGCCTAATTTTGCTTGGAATAATACCTACCCATCACGCAAAAAGGAGAGTCCATTTAGTCCTCTAAAATAAATGTAAACAATGTAATAGAGATCACAAAATAAAATAATAAAAGGACAAGGGGAGCTAAAGCTACAGTTATCTACGGATTTGATAACAATTTCCCCAGAGTGATGAGATCACAAAATAAAATAATAAAGGGGTATTTACTGGTTTGTCTCTCAAATCTTTATATATTATGATTTTGTCCCCCAAATCTTCATATTTAGGATTTTACCCCCCCAAATCTCATAAGTTACAACAATTTAGTCCCTCTCTCTAACTTTCCCTAACACAGTTAAATATTTGACCATTTTACCCCTCTTTTTCTCTTCTATTTTCCTCATCTCTTCTTCTTCTTTTTTCCTCCTCTCTTTTTCTTTTCTTCATTATTTCTCCTCTCTTCCTCCTCTCTTAAGTTACAAAAGGAGAAGAGAGGAGGAAAACAAAAGGAGAAGAGAGGAGAAATAATGAAGAAAAGGAGAAGAGAGAAGGAAGAGAGAAGAAGAAGAGAGGAGGAAGAGAGAAGAAGAAGAGAGGAGGAAAATAGAAGAAGAAAAGAAGGGTAAAATGGTCAAATATTTAACTGTGTTAGGGAAAATTAGAGAAGGGGATTAAATTGTTGTAACTTATGAGATTTGGGAGGCAAAATTCTAAATATGAAGATTTGGAGGACAAAATCATAATATATAAAGATATGAGGGACAAACCAGTAAATACCCCAATAATAAAAGGACAGTGGGAGCAAGCATGAGCTACAGTTATCTAGGGATTTGATAACTATTTCCCCAGAATGATGAGATGAAATAGGACTTGTATTTCTTTTGTGCCTTAGAAATGGAAGGACAATTGCATGACTAAGAGAGCTTTGGCACTATTATAAGTATCGAAATAATTATTGCACATTTCTTTGAATGTCTCACGCGGAATATTGCTGTTCAAGTTCTACAGTCTCTAGTTGCAGATTGCTAGAACTCAACCAACCTCGTCACAGTATTATTGTTACATGTAAGGATTCCCTGAGTTGAGTGGCCAACACTAGATCAATAAACAATTCTTACCACCAACTTGCAGGACAATAGATCACAGACAGTTTGTTCTGTTACATTGATAACTAAAAAAAGAAAAAAAATAAAAATAAAAGAGAGAGTAATCATAGAGCTTAAGCAAGGGGGATATCACAATCTTAAAATGTATATACAATAACTTATAGAGGCCTATAATGCTGTTAGCAGTATCATCTTACCGTAATCCAACACTGTTGGATACTATTCCATCCGAGGAAAGAGACAACGAAAGGCAAACCCTCGCCAAAATATATTATTCTCTGTAACGTTCCCCATTACTATTCCATTTGAAGGAAAGTAACAACAAAAGGAAATCCCTCTATAGTTGTACACAATGCAAACAGAGGACATCTGACACAGGATTAGAATTGACCCACACAACAAACATTTAAGAATTATAATTGACCCACACAACAAACATTTAAGAAGTATAGTTATCGCAGCAGTGTGCTGGAATTTATAGAGAGAAAAAACAATAGGATATTTAATAGTTCTATACCCTTACGGCTGATGAATGTGTATGTAAAGCTCACTCTGATATATCACTTTGGACATGTCATATTATCAAACAGAGAGACAGTTTGCATCACAGATGAGGAAGACTATATCTAAGATGTCAGCCCAGTACAGGAGCGGATGAATATTGAGGTCAAGGAGATGGACTAGAAGTAACAAAGAAAGGCATGCAAGATGATGAGCCTATAACCATTTATGTACTTTTTTTTCTTTCATTATCTTTCCCAGTGAGGTTACTATGTTGTACGGACATAAGCCTTGGACCCAGTTATTTATTTTACTTTTATTTTTGTACTAGTTCTATTACTTATCGTTAATGTAATACAAAGGGTTCATCCCCACTGCTTTCACTCAAAAAAACAAAAAAACAATGGTTTCCCCATTTGGACGAAAGAAACAACAAAAGACAACCCCACAACAAAATATATTATTCTCTTCTCTACCAATCACTCCACTATTAGAGCAGAAGAACCAAAAGGAGAGGTCTATAATGTCGTGATGTCTTGACTTCATTGTCTATATTACTATTAAAACAATATAGTTATAGAGATTTGCGATTGTTCAATTAATTAATTGGTGCCTGTAGCTAGCCTCCTTTATTGACGTCCTTGTAGCAGAATCAATTTGTTTTCAGATATCAAGTGGACGGAACAAAGCGGCAGAATCAATGTCGTGTTGTTTATCCTTATCATTAACAGCAAGAAGACGGAATAAAGCAACTGAACAAGATCATGCATTAGGAAAAAAATCATTCAGAATAACAGCACATAATTCATGTCTCTACTCCAAGTCTTGAGAAAATCCTAACATTATCAACTAGTTTAATCTACATTAGCATCTAACTTAACTCTACCATGACATTAGAGAATACCAAGCATAATCCTAACTAAGGATAAATTATGTAAAAGAAAAGATTTGGAGGGTGCATACGGTCCCCAAAATCAGAGGAGAAATGAACTCCAAAGTAGATCCATGGTAGGAAGCAATGCAGTCAATCTACAATACTAGAGTAGTGTTGCCAGAGAAGCAGAAAGAGACGCTATTGAGAAATTCAATCAGGTATATTAGAAGAAAGAAAGCAGTTGCTATTCATTATATGGTTATCATGTATGTATGTCCTAAAACATTATTATCACAGTATTTTATGACGAGAAATCAGCAACCTTAGATCAAGAGACGATGCATTTTATGGGTACAAAATCTTGGATAAGGGCAGCAATTATCTATCCCAACCAAAAACATCAAATTATTGTAAAATCCTAATGGCCTGTAATAAAACTACAAAACATCCTCCTTCCTGTTGAGCTTCGCTACTTGATAATAACAACGTAGAAGGCTACTTCAACAGTTCTCAGAAACTGATAAGCAAGGACAAGCTTCAGACTGACATGAACAGCTCAACTTCTTACCTAATTAGCCCACAGATTTCCTCAGTGGGGTAACCAACGATTAGCTTGCAAATAAGTCTTAAAATGAACGTAGCAAGCAAAGCACATAACTATGTTCCAATCATGGGTATCGAATGCATTTGATGCCAATGAAATATGACCAGTGAGAATTGACATGAGTATCATGCTTCAAAGATACATGTAACTGAAATATACACTGATGACATAAATCCTATGTATGTAAGCGTTCAAGTCAAGTGTGTGCAATAAAAACTGTCATCTGAAACATTTTCACCCTGAATTTACTCTACTATGGGGAAAAAAATCATAAGAGGACATTTCTATCGACACGAAGGTACTGCTTTTCTTCTACTCAGTGTACCTATTTGTAAGTTGTCCAGGTTATAGCACCCAGCTTGAACTAAATTGAAGCTCTCATCTGAAACATTTTCACCCTGAATTTACTCTATTATGGGGGAAAAAAATCATAAGAGGACATTTCTATCGACACGAAGGTACTGTTTTTTTTCTAATCGGTGTACCTATTTGTAAGCGTAGACACCTTAAAAAAAAAAAAAAAAAATCAAAAATTTGGGAAAATTCCCACGGGTCACCCGCGGGAATTCCTCCCACTGGTGCCCAGGGATCCCGCGGGAGGGCTCCCGCGGGAGCGCTTCCGCAGGTACCAATCCGTGGGTTGTTTTCCGTCTATTTCCGTTTGTTTATTTCACTGATATCCCATGATCCGATTTTTCAGGAAGGATTCGAGCCGGATTTTGAGCTGATTTCGGTCTATAAACGACATAAATTGAGTCCAGAGAAGTGGCTTTTTGGGACGACTTTGAGAAATTTAGGAGCAGAGTAGAGCAGAGCCATCCCCTTCCCAGTCAGACGGTCAACAGAGTGCATCAGCGAGGCTCCACGGTCACCCGAACTTACATAAAAAAGGGAATCAATCAATATTCCCGTTCTTGTTATTCCTCAACTCTTTTTTTTTGTAATCTCAATTCTCGTTGTAATCAAATAATTTTATAATGGAAGGAAATGTGCAATTTTTGAGCAAAAACGAACTGGTGACCACAGTGGGAGCCCCTCTGATTACCACAGAGAACTTGGTGGCGCAGTCCGACCGGATGCGGATCGGCTCAATGGTTGAGACGGTGGTCGTGGAGCTTGACCAGCAAAAATACGAGGAGTTCCTATCATCCTCAAATTCGGAGCCCAGGCGTTATCGCCGAGCGACGATTAAACAAGGCGAGGTGTCATCGCCCGCCAAAATTGAAAAGGCGTTATCGCCATTCAATACCTACGAGGCGTCATTGCCTGTTGAAACTGACAAGACGTCATCGTCTGTCAAGAACACGGCATTATCGCCCGTTCCAAAGTCAAGTCTAAAGTCAAACCAGACCTTAACCCGCTTCCAAAAGAGAAATTTAAGGCGTAAAACTCAACGAGCACGCCTCAATTATACAGGAAGGGTTGTAGAAAACTCCGGGACAGTGAAGAATTTCGGAGCAAACCCACGGATGCAGTCACGGGTTGTATCCCGCAGAAGCAACCCCACGGGTGCAAACTCGCAGTTGCAACCGCGGGTTGCATCCCGCAGATGCAACCGCGGGTTGCACCCTGTAGGTTACACTTCGCGAAAGCAACGATGAGTTACGCTCAATGAACACAACTCTCATGTCTCTTTGAGCACGCCTGTGGTGAGCACGCAACATATACCAAGTGTTTTAATATCTCTATCAGAGGCACGCGGGGCCCACACAACTACTCAGACCAGTGTGCACTCCAGAAGAATTCGCAAAAGGGTTGGAGAACAATCTGATATTGGAAAAGAACCCAGCCCTGAGATATTGCAAACTCTCCAATATTATGAACCAAATTTGCGACGCAAGAGGCGTCAAGATGCAAATAGAGATGAGAAGATACCTCAAGATTTGAGAGAGTATCTCAATTGCAAGAAGAACTCCTCACAAAATATTTCTCACTGTCAATGCGAGCAGTTGATCTTAACTGTTCTATCAAACTGTAAATGCAACTCAAAATGGTCCGTTTTTGAGCGGATCACCGAACCTAAAAGAATACGGACAGTAAAAAAAAGTGTATTCTGGAACCGATCTACCTGCCACCTCATCGCATATGGTTAATAAAGGTAAAAAGGTGGTCGAAAACAACCCTTCAGATAATAAAATCACTCCAGGATTAAAAGGAGTTTCTATTGAGCCAGAACGCGTGCGTCTAGAAGAAGTCTCTGGAAGGCTTGAGAGACAAGAAAAACGTCTCGAATAGTAAAAGGAGACAATAGAAGAAATGAAACAACTTTTAATTGAGTTGTTAGCTCAAACTAGAAAGAGCCAATCCTCGTCGTCCATTTCTGATCGGCAGGAAGGAAAACGACTTGTCCAAATAAATGAAGACAACGAGGAATATCTCCTCATTCAAGAGAGGGAGAGAAAGTGAAGGTTATCATCAACCCTCACACGGAGAAAATAGAGAAGATGGAGAACCAACTACAAGCTCTTCTTCATTGCAAAAAACTGTAAGAGGTGGGGGTAGTACGTCCATATCCCATAGAATGGGAAACTGTACCTTATCCTACAAAATATAAACCGTTGAACTTTCAGTTATTCGACGATAAAGGTTCACCGCAACAACACATCTTCTACTTTCTGTCGCAGACAGGACACCTCATGGGGAATGATCCGACTCTGACTAAGATATTTGCGAGCACTTTATGGGGGCCCGCATTTACCTGGTTCATGCAGCTACCCCAGGGAACAATTAAATCATGGGCCGATGTAGAACGTGAGTTCTTAGCCCGATTCTTTGAAGTTGATACTGAAGTCTCTATACTATCCTTGCTAGCAGCAAAGTAAGAGGAAGGCGAGACGGTCAAAACTTATATCGAGCGGTTCCGAGAACTTTCTGTTTGATGCCCACATAGTATGACGCAGGACACTCTTGTGGAAACATGCAGACACAACATGTTGACCGACGTTCTAGATAAGATGGGCTCGGTCGAACCCAAATCATGAAAAGATCTGCTTAAGTAGGGTGAACAGGCCGAAGATATACTTCGACGTCTCGAAAAGCAGCAGTTTGCAATCGAAAGCAGTACAAATGAACCTCCATTCCATTTCTCCCGTTCAAAAGGAAAAGACATAATGGCAATGGCGATAGAGAACACACCGAAACAAAAAGCATGGCCAATTATAAGAGCAAAGTCAGCTAGGCTTCAAAAACAGTATTCGTTTAAAGATTAGCATACTACTACCATGTTCAATCTGCTCAGCAAGCGCAAAATGCTTAAGTTGTCAGAGAGCAAAAGGCCTGAAGAAGTCGGGAAGGCTAACGATCCGAATTACTGCCTGTACCACCGGATTATAGGTCACCCTATAAAGAATTGTTTTATTCTAAAAGACAAAATCCAAGCGTTGATTGACGCTGGAGCAGTTTAGCTCAAAGCTGAACAAAAAAGGAGTTAGAGCTAACTCGAATATATTTAATATGGATGGTCTAAATGTACCACTTGGGCTCCTAACAATTCCAAAGACGAGCTCATGGTGGTTAATTTAGACCCCCATAACCTGCAGAAGAAAGGGTTAGTCTCTTTCGCAACAGAGATGCAGGGATCGTGAGGGTGCATCTAGACCTCATATAAAAAAATCAAAAAAATAAAATAAAAAAAGAGCATGAATTACCCAATGCCATCAAGACAACGGGAAGAGAATAAATTTCTTGCCAACCCCACCATGATGGGGGTAAAAAATATGAACTACCCAATGCCATCAAGGCAACGGGAAGAGAATAAATTTCTCGCCAACCCCACCATGCTGGGGGTAAAAAGCATGAACTACCCAACACCATCAAAGCAACGAAAAGAGAATAAATTTCTCGCCAACCCCACCATGTTGGGGGTAAAAAGTATGAATTACCCAATACCATCAAGACAATGGGAAGTGAATAAATTTCTCGCCAACCCCATCGTACTGGGGGTAAAAGTATTAATTGCCCAACGCTGTCAAGGCAAAGGGAAGAGGAAAAATTTGGCATTTAAGTCCAAACGAAACCCTCGACAACTCACCATGCTGAGGAAAATAGCATGGCTAGCCCAACTCAAACAGTAGTTGGTAAAGACAAATCAAACCCATTGATAACTGGGAGTTTGCTAAAAATTCCATGACAATAGTATTCTTATCCGAATATAAGGATACATTACTACCCTAAGTTGCCGAGGCAAATGGAAGAGGAAAAGTTTGGCATTTAAGCCCAAACGAAATTATCGACAACTCACCATACTGAGGGAAATATCATGGCTAGTCCAACTCAAACGGTAGTTGGTAAAGGCTAATCAAATCCGTTGATAGCTGGAAATTTGCTAAAAACCCTAATTAGATCGATCCCCTGTCACGTTAAGATTTCACCTTTGGCAGCAAAACTTTTTTCGTCACTTTTCTCCAGCAGAACCCAATGACTCTACAAAATATTTGTCACGTTAAAATCATACCTCTGACATCAGAATACAAAATCGAGTCGATTTTCTATATGAGATCATATCCAACCAAATTCTCATGTCATGTTAAGTTTTTACCTCTGACAAGAAAAGAAAACTCACACTTTATCAAGTCCAATATTTCAGCCTCTGATGAACTTGTTTTTGATATCGTTAAGTTAAAAATTACCTTTTATGAAAATCATCTCCCTATCAAATTAACAGTTACCTCTGATAGTCCAATTACAAGGCTAAATACGTTAACCGTCACCTCTGTTTAGTTAACTCATGCCTATCATGACCAGATCCTATGAATAGGTCGAGTTTTGAGACATGTTTAATGACACCTCTGTCTCTCCCTAATTTGTCATACTAGATGTCACTGAACGGTTAGGGTTCTAATGAGCATGTTAACATGATATATCTACTTGACCTTAAATAAGTACGTTAAAATCATACCTCTGCTTATCATCTAACGAGCATGTTAATATCATATCTCTGCTTGTCACCCAATGAGTACGTTAACATCATACATCTACTTGTTATCTAATAAGCACGTTAAAATCATACCTCTGTTTGTTATTGAATAAGTATATTAACGTCATATCTCCTCCCATATTTCATGAAATATGTTAACAATTATCTCTGTTTACCAAATCCTTTACACGTCTGATAGCAAAAATAAAAAAAAATCCAAAGTGTTTCGAAATTCAGTACGGCTAAATACAGAACTTCGAAAAATTTGGAGGGGGTTATGTAGACACCTTAAAAAAAAATAAAAATAAAAATTTGGGAAAATTCCCTGCGGGTCACCCGCAGGAATTCCTCCTGCGGGTGGCCACCTGCTGGAGGCTCCCGCGGGTTGCCACCCGCGGGAGGGTTCCCGCGGGTGCCAACCTGTGGGAATTCCTCCCGCGGGAGCGATTTCGCGGGTGGGCACCCGCGGGAGCGCTTCCGCAGGTACCAATCCGCGGGTTGTTTTCCGTCTATTTCATTTTGTTTATTTCGCTGATATCCCATGATCCGATTTTTCAGGAAGGATTCGAGCCGGATTTTGAGCTGATTTCGGTCTATAAAAGACAGGAATTGAGTCCAGAGAAGGAAATTTTTGGGACGACTTTGAGAAATTTAGGAGCATAGCAGAGCCATCCCCTTCCCAGTCAGACGGTTAACGGAGTGCATCAGCGAGGCTGCACTGCCACCCGAACCCACATAAAAAAGGGAATCAATCAATATTCCCGTTCTTGTTATTCCTTAACTCTTTTTTTTTGTAATCTCAATTCTCGTTGTAATCAAATAATTTTACAATGGAAGGAAAGGTGCATTTTTTGAGCAAACAGTAAGTTGTCCATGTAATAGCACCCAGCTTGAACTAAATTGAAGCTCAGCACCTAACATTCACAACCAAACACCCCACCACCCACAACCACACAATGTTGACATGCTTTTGCCCTAAAGCACCTTAATCATGCACTTGGAGTTGCATAGAGTTTCCAACCAATCAATGGCTTCTTTTTATATTACAAAGCAAAAGGAAAAAAGAGAATATCCAATTTAAAAATTAGATAATTTGAAAATGGGAGAAAAATCTGTTTGGGCTTTTCTTATTTTACTAAATTTTAAAATTTTCTAAATTTTCTAAGGCAACCTAAAATAAGAAGGAGCGGGGTTTGTTATGAAATCATAATAACTACATCCTAAGAAAATAGGAGCATAACTCATAGATAATATATAAGATTATTTTCATTATAACAAAAAAAAATTTACCCTCATTTGTCTCCTTTTTATCATTCCTTATATTTCTATGTACTTCTCTCTACATGCTCTTATCAGACAAAATTTTCCTCATTAGTGTTTAAGCTATTTATAATGTTTTAAGTTTAATTCATTGTTATATATTTCTAATTTAACCTTTATTTTTTATTTTCAGGTAATTTGCATTTCATGAAGCAAAAGTTACAAGATTAAAAGATCAAAGTACCAAGGTAATACTTAATAAATAATAATGATCATAGTTAGCTTTATTTAGTTTGTCAGTAAGTTAAGGAAAGATATTTAAACATTTATCATCAATATTTTAAACATATCTTACATTATTAGGAAATAGATATAAAAGTTATATAAATATATGCGGGTTTTCCAATAGTTTGCTTTATATAGCCTCTGACTTTCTATAAAAACAAATTTGTGTTGGGAGGTTAAATTTCTTTCAAAATAACATAAAATATGAACGATCAATGTATATAAGAGCATGATAGAAAAAAAAAACAATAAAGCAATAGCCATTTTTGGTAATTTTGTTTAACAAGCCAAAGCATCTTAGAAATTCGACACTTATAAAATCTTAAAATAATAAGACCAATACAATGAGCTATTTTTTGTTATTTTTGTTTTAGTAATATGATATCTTTGAAATATGATTTGAAAAATATAATTTTGATTTATATACAATCAAGGAAATAATATATTTTCTTATTTTTCTTTAAATATATGAAATATTTTTTGATTGAATATCGTTCAATTTATAAAAGAACCATACACTTTTCCAAAATTATTTATGAAGTTTACATCAATATATTTATATGTCTTCTTCAAAAAATGAATATTATTCTAAATGTATCCTCAGCATTTTTAATCAGAAAACGGGTGAGAAAACCAATTAAGAAATTCACTTTATATTGATTATGAAAATGTTCAATATTTGGCTTTGACAATTTTAAATTCAAATAAATTTCTAATTATATTTAAATTAGATAGCCAACATAGTTTTATTCAATTTTCTACGTATGAGCGGTTACAATAATTTAGATTTCAATTAATATTTTAATTACATTTAAATTAGATAGCCAATATAGTTTTATTCAATTTTCTAGGTATGAGCTATTACAATGGTTAGATTTTAACAAATTTTAATATTCATTTTTAATGCTCCATAATCTAATGAATTATTAAAATATTATTAAAATACAATTAACATTATAACTTTTTAAATAACTTTATCAAAATAACTTTTTTAAGTAACTTTTATTGTGGGTTGGTCCTCCGCATTATCTTTATCAAAACATGACCCTTAGTATTTTTTCTTAACATTAAAATAACTCTAAAATTTATCAACTTTTATGTATATTACAATTAGATAATTTAAAAAACAACAAAATATATTTTCTAGGATCTTCAATGTAGAGAAATAATCAGTGGGAAAAAAATTCCTTATTCCCAAAAATTGTCCCTATGGGGGAAAAATTAAAAAATATAAAATAAAAAAGTGAGATAAGTTGTTGCATACGGTTAACTCCTAAACTTCTCTAACTACATGCTATTACTATTGTTCAATTTCTCAACATAAAAAATAAAAACATAACTTTGAAATTATATTTCCTACTTCAAACTATGCAAATTGCCTCATGATATGTTCCTACTCGAGTTATCTTTTAATTTAAATCTTTAATATAATATCCAATAAATTCAACATATATCTTTTCTATCTTTTATATTTCTTCTCTCCTATCTCCAATTATACGAATCAAAATCATTTTCTCAATTGGTGCTTAAAATTAAGATAAATCAAAAAAACCACAAAAGAAATTTATGGAACAATTTTTTTTTGGTGATTTATAGGATAAATTGTGCGAATTTTGATTTTCTATAAGCCAATTACATTTTTTACTTTGTTGGTTTTCCATAAAAAACAGTTGCAAGGAGATGAATTATCCACTAATATTAAAAAATATCCATTAAATTTTAATTTGCAATCTACTAAGTGAAAGATGACTATAAATTCCAAATCCATATGATGACACCAAGTAAAATTTTATAATTAATAGTTAGAAATTATTTATCCGTTTCTCTTTTTTTTTTCCCCTTCTCGGTTTTGTTTATAGTTTTCATTTCAAATTTAAAATTTATATTGTCTCTATTTTTCAACACCAGAATTATGTTATGGAACTAAATAAGGTACCCAAGTAACTCAAAGTAGGATCCAATCTTTCTCTCTCTTTCTTTTCAAAATTTTCTTTTATTTTTATTTTTTGGTTTATTTTGTTTAAATGATTGAATCTACTGTAAAGCTTACTCAAAAACTAAACTGAGAAAAGAGAAAATAGAATAGGAGTAGTACTCCTTTTTTCTAGCCGCAATCAAAATATAATTTACAGTCATATATTTTAAAAAATACAAATTTGATAAGATACCATGTCTTTTTAATTTCTTGCGATTCCGATGTAGAGTCATTTTAGCATTAATAAGAAAAATAGAATGTGACATATTATTGGTGAGAACTCAATATTTATATAGGAAGTATAAGATAATGGGAGGTTTCAAGTTTAAAATTGAGATACATTTTTAAGTAGAGTAATATTTAATTTGAAATAACCATTAATATTTTACTTTGTTTTTTTCCTTATTTTTTACCGTCTATAAAAAATATATTTATATCTACATAACATTATGCAAATGAACAAATTTCACTCCATTTTCTTGAAAAAAATAAACACCTCCAAATATCACCAAGCATTGCGAGGTTTCCCACTTGTACCAAACTAAAGCTTACCATAGCCACAAAAATGATAAATGTGGAAAGATGGAACAATTAACTACAGACATAGAATGGAATTTCTAAATGCTCTCCAGCTTTTTCTTAGTGAGCCCCATGATCTAAAGGCTAAATAATTACAAATTTGCCATAAAATTTTTTGGACAAAAAAACAAAGGCCCTTTCTTCTCTATCAAAAAAACCCTCCGCTCTACCATCGTCGCTGCTGCCGCTACCGCCACCGCAGCTACAGCAGCAGACGGCAAGAGCTGCTGCTGCCGTTAATAATGTTCTGTCATGACATGCAAATTTCTTCATTTCTTTTTGAACAGTCTGCTGCCGTTAATAATGTTCTGTCATGACATGCAAATTTCTTCATTTCTTTTTAAACAGTAATGTGTTCCTCTTATTTCTACTCCTTATAAACCATGTTGGTTCCCTCTAGGTTCCAGAAGAATATAATTTATTCTATAAACACATATCCTCTACTTAATCATAGCCCTCTTTTAGTTGTCTCTCCCTTGTTCTATACCTATCTTTTACAGCAGTAAGTGATGTGATTGAGAGGAAAGCAAAAGTTTGTGGGTACTTCCTAATCTGTCCTTAACACGGCCGAGAAGCATGATATCTTCAATAACTGGACACAGAAGGCAAAAGAAGAATCACGTTCTATAAATGTTTAATTAACTGCAGTAATATAATAAAACCACTAGATGACTGTTTGTCCCCTTAATCCTTTCATACTATTCCAATCAGGTTCCAGAAAATATTTTTGTATATAGAGGCAAACATAAAACTAGAAGATATAGAAGTGGTACGAAAAGATATTGATTCTAAAGATTTAAATGAGAAAATATTACTTGATAAAAATGAATGGAGAAGGACAATCAAAGTGATCACTCTGACGTGATTCTCTTTTTTGGTTCGTGTAGCCTACCCCAAATACTTGAATAAAAGGCTTAGTTGTTGTTGTTGTAGAAAACTAGAAGTTATTTCTTCCAAGTAAATAAAAAGAGTTGGTTCCTCCTTAATGTATTGATATATTTAGCGCTTACTATCCCTCTCCTCTTATTCCAGTATTTTTGTGCCGGTCCTGATCCTCCCCAGGAGCCCCAGAATTCATTTCTAACTAGATTAATACTTAGTATAGTTTAATTAGCACTAGCAGTAGGCAAGTATATGAAAGTAGCATTATAGTGATAGAAGAGCACGTAGTAAAAGTAGTTGGTTGTAGACTGATTGTTTCAAGATAAAAGTTACAATTTTGTCCGTGGATAGGAGGTGCAATCACTAGAAAAAAGTGAATACTTCTGAAGAGTAGTATTATCTCTTCGTCTTTGTATTACCAACTGGGGTGTTCAGGCCTCATAGAAGACCCACCTACTTCCTCAAACAAGCATGGATCCAGATGATAGCTACCGCACACACAAATGAAATGTGGATCCTATGTAGCATGTGTCACATCGCCCTAGATCCAGATTTGTTTTCCAGAATGTTAAAAGAGCACCACAACGAGCATGCAACACACCATGTGCTTTAATTGGGGTTTTCTTTTGAAGAATTTCCAGGATCTCAATGCGTAACATGCAGAATGAGTGTTTATAAGTGCCTAGTGTTTTGCATAGTAAGTCAGACCAAAGGAACACGAGTGTTTTTCTAAGAATTTTTAATTTTGTTGGGACTTTCAATGAGACTGCCTTAATCTTTCATTCAACCAAACAACCACTTCATGTAACTCTGTGAACATGGCATGCTTTATACCACTTCCTGATTCATATGTAATTCTACATGTCATACCAAATAAATTGCTTGTAGTTAGGGCTGAGCATAAAACCGAAAAAACCGAACCGAACCGCAAAACCGAACCGAACAGATCGGTTCGGTTTATTTGGTTTTACGGGTCGGTTTAAAAACCGAAATTAATTACGGCTTTCGGGTCGGGTTTCGGTGGCTTTAACTCCAATCGAAACCGACCGAACAAACCGAACTTTTGGAATTGTAGTTTATTTTTCTTTTCTTTGATTTATTTTCAACGTGTTTTTCTTTAAAATTTTTAATGAAAAATATGTAATTATTATTTTAATAGATAGAAAAAGAAAAAAATAGAAAGAAAATTATTATTTTTCCTATAAAATAGACGTGTTTATCACATAATTAGTTTCAAACCCTAAAAACCGAAAACTGAAGTTCGGTTCTCGGTTTTCACTCTTATTCGGTCGGTTCGGTTTCGGTTTTATATGTTCGGTTCGGTTTTTGATTGGTTTTTTTTTAAAAAATCGAACCGAACCGACCGATACTCACCTCTACTTTTGCTTGCTCACCTCTACTTGTAGCACGGTTCCTCATATGGTTTCAAATGACCTCACAAACAGAAATCAACCACCTTTACGGTTTGGACATACTGAAAAGAGTCTGGAAGGTGAATTCATGACATGAATATGAAGTACCCAACCAAAGAGGAAAAAATCAGTGAACCTAGCTATTAACGAGATGACACTGACCCTGCTGATTGTATCTAGAAGGAAAAACTATCAAGAGACGGCAAATGAACAGGGACTTACCAGTCATACTGACTTACAGTTGCATCCATGAAAAAACAAACATAAGATGCAGAAAATATTGATAACCTAACGTATAGAATTAGAGCCAGAACAAAAACAAAAATCTAAGTAGATGTTTTCCACTATTAAAAAGAATAGAATAGTCCTACCACGGACATCAAACCCCAAACTTTCGGGGAAAATGTGTTCTGAAAACATAAATAATTCGTTTTAGAATCGTAAAGCTTAAGTCCTTATTTGGCTGCCAAGCAGCACCTTCACCAGCAGATCAACAAATAGATGAAGGTAAAAGAAAAAGGGTTCTTTCCTTCCTTAACATAAGGAAATTTTACGCCAGTCATGGTTCGAATATCCCCACCCTAAGGTAATTTAAACATCAGTCATTGCCGAATATCCCCACCCTTGGACAAATCATTTCTAGAGAAACTCTCGAAAGTGGAAACAAGATGCAAACTTGATCATTTATGTACTAGATTAGCCAAAAAGAAACCTGCATCACTTTTCCAGCGTTCTGATTACATCACTATCATTGATGCCAATGCACCAAAACAACTTCCATTCTCACCAATCTAAAATTGTGATGTCATCAGCATCTACCAACATCCTGTCTCCGTTCATTCTTTGATTTTTCAAAGAAAGGTCCAATTACTATGCCTTCTGCAGCAGCTTCGATCACAAGACCAACCCATTATGTTCTATATACTATGTGACTTCAACTTGGAATTGCTAAAAATATGCTTGTCACCTTCCTGATTCTAATTACAGGTTATATATATATATATGGTTATATATATATATATATATATATATATATATATATATATATATATATATATATATATATATATATATATATATATATATATATGAGAAAAATGAAAATGAGCTGACAGCTCACGCAAGTTATCTGAGCTGCAGTTCATTTCCGCTATCTCCAATAATTTTTTTTAAAAAAATTCTTTTGGATTATGATCTCGACCCCCTAGGGTTCACTCATACCCAATTTCTTGGATTTTAGTTTTGATTTGGTCCTCCATCAAGTTAACACAAAATTAACCGTTTTCAATGAATAGAACATTTTGTATGCACTTGATGAAAGAGTAAATAAATTTCAAAATTTATGAAATTTAATTCGAAAGAAGTTAAGAATGTAGAGATAGTAATTGTAAAAAAAGATTGAAGAAAAATAATTGGATCATTATAGTTTTGCCGCTTGCTCACGTAACTTTTCCTGAGCTGACGGCTCACCTACAGTAATCCATATATATATATATATATATATATATATATATATATATATATATATATATATATATATATATATATAAATGTTGGATTCTCCTGTCGACAGTAGAATTCCAGGCTCAGAACATTAGGATCAGATATCTAGAAAAATCCTATTAAATCAAATAGTTATAGGCATATGCTATCTGTATATTCGACATAATATAATCGACATAATTTGACATGTTATATCCTGACCACCGTTCCTAATTTACACCAACCCACCTGGAAATGGGATGCAGTTTGTGGTTTCCAATTTGAGATGTGTTCCCAATCCGGAATGCTGAAACTAGAAAAGCAATTGTATGTATGTTCATACAATACCCTTAATTTGACGAATTACAATATGACAAGTTTTGTGGAGTTGTGGGTAAAGGTTAGATGAATTGCACAATAGAATCAAGCGAGACGACAAACGATATCAATAAAATAATACTTTTGCAACTTCCAGGACATGTTTGACAAAAATACAACTTTAATCAAACGATGGAGTCTATTATAAAGTTGTAGAGTTCTAAATGCCAAAATCAGAGAGTTCTGACGTGAGAGATATCACATTTTTCATAAACTGTCACAGATTTGAGCATTTATTTGGAGGGTTTTGAATTGTTTTGGAATTAGATTTAAGAGGCATTTTTTAATAAGGTTTTGAACTGTTTTGAAATTGGATTTCAAGAACATTTTCTAAAGAAGGTTTTGAATAGTTTTGCAATTGGATTTGCATGGTGCTTTTTAAGGAGGTTTTGAATTGTTTTGGAATTGGATTTAAGGGGTATTTTTAAAGAATGTATCGAATTCGTTTGCAATTAGATTTGTCTCCACACAATCCTTAACATGGAACGACACTTGAATTTCAATTATAAAAGCGGTTGTTAAGATAAAAAAGAAAGAAGAGACTTTTTGAGAAGAATTCTGAGGAGATTTTAGAGAAAAAGGAGCTTTCGGAGATTATTTTTGAGATTCTTCATCATTTACAAGCCTTCACAAAGATGCCCTTCAACACAAATTTAGATCTTCACGAGTCTACATCCAGAACTTCATATTCTTTACTGTCTTCATGGTTTTTCAATCATCCTTTCGAAGAGGACAGGAGGGTAGTAAGATACTTCATGTGCTTAATTGATACTGATTTGTGTAAGGATTTGTGGGCGCCAAATTTAGTCAGTGTAGCTAAAGCTAGCAGTATAAGCGTGCTCTGTATATGAAAAAGGAGTCTGAGCCAGAAGAAGATGGCCTCTCAAGCAATCGCCACAGGCCAGTTTGCTTACATCAAGGGATACCACTACGAGCAATTGAACACCGGAAACAGAATGGCGCAGGGCTTATCACAACAGCCTCTGTAGCACCTCATCAAGCACACAGAATAAGACTTCAAATAAGGACCTGTATCTTCTTCACTATCAAAAGGACGATCCACGTACATTTGAACATCGACACTGTATGCTTCAAGTCCTTTAAAGGGCTCCCAATCAGCGAACACTCTAAGATTACCAAGCAAAATTTTAATATTAGAGATTGGGCTCAGAATCGGATTCTAAACTAGGTTAGCTTTATAGGATGACTTCAAATACTAGGTTAGCTTCATAGGATGACTTCAACTCTGGAGAAATCTGTAAGAAAGTTGTTAGCTAGTAAAGGGAAATAATACAAGCAGAGTGCATAAACAAAAATATGAGGTTAACAAAAATATGAGGTTCGTCGGAGAAAGGATCTCAAACCTATATCCTTGGAGAAGGTAGTCGCTCTAGCATGTACTGTATAGTAGAATTTAAGATACAATCTCTCTCTCTCTCTCTCCCCCCCTCCAGATTACAAGGAGTATGAAATGAGGGGATTCGGGAGAAGTAGAGAAGAAATCCTTTCAAAAGGATATTCTAATCCGACCTATGTAGAAGATAAAGAAGTAGAAGAGAGATCTGCAATACTAGATGTTCATGCCCCTCTTCTAGTGGAGGGGTATATTTGTAGTTTTTCTCTGGTAGAGTCGTACTTGAAGTTCATTACTATATCCAGATACGAGAGGGATTCGATTACCTTGTAGAAAAAGATTTTCTTGTTGTAGCCAAAGTCAGTTTCCTTTACTTAGAACAATTCTGGTCGGTAAAGGATTCTTAAGTCTTCTGGGCCTTATAAACTTCATACTCTCGCTTATAAATTTCATAGACTCTTGCTGAGTGGGCCTTTTCTTGTGCGTGCCTAGACTACTTAATTTATGAACCAACAATAGTTGCATACTTTTGTATTTATTCTAATGAGCTCTTGGAATACTCTTTCCGAGTAGATATGTGAGCTTCATTCTTCAATCATCTTAAGAGGATCTATACTTCGGGGCGTGTTGTATGCCAGGAGTTTGACCCGTTCAGAGTAATTTATGTTCTCACTAATTGTCGCCACAGTAAAGAATGGCATATTATGGTGTCATACGCTAAAGAATGTCATATTATGGTGATGGCAGCAGAAGATATCTGTAACAGACGTACAGAGATCTACTGTGACTACTAGGTAAGTACTGTAAGTACCAAAAGTAAGTCTTCATCCGAATGGAAGAATCTTCATTAAAACGAATGTATTCAAATTCAAAGTGTAATGAACAATTGTCTTATAACTGTTGTTGAATGAATGAAAAAGTTGATATTTCCTTGATCATCACTTTCTTATGTTGAATCTATCATTTGCTTCTATTAAACTCTTAAGTAGTATAGCCACTCGGCTCCTAGAATTATCGTGTACTTTTGTGGTCATAAGTGATGTCCTGCTTTTGTCATGCTAGCTTATATAAATCTTGTCAATTTTATCCTAGGATTAAACCTGATAAGAATAAGAAAAAGGAGAACATGTTGGTAGAAAAGACAAACTCATAAAATTAAGTTACTCATCTGACTCGGTTAAGTAGTGTTGATTTTTCAGAAATATTTTATGGACATATTTTATCGCTTATGGCTAGTCTCCTTTATAGTGGATAATCTCTGTTTTGAGGCTCGTTGAATTAAGTGCAGACCCTTGATGTGCCCAACATGTGGCATCTTAATACCTGCAATGCATCATGGAGAGTGGTGTCTTTTGTTCCCCAATCATTAGGATTTGATATCTGCCTATTAGAAGTAATAAAGATCGTCGTGTTTGCATCGTAACCCTAGATACAAATCGCTGATAAGCAAGTTGATTTGCCGCTAATGACCATAGTAGCGCTCTACAGCCCAATAATGATAGAGTCCCCACAAAACTTTTGTAATTGCGAGGTAAGTAATAGGTGGCACGAAAGGTTTTTATGGTTTACTGTCCCAATGCTAAGTGCTCGCCCACTATGAGTGGTGGCTCATCGTTACGTCTAACCATAACACCAGACTTCCTTAATTACTTCATACCGCCAAATTGTGGAAGGTTTTTTTAGAAGAGTTGCCAAACGATTAGGCCAATGCCTGCTAGACGCAATGGAATATGCCGTAGTGATACCATCGTCGTACTATTTCATGATTGTCCAGTGAATACCAGGATCCCATGAGATAGAGCAAGTACTGACGTGAAGTTTCACAGCTTAATGCTTGTACACTAGATGCTCACCCGCTAAGATCAATGCCCCTCGTGGCATCGACCATAGTCAATATACTCTCAATATTGTTGCACCGAGTTAGTTAGAAAATTGTCAGGGTGAGTGCTGTAAGTGGCGTGACTTGCCGAACACTTCCAAGTGGCAGAGATTACCAGAGCAAGTATTGTAAGTGGCAAGAATTGTCAAATATTGTTAATCGGAGAAGATTTCTGAGGCAAATACTGTAAGTGGTGATAATTACCAAGTATTGTAAGTGGCGGAGATTGCAGGATCTACTTCAAGTGGCGAAATTGCCCAGTATTGTCAAGTGACAGAGCCCTCGGAGCTTGGGATTGACGGGCTAAGGTTTGAGGAAGACCGATATTTCTAGTGACTCCATAAAAATATAACATTGTCACCCAGTGCTAATGAGGCGTATTTTTTATTACGAGATAAAGGTTTTATAGGAACTTTTTAATATTCAATTGAATGAACTTATTACAAGTTGCCTCAAGCAGGTTTATGCCCAAAAGTCAACTTATTGTAACTTTGGTAGTAATAAGGTTGATTTTGGAGGACCCGAGGATAAGTTATGGGTTACAGATGTTCCTTCGTCTGTAAGAGTATCATCCTCGTCTTGATTCTTATAGGCACAATTTAATGATTCTTATAGGCACAATTTAATGACGACACATGATTTGAGACTTAAGAAGTACAAGTAACACTTAGAGCGACACTCAAATGAAGATCCAGTGGCTCTTATAACAAAGAAAGGCAAAGCAGAACTTGAGTTCAAAAGAGTATAGAACGACCCCGGAGCTGGTTTGTTTGTCAAAAACTTCAAGACTTTCTTCAAATTCAAATAGGAGAAAAATTCCTATGGAACAGAAGGATACAATGAAGTAACAATATAAGTAGGAAAACTATAAAAAAAAAAAAAAAAAAAAAGGATTCCGACATTGTTCATGTTCCTGTTTGCCATGAATTCAGGGAACTAGGCGACCTCCACAATGAATGCCCCTTGAACAAAAAGAATTTTAAAGACAAGAAGAAGAGCTTCAAGACTACGACAAGGGACAATCGAGTGGAACATATGAGAAGAAATCCACATTTAGCAAGGATGAGAGACAGTTGCATCTAGGTTTGATGACAGACGAATGCTTCGAACAATTGAGGATAGCAATTCTGATAATGAGATACAACCTAGCTATGATGAACTTTATGATAAATATGAAGAGATGCTAGGTGAATTTGAACAACTTGCTAATAAATACAAAATGTTGAAAAAGACAAACGCCAGCCTAAAGAAAGATAATCTGGAATTAAAGGGAAAAAATTAGAAAATTCTATTTAGAGCTACATGAGTCTAAAAGTGCAATGAAATTCTGACCAACAAACTAGATATGCTTAAAACTGAAAATGATAAACTAATTTGTAAGTTAGAAACAATGTCACATAATCTCTCCAAAAAAACAAAAGAAATTTGAATTTCGTTGCACCATAATTTTATCTGAGACGGAGTTATTTAAGTCCAAAGTATTTGGCTTAGAAAAGACTTAAAAATTTTACTCCATGATCTAAGTAATTAAATATGGTCTTATGTGATCAATGTTATGCGAGGGCTAAACAAGGACTAGGTATAACAAAAAGAGTTTCAAACATCTCTTTTGAAGAAGGATATAATGTGATATTACATGCACCTACATAGAATACTTGAGTTAGGCTTGATTGACCAGGGCGTTTGGATTTGTTCCCAGCACAATATTTTTTGTTTGGGCCGTCTCATCCTAAGGGGAGTTCTTATTTCTGGAGCATCTATTCTCCATAAATTGTGTATTTTTCCATGACAACACCTAATTGTTGCCTTCAACTTTAGTCAGTAAAGGTGACTAAGCCAAATTTGAATATCAAATAGAGACTGGACTCAGAATTGATTTCTGAGTTAGGTCAGGTTTGTAGAGGACTTCTAACATCTAGTAACTTGCAAAGAAATAATAAAGGAAAAAAATAACAAAATCAGAGTGCATACACAGTGATATAACAAGGTTTGGCCAGAAAAGATCTCGGGCATAGGTCCTCAGAAAAGGTAGCTGCTCTGACGTATGTTTTATAGTAAAATCGAATATACAATCTCTCTCTCTCTCTCTCTCTCTCTCTCTCTCTCTCTCTCTCTCTCTCTCTCTAGATTAGAGGGAGTATATGGAAGGAGGGGATTAGGGAAACATTGAGAAGAATCCTCCCAATAGGATATTCTGATCCGCCCTATATAGATGATCAGAAAGTAGAAGAGAGATCCCCGTTACTAGAGATGCTCATGTCTCTCTTCTCGTGGAGGGTGTATTTATAGTATTTCTCTAGTAGAGTTGTAGGTGAAGTCTAATACTATCCCAGATACGATAGGGATTTGATTACCTTGTAGAGGGAGATTCTTGTTCTAACCAAAATCAATTTCTTTTCCTAAGAAGAATTCTAGTCAGTAAAAGATTCTTGACTATCCTGGACCTTGTAAGCTTCATGGACTCTTGTATAGTGGGTCTTTTTGTGCGCGGGCCTAGACTAGTTAATTTATGAACCAACAAGATTCAAACACTTTATTTTTCAATCTTGTTCATTAGGTGATTGTTTCACGGTGTACTGAAGTCTGGGCAAATTGAGAAGTACTAGCTTTGCTAAGGTTGACACATTGTGCAGGATTGTTTGGAATAGACGATTAGTTGGGTAGACTAAAGTGTGTTTTCTAGTACTTATTAGATTGGGCTATTATCCAAGATTGTCTGTAGTAGTGAAGGACCCTCCTTACGAGAGGAAGATTTCTTATACCACTATAAAATCTCATGTTTTTGTATGGCGTAGCTTTTCTATCAATGGTTGTTTTTTAGTTGCACTGGATATTAATCTGAAAATCATTTAATTAAGTTTAAAACTCTAGCTACCCTTTTCATCCCCACTAGGCTTGGATATCAATCCCAACAAAGGCAAGAAATTGAAGAAGAGAACTATCATCTTATTGATTCAGTGAGCACTTCTGCTATATCTTCATCAAATTTTTAGCCTTTTCTTAATAGAATCATTGTGGTTTTTAAGACTTCACAATATGACACCACAGTTTTGGTTATTTAGATCGATTAGAATAATGGCATGTTTTTGAATAAATGGAGTTCGTTTTTTTTTTTTTTTTTGGCTAATCGACTGAAGGTGTTTGCTTTCTATTTTTTGAATAAGCAATCAAGTTGAAGCTTGTTTCAAGTGAAAAGATAAATGTTTCTAGTATCATAATCCTTATGTACACACGTTCAAATGCTTGTGTGTAGATTCTCTTTCCAACAACAATAACAACTAAGCCTTTTATCCCAAGTATTTGGGGTAGGCTACATGAACCAAAAAAAGAATCACGCTAGATCGATCACTTTGATATTCCTTCTCCATTCATTTCTATCAAGTAATATCTCCTTATTTAAATCTCTAGACTCCATATCTTTGCATATCACCTCCAACCATATTTTCTTCGGTTTTTCCTTCGTTCTTTTAACTTGTCCTACATTGATAAACTCCCTTCTTCGAACTGGTGTACTGTAAGCCTACGTTGCACATAACCAAACCATCGTAAGCGATTTTCTCGCATCTTCTCATCGATGGGAGCTACACCTATTTTAGCATGAATATCTTCGTTTCTCACTTTATCTCTCCTAGTGTTGCCGCATATCTCTGCTACACTTAGCTTCTGTGAATGACGTTTCTTTATAGCCCAACATTACGTGTCATATAATAAAGTTGGCCTAATAGCAGTCCTATAAAATTTTTCTTTCAATCTTTACGGAATGTTATGGTCACATAAAACTCTCGTTACCCTCCTCCATTTCAACAAGTTAGCTTGTATCCTATAGTTAACATTATTATCGATCACTCCATCATTATGAATAATAGAACCCAAATATCTAAACTGACTGCACACTTGCCTATCTAGTTTTACAGCATTATAGTTTATGGTCCGGCGTTTACTAAATTTATACTCCATATACTCTGTCTTAGACCTATTCAATCTAAAACCTCTAGATTCTAATGTATACCTCCATAATTCTAATTTGGCATTTACCCCTTCTCTTATTTCATCAACTAAGACAATATTATTAGCAAATAGCATACACCAAGGTATCTCATCCTGAATGACTTTAGTAAGCTCATACATCACTATAGCAAATAAGAATGGGCTCAATGCAGATCCTTAATGTAATCCAATTATGATAGAAAAATCACTTATTAAACCATCACATGTTTTGACATTAGCCACTACTCCATCATACATGTCCTTAATTATATCGATATATTTGTTAGGAACTCTTTTCTTCATCAGTATCCACCAAAATATCTCTCGTGGAACTTTATCATAGGCTTTCTCTAAGTCAATAAATACCATATGCAAATCTCTATTTCTCTCTCGGAATCGCTCTATAAGTTGACGAAGTAAATGAATAGTTTCTCTCGTCGATCGCCCCGGCATAAATCCAAACTGGTTCTCCGATATTTTAACAGTTTGTCGCAATCTATATTCAATTACACTTTCCAAAAACTTCATAGTGTGACATATGAGTTTTATTTCCTAATAGTTAGAACAACTCTGAATGTCACCCTTATTCTCATACAAAGGTACTAGGGTACTCTTCCTCCATTCATGTAGCATTTTCTTAGTTTGTCAAATCTTATTAAAAAGATCTATTAACCACCTCACACCAATCCATCCTAAATATCTCCATATCTCTATAGGAATTTCATCTGGACCAACAGTTTTTCTTGATTTCATCCTCTTCAGAGTCTCTTTTACTTCAGACTCTTTAATTCTGCCCATAAAACTACAATTCATATCCTCACATTGAACAATAAGATCTCCCAAATCTTGAGTAAAACTACCATTATATAATCTATCAAATCTCTATAAAGGTCTCGTTTGATCTTAATAGAATTTTTTTATCTCTTTATTCCACCATGATGTATCCTTACATAGTGAAGCACCGCCCCTCGACTCACCGAATATATCTTTAGCTATCATTTTAATGCAGCTAGCCATTTTGTTTCATGTTACATTAGCAACATCATGGTCCATTCAATCTTTTTCTTGTACTACTCTATCTACAAAAACTTTTTGATTATCTTCTAATCGCCACCACTTAATCTTAGGATCTAATTTACACTTAATTTTTCTAAATTTCTGTCTAATCTGAATATCTAAAACTAAGAATCTATATTGAGTAACTACACTCTTACCTGGCACTACCTTACAATCGATACAACTAGCTCTATTTACCCTCCTAGTTAAAAAAAAAAAAAATCTATTTGACTTGCATTCGATCCACTTTTAAAAGTAACTAAGTGAGAAACTCTCTTTTTAAACCAAGTATTCGCTAAAATTAAATCATAAGACAAAGCAAAATCTAGAATTGAGTTACCTGCTTCATTTCTTTCTCCAAAACCAAAACCTCCATGTACACTATCAAACCCATTACGACTAGTTCATACATGCCCATTGAGATCACCACCAATAAATAGTTTTTCTCTAACAGGTATTCTTTATACTATCTCATCTAGATCCTCCCAAAATTAATATTTACTGGATTCATCAAGTCCTACTTGTGGTGCAAGGTACTAATGATATTAAAAATCTCTCCATCTAAAATAAGTTTAACTGATAAAATTCTATCACCCTTCCTCCTAACTTCCACTACATCCCCAAGTAATTACTTATCTATGATCACACCTACACTATTACGATTTCTATCTCTACCCGTATACTAAAGTTTATAGGCCAAAGACTCTATGACTTTAGCTTTCTCACCTACCCACTTAGTCTGCTGCACGCACAAAATATTAACCCTCCTTCTAATCATAGCATCAACTAACTCTGCTAATCTACCTTTAAAGAAACCTATATTCCATGATGCCAACCGAAATTTATATTTATAAGCTAACTTTTTTACCCCTACCCGCTCATTAAGATGTGCGAACGCTCTTATATTTGACACCACATCCAGACGCTAATGTGGCGCGTTGCTTCTGGACGACCTAGCAACCCTCACATATTTTTCACTACACCCAGGCTCCGATGTAGCGCATCGCTCAGTAGGAAACGCCCCAACGAAATTCATATTTTGGCTCATTTCGTAATATGTGACAATATTTTACGTTTGGCTGTCACTGACCTACCACAACCCTCCCTCCTTTTTTATCTTGACTTGGGCCAGGCAGTGTTATCCATGTGATTCAAGTACTGAGAGATGCAAGTTTTGGGTGTATTCAAGTACTGAAAGATGCAAGTTTTGGGTTGATTACTATCCATGTGACTTGAGCCATCCTTGGCGAGTTTCGGTGTGTGATTTAGCATCTTTTGTGGGTTACCATGTTCCCTTTTATTCCTTTATTCTTCATGTAAATTTGTTTAAGGAATAACTTGAGAAGTGTTATTAGAAAGGTTGGGTTTCAACATATTGTACTCCTTTATTGTGATAAAATTGGTTTTTACTGTTAAAAAAAAAACTGCATCCTACAAAAAATGTTTCGATTTTCATAGAACAAATTAGTCCCAACAACCTCTAACAAATATCACAATGACCCCAGCGAACGCTCCCTAGTGTATCAAGATGCCAAACACCAATCCAATTAAGCCTAAGCCATCTGTACCCCTTGTAGTTCAAAGCGAATTATTTTGTTAACCCATAGACAAATGAGGAACCAAAACATAGTTCAGTTCCGCTTACAATGAGCTTGACATATAATATATTTAATAACAATAAAAAAAGACCAATATTTATTGCAAAAAAAAAAATCAAAATGACATAATTTATCAAAAACTCACAAGTACAATATTATTGCAAATAACTAGTAAAAAGAAACAATAATACCATAATCCAAATAAAAAATAATCAGAAAGATATAGTATGCTCACAGACTGGAGAAGTTGAATATCTCGTTTTTCAAAATTATGAACTCAGCATTTACAACAGAATTGAAAATTGAAATACAATCTAAAGGTAGAGGTTAGATCAGATAATAAATTTGCATAACGTGTGAATCATACTAAGTGAAAAATATGTGATTGCCTCACTTTTAAGGACCCATGCACCACATAGACGTCACAGCATCATGCTTTCATGTACAAGGATGATAAGTTACTTGAAGCATCTCAAAGTGCAAGAGCCAGCTAAGGTGATAACGTAAGATGAGCTTACCAACATGGAAGGACGACATGACCTGCAGTGTTTCTCAATGTCATTGACTGCATCCAAAGATAACCAACTTAATGGATCATCATGGATGAACTTGTGTGTGATTGCAAAAATAAGAGAATTTTGGATGACAGCTGCATAAGATGGCATGACATAGGTTGTATGATCCCATAAAAGGAGATGGATGTGAAGTATATCCCCAATTACATTCTGCAAGATAAATAAGACCATGAATCCAGAATAACTACTTGTACATGAGGATAATTAGTTTAATCAATTAAATATGTTGAAGTTAACAGTAGAGCTAATAAAAATTCCCATATAATAGCTTGTCTGAGCATTTGCAAGTGCAAAAGAACATAAAACTTTATGTAGCACGAACACTTCTATAATGAAGCAATGCCTGTGTCCAAGTATATGCTTAGACACTTTCTGGACGGTTCTAAACATGGCTCAGGCTCAGTGAGATTTCACCAGAGTTCGTTCAATAAGCTTTAACAAACCAAGCTTAAATACAAGTTCAGCTTAAATAATTGAGCTAACATGAACAACCTAAAGCTCAGCTTGTTTGGCTCAATCTGAAAGCTAACCCACAGTAATTTCAGAGCAAATGAGTTATAGATCTGGGTAAACCTGCAAGTCCTAGAACAATCCTAAGACAATTAGGGTGCTACAGATAAAGCAGAGCGGTTCTGCAAGCAACAGATAATATTTCTTTGATTTACACTTGCTCAGCTAACAGTTTGACACGCACACTAAAATTCTAAAATTGCATCATATGTTGCTCATTTTTCTAAAATGGATAAATGATCAGTTTACTCTTGGTATTGAACAGAAAGGGAGCATGTAAAAAATAATAATCATTATTAAATAAAAAAAAAAAAGCAGGGATCAAGAATACAACAACAACAACTAAGCCTTTTATCCCAAGTATTTGGGTAGGCTACAAGAACCAAAAAAGATAATCACGCCGGATCGGTCACTTTGATAGTCCTCCATTCATTTCTATCAGGTAATATCTCCTCATTTAAACCTCTAGAATCCATATATTTTCGTATCACCTCTATTCATGTTTTTTTCAGTCTTCTCTTCATTCTTTTAATTTATCCCTCATTGAATAGGTGCATTTATAAGCCTCCGTTGCACATGACCAAACCATCGTAAGCGATTTTCTCGTATCTTCTCATCGATATAAGTTACACCTATCTTAACACAAATATTTTCATTTCTCACTTTATCTCTCCTAATATTGCCACATAGCCAGCGGAGCATGCGCATCTCTGTTACACTTATCTTCTGTGAATGATATTTCTTTATAACCCAATATTCCGTATCATATAATAAAACTGACCTAATAACAGTACTATAAAATTTTCCCTTTAGTCTTAACGAAATGTCATGGTCGCATAAAACTCCCGTTGCTCTCCTCCATTTCGACCAGCCAGCTTGTATTCTATGGTTAACATTATTATCAATCTGTCAATCATTCTGAATAATAGAACCCAAATACCTAAACTGACTGCTCATTTGTATCTCTTACCCATCCAGTATTACAACATTATAGTCTACGATCCGTCGTTTACTAAATTTATACTCCATATACTCTGTTTTAGATCTACTCAATTTAAAACTTCTAGATTCTAATGTGTGCCTCCATAACTCTAACTTGGCATTCACCCCTACTTTTGTCTCATTAACTAAGACAATATCATCAGCAAATAGCATCACCAAGGTATATCATCCTGAATAGCTCTAGTAAACCCATCCATCACTATAGCAAGTAAGAACGGGCTCAATACAGATTCTTGATGCAATCCAATTTGTGATAGAAAAATCACTTGTTAAACAACCACATATTCTGACATTGGCTATTACTCCATCATACATGTCCTTAATTATGTCAATATACTTGATGGGAACTCTTTTCTTCATCAACCTCCACAAAAGTATCTCTCGTGGCCAGTGTTCTAAATATCGGATACCGATCTCGTACCGGTTAGCAAATTACATATCGGTTACCGGATACCGGGCGGGATATCGCGATATAATCCCAAATACCGGAGTGTCATATCGGTGTCATACAAGTTAAAGAATAATCATATAATTGGCTATATAGAACATAATAAAACACATAAAATAAGTTTATAGTACTTACATTGGTTTATTTACATTCAACTTACGAATTTGCAGATACCGTTTAGAACGTTCGCATATGCACAGAGCGACATACAATCATAAAATTAAGAAAAATAAGTTTTCAAAATAAAAGAAAAGTGTTTCTACAATACATAAGTGATATAATTGACAAACAATTAATTGATTAAATAGCTAAATAATTGTTGCACTTAATTTATATTAACTTAATCTATTTAAGAATTCAAGCTTTTACTAAAATAAATAAAGTTAATAAACATAATCTAAGTTTAAAAAATAATCATATAAATATTGTGTATTTATGTGTATTCACTGTTTTAAAACACTGCAAATATATGTCAATGTTTACAACACATGCTATGTGATGTCTCATACTCGTCCCGTGTATTTCGCATCAATTTATGTCATATACAGTTGCAATCTCCCTTCACTTTAATGAACAAAACTAAACTTATATTTTTTCACATAACCAAACCTAAGAAGCAGTGAATCTATAATTAAAGAAACTGCAACAACACTAGTGAAAATTGTATAAATAGTAAACAAAACTAAACTTATATTATTTCACATTAATTTGCATCTATACTATGAAAATTGTATTAAATTGAATATGCTACTACATTCACTGTACCCACCATGTTTAAGACATAATTAAAGAAATTATAATCTGCAACAGTGAATCTAGCATGAAAGAGTGAATCTGCAACAACAGTGAATACATATAAATAGTAAATACTCAAATTTACAAATTTTAACTAGCATGAAACTCATACACACAAAATCATTTCTTGAATCACTGATTCACACTGAATCAGTAATTCGATTCACTGATTCAGTGAACCGAATCATTGATTCAATGTGAATCACATTGAATCAGCGATTCGGTCCACTGATTCACACTGAATCAGTGAATCGAATCATTCAGTATGAATCAGTGATTCAAGAAATCACTGTAGACTACCCGCCGATATACTGCTCTCCCAACTTAGCAATTCCCCTCAAATTACACAAAAAAAAATCTAACATAAATCGCAAACAATTAAACCTAAATAGCACAATTATAAAAGAAATTGACGAACTTTGTAACTCTAAATCAAATTAACATTAAAAAAACAAACTAAATTTACCTGGCCGGCGGCAACTGCTCCACTGGAGAACGGCGAGCACCCTTCGAAGACTCCTAGAGTAGGAAAAGAGCTATCGGAGAGCGGAGAAGAAAGATAGAGAGAACACGAGAGAGATTTTTGGATGGATTGGGAAATTAGGGTTACGGTTCGGGCCGTTTGGCTCGATCGGCCAACGAACGCGGGGAGAGAACTAGAGAGAGCCAGATAGTGGAAGAAGAAGAATCGGAGAGGGATTTTTGGCTGATTTGGAGAAATTTGGGGTTAGAGTTTTCGTCGTGGGGAGGGAAAGAGAGAAATCGCCGGGAGAGAGAGAGCGAGCGAGAGAGAAAACGCGAAAAATAATAAGATTTTTCTCCCTCCCGACCCGTTTTATTGCTTAACGGGTCGGATCTTAACGGCTTAACGGGTTTACCCGTAACCAAAACCCAATAACCGATATTATCCAATACCAGCCGGTATTTGACATCTCGATACCGGCCGATATATCGCCACATGGCCGATATATCGGCCCATACCGGTCCAAAACGATACACGGTAAAAAAATACCCATATCGTCTCGTTTCTTCATAATTACCGATATACCGGCCGATATACCGGTATATCGGCCGGTATTTAAAACACTTCTCGTGGCACCTTATCATATGCTTTCTCTAAATCAATAAATACTATATGCAAATCTCTATTTCTCTCTCGGAATCACTCTATAAGTTGACAAAAAAAATGAATAGGTTCTGTCATCGATCGCCCCGGCATAAATCCAAACTAGTTCTCCGATATTTTAACAGTTTGCCTCAATCTATATTCAATTACTCTTTCCCAAAGTTTCATAATGTGACACATGAGTTTTATTCCACGATAATTAGAATGCTGAATATCACCTTTATTCTTATACAGCGATAATAGGGTACTCTACCTCCATTCATATGGTATTTTCTTAATTTGCCAAATCTTATTAAAATGATCTGTCAGCCACCTCACACCAATGTAATAATCCTTATTTATTTATTTTTTTCATAATTAAATTAATAACAAATAAACATAATAATTTAAACTATTCATCTTCCCTCTTTTTAAACATCCCAAATTCATTCATTTTTCTAACCTTTTAAATTCTATAACCCTCAAAACCTTTTAAATTCCATAACTCCTCAAATCCTTTGAATTCCATAACTCCCTAAACCCTCCACATTCTATAACTCCTAAATCTAACACTATATAAACCCAACCTCTTTTCTAAATTCAATCTTACACTCATCCTCTTAAAAAAAAAAAAAAAAAATCTCTCTCTCTCACTTTGTTGGAGCGCCTCGTCGGACCGCTGTCGTTAGCCTCGCCGAAGTTTTGACAAAAAAACTCCTATTTCTTTCTTCCCTTGCTCTACTATTTGAGGTTAGTATTAATTTCTTAAATTTCTATTGCATTTATTTAATTAGACCATAGGATTAGCTCACACCCTATCTAACAACCCTAATAAAAAAATATCCACCATCTTATAGACCCAATAAGATTGATTCAAATCCATTTATTGATTTCAAATAGAATTTAGGGTGATCTTACAATTTTAGGCCAAAACATTATCTATAAATCAATTAGGAGATTCTTCTCAAAAAAAAAATAAATATAAAATAAAATAGGAAGGAAATAATTTATCATTTAAATGAAATCTTTATATGCTAAACTTATCCAATAAATCCAACAAACATAAAATCAAACAAAAACATAACCATATAAGAGTTGAATTATATTTTTGTTAACATAAACTTCAAGATTAGTATTAATACAGCATATGTCCAGCTGAGCCCACCTTACATATCCTATAAGCCTCTCTTGCCAAACAAATAAGATTATAGTTCGATGAGAATTAACCAATTCAAATGTTTACAAAATATGTAACTAACAACTTATTAGGACAATATTAGAAGTTAATTTTCTACACTAATATTATTTAACTTTAAAATTAATACTAAGTGCTTTATGAAAATTAGAAATTCCCTAAAAATCACCTGAATTTATGATGAATAATTTTTAACAAATATATTATAATTTTATGTGTAGATTGCTTCGTGTGATTGCCAATTGGTAGACCTTCGCAAATCGAGGTGAGTTCTTTTTGGACTCACTAAACATGCTAATTTTCCTTATAAAAATATTACTTCAATTATATCATCTAAATTTGTGATTACAAATACTATTTCTTTATATTGTTAGAATTTAATTTGTAGAGGCTAAATGTATTATTACAAATGCAATCATTGACATATCTGTTATTTCTTTATGATGTTAGAAATTAAATGATTACTTGTTAAATTACAGCATGTAGTTAGGTTTTTAATAAATCATGAAAAAGGCTATAATCATGGAAACATACTGTTTGTGATATCATTTTATATCGGTGTCTAGAAAAGTTTTGTATGCTGGTTCTCTAATTAAGGAACGTGCAATGCACGGAAAACCTCCCAGCATTCATACACTGGCCTGGCCGATATCTGTATAATATCTCAAATCAGTAAATCCTTGATATAACCAATTGTGATTTATTAAATAAAATATAAAACGAATTTTATAAATTATGTTGTTAACAAATTAACAAAATCTAATTGAAATATTGTACCCGAAATTCAATATACAAGTTATGAAAACCAGAATTTAGACATGCATGTACTATACTTAAATGACACTGGGTTGGGGGAGAAACTGAGTGATGGAAATATACTCTGTTTCGGTTGTAAACTTGTTAAGTTGTACAACTGAATATTTCGCACACCATGGGTGCGTGATGATTTGCTGGATCATACCTGACTATAATTCCTGTTTGCCTGACGGCAGGTCCGACTCAGCACCGGACAATCCTGTGACCATTTCCTGGGTCTGTACAGGAAACAATCGAAACAGTTGTATCCCATCAGTTAGCTTTTCCAATTATATGACATCTTAGACAAAAAAATACCCCTATTATAGAGTTGACTTTACTAAAATGATAAACTTGCTATGATTGTGACCATACTAAAAGATATTTGCTTTAACCTGTCACTTAATATTATCGTTAATTATGGATTTAATGTTTTCCTAAAACTTGCATTATTACCATGTTGGACATAATTATTACATCACATTTTTCTGTATTTATTGTGTTGGTCGCTATCTGACGACCTGGATATGCATGTCCAGTGACTGAGTTGAACCCTGTTGATCCTACCGCGGAAGACATGGAGTATTTTGCTGCAGTGACCGAAAATCAGTAGTTATCATGTACTTAGTTTGTATTAAATGCAGTCTTTTCATGTTCTTGAACCTATCATTCCTTAATGGATGTTATCTAAAGTTATCCAGTATCGTCCTTCTGTTTTCTTTATGTAATAGACTTCATGGATCAATGAATGTCAGTTTATTTATCTACGTGTATTTATTCTTTGTGGCTGTGATATTATAATTGAGGCTTTAGCATATTCAAACTGAATATGTTGCCGGTACCTGCTACACGTGCTCGTATACCGTATATTGGGAGCGGGGCGTGACAGGTATTTTAGTGGTATCAGAGACAGGTTCAAAAATGAGTTGACCCAACGAGGTTGAGTTAACTTGGAATTGATCCTAAGCTTGAGATCACAGCCATATGAATAAATGTAGATATTGAAGATTTCATTACCATATCTCTTGATTCAAACTTCCTTTGATTCCATTTTTCCTTATCTTCTTCAGTACGATGGCACAAAATAATGAATCTGAATCGAACTCGAACACTAGCTCAATTAATGCCGCAGAGATGTTGGGAGTACTTCGTGGAATGATGGAGGCACAACAACAACAAACTCAGATGATGCGTACTGGAATTACGGCAGCATTAGAACAAATCAATGTGCCTCGACCACAACGAGTTGGAAGCATTTCTGATTTTCGACGCCTTCGTCCTGCAACTTTCTCTGGAACAGTTGGACCACTTGAAGCTGAACAGTGGTTGGCCGAGATGGAGGATCTTCTTACAGCTGCACGAATTCCTAAGGAGGATAAGGTTGATGTTGTGAAGATCCAGCTGACGGATGTAGCTAGAACCTGGTGGCAAGCTGAAGGAAACCGACTGGAACAACCAATCGTATGGGAAGATTTTACTAAGAGTTTTTACACAAGGTTCTTTCCAAAGGCAGCTCGAAGGGAGATGGAACAACAGTTCATCAACCTGAAACAAGGAGGAAAGTCTGTAGAAGAGTATGCAGCTGAATTTGTCCGTTTGAGCCGATTTGCACCATACATGGTTGTTGATGAAGAAGATCGAGCTCATCGATTCCAGCAAGGTTTAAGATTGGACATCCAGAAATATTTGGTGTCTTCCAAACTTGAGACTTATGCTGATGTGATTGATGCCGCAAGAGGTGTAGAGCAAGTTATTAATAAAGAGAAGCGAATTCAAACAATATCGAAGAGGTCTTTCAATCAAGTATCTGGAGAATCTATTTCCAAAATGGGTCCTACCGAGAAGCGACCTTCCATCTCTCATCCTCAAAAGCTCATATGCAACTTCTGTCAGAAACCTGGTCATCTCAAGAAGGACTGCAGAGCTGCTAATGGACTATGTTTGGCCTGTGGATCGGCTGAACATACTTTGATGAATTGTCCGAAGAGGAGAATTAGTGAAGAAATATCTCGACCTGCTATTCCCCCACAACAAAGGAATGCATGGCTCAATCAAGGCAGACAACCTCTTGCTTCTCAAAAGAAAATGTTCCAGCAAGCTCTGAAAAATAAGGGAGTGGACCATGGTCAGAGTCAAGCTTTCAATCTCACTGCGGAACAGGCTGAAAATTCCAATGAGGTGGTGACAGGTACAATTTTAGTACATGGTACACCAGCTTTTACACTATTTGATTCTGGAGCTTCACATTGTTTCATTTCATCTGCTTTCGTATCCCTTCATGACATTCCATGTGATACTTTGACATCTAATTGGAACATTAATACGGGTAATGGAGCTATAATATCTAGTAAAGTGTGTAGACTATGTCCTGTGGTAGTATGTAGAAGGGAGTTCTATGCCAATTTTCTTATAATCGAACCTAGTGGATTCGATGTTATACTTGGAATGGACTGGCTTAGTACTTTCCATGCAGTGATTGATTGTCGAAAGAAAAGTGTCATATTCCGAATTCCGAATCACCCGGAATTTGAATTTCTTGGAGGTAGTAAGACACTAGAGTCGGCAAAATTTAGAGCTAGATCAACAAGTGAAATATTCATCATGATGGATGAAAAAGATGAAGATATTCCGGTGGTGTCAGAATATCTTGATGTATTTGCAGATAAGTTTACTGGATTACCACCTGAGAGAGCAGTAGAATTTTCTATTGATCTTATTCCCGGTACGGCGCCTATATCTAAAGCACCATACCGAATGGGACTAGTAGAATTGGCAGAAGTGAAATGTCAATTGACGGAGCTTGGAGATCAAGGATTCATTAGACCCAGCACCTCGCCGTGGGGAGCACCAATCTTACTTACGGAAAAGAAAGATGGGAGTAAGAGGCTTTGCATTGACTACCGAGGATTGAATCAAGTCACGATCAAAAACAAATATCCTTTGCCTAGAATCGATGACTTGTTCGATCAACTCGGGGGAGCTAAAGTTTTTTCTAAGTTGGATCTCAAGTCAGGATATCATCAAATAAGAGTCAAGAAGGAAGATATACAGAAGACTGCTTTTCGAACTCGATATGACCATTATGAATTTCTAGTAATGCCATTTGGAGTGACAAACGCACCGGCTGTATTTATGAATTTGATGAACCAAGTGTTTGCTCTATACCTGGACAAATTCGTAGTTGTGTTCATCGATGATATTTTAGTATACTCCAAAAATGATGAAGAACATGCCGAACATTTGAGAATTGTATTGGAGACTCTTCGAAAAGAGAAACTCTACGGCAAACTTAGTAAGTGCGAGTTTTGGCAGAAAAGTATATCTTTTCTGGGACATATCATCTCTGGAGAAGGAATCTCGGTTGATTCGCGTAAGATCGAAGCAGTGAAAAACTGGCCTGTCCCGAAGAATGTGTCCGAAGTTAGGAGCTTTCTTGGATTAGCTGGTTACTATCGAAAATTTGTTCAAGATTTCTCGAAGATCGCAGGACCCTTGACCAAGTTAATGAAAAAGGATGAGAAGTTTGTGTGGTCAAGTGAATGTAATGAAGCTTTCGAAGAGTTGAAGATTCGACTTACTTCTGCACCAATTTTGGCGATTCCAGATGGAATAGGTGGAATGGTTGTATTTAGTGACGCATCTGGAAGAGGACTAGGATGTGTGTTAATGCAACATGGGCGAGTGATTGCTTATGCATCTCGTCAATTGAAGTCTCATGAGAAGAACTACCCAACGCATGATTTGGAGTTAGCAGCAGTAATTTTTGCTTTAAAGATTTGGAGACACTACTTGCTTGGAGATCGTGTGGATATTTATACTGATCATAAGAGCCTTAAATATGTTTTTACTCAGAAGGAGCTCAACATGAGACAAAGAAGATGGTTAGAACTAATGGCAGACTATGACATCAACTTACAATATCATCCCGGTAAGATTAATGTAGTTCCTGATGCTTTAAGTAGAAAACCAATGGCGCTGTATCTTACCCAGCAAAAGAAGTTGCTCGAAGAGATGAGGAGGCTAGACTTAGAAGTCATCTTGCCAAAATCAAAAATACAATTTATGGCCTTACAACTCCAATCATCATTAGTTGAGAAGATCAAAGAATGCCAGAAAGACGACCCCAAACTACAGAAATTTCGAAGTGAAGTTGAATCTGGACGGAGATCAGACTTAAACATTCATGCTGATGGATCACTTCGATTTAAGAACAGACTTTGTGTGCCAAAGGGAAATGTTCGAGAAGAAGTTCTTTCGGAAGCTCATAGTTCAACATATTCAGTACATCCGGGAGGCACGAAGATGTATCAAGACTTGAAGCAACACTTTTGGTGGCACGGAATGAAGAGAGAAATTGCTCGATTTGTATCCAAATGTTTGGTATGCCAACAGGTAAAGGCAGAACATCAGAGGTCACCGGGACTTTTGCAACCTTTGCCAATACCCAAATGGAAATGGGAGGAAATTACTATGGATTTCGTTACGGCCTTGCCGCGAAGTCCTAAGGGTAATAATGCTATATGGGTTATCGTGGATCGTCTCACAAAATCGGCTCATTTTATCCCATTTCGTGTTGGACAGTCGACGGAAACATTAGCAGAGAAATACATGCATGAGACTGTACGACTTCATGGTGTTCCAATCAGTATTGTATCAGATAGAGATACTAGATTTAGATCTCATTTTTGGAAGAGTTTGCAAGAAAGTTTGGGATCTAAACTTAAATTTAGCAGTGCTTATCATCCTCAAACTGACGGACAATCAGAGAGAACTATCCAAACTTTAGAGGATATGCTTAGAGCATGTATGCTAGATTTTGGTAGGTCTTGGGAAGATCACCTTCATCTTGTTGAATTTTCTTACAACAACAGCTATCAAGCAAATATCAAGATGGCGCCATTTGAAGCATTATATGGAAAGAAATGTCGATCACCGGTTTATTGGGACGATATTGGAGAAAGAAAACTTTTGGGACCAGAGATGATTACTCAAACAGTGGATAAGGTCAATCTGATTCGTAAACACCTAAAGGCTGCTCAAGACAGGCAGAAGAAATGGGCGGATACTCATCGAAGATTTTTGGAATTTCAAGTTGGAGATTTAGTATTCTTGAAAATATCACCATCCAAAGGTATTATTCGATTCGGTTCACGAGGAAAGCTTAGCCCAAGATTTATTGGTCCTTTTGATATTGTAGAGAGAGTTGGAAAAGTATCATATCGTCTAGCACTTCCCCCATCCTTAGAAGGTGTTCATAATGTGTTTCATATATCCCAACTCAAACGCTATGTTCGGGACGAGAATCATATATTAGATTATTCAGAGTTAGAGCTCAGACCATACCTCTCCTATCAAGAACAACCAGTAGCTATCATCGAGCGACGAGAGAAAGTTTTGAAGAGTAAAGTCATTCCCCTCGTTCTAGTTTGGTGGAATCATCGATCACCTAAAGAAGCAACCTGGGAACGGGAAGACGATATCCGTGAACAGTATCCGCACCTTTTTGATTAAGACTTCTGGTATTGTTCTATCTCTTATTTAATTTCGAGGACGAAATTATTTTTCTAAGAGGGATAGAATGTAATAATCCTTATTTATTTATTTTTTTCATAATTAAATTAATAACAAATAAACATAATAATTTAAACTATTCATCTTCCCTCTTTTTAAACATCCCAAATTCATTCATTTTTCTAACCTTTTAAATTCTATAACCCTCAAAACCTTTTAAATTCCATAACTCCTCAAATCCTTTGAATTCCATAACTCCCTAAACCCTCCACATTCTATAACTCCTAAATCTAACACTATATAAACCCAACCTCTTTTCTAAATTCAATCTTACACTCATCCTCTTAAAAAAAAAAAAAAAAAAATCTCTCTCTCTCACTTTGTTGGAGCGCCTCGTCGGACCGCTGTCGTTAGCCTCGCCGAAGTTTTGATAAAGAAACTCCTATTTCTTTCTTCCCTTGCTCTACTATTTGAGGTTAGTATTAATTTCTTAAATTTCTATTGCATTTATTTAATTAGACCATAGGATTAGCTCACACCCTATCTAACAACCCTAATAAAAAAATATCCACCATCTTATAGACCCAATAAGATTGATTCAAATCCATTTATTGATTTCAAATAGAATTTAGGGTGATCTTACAATTTTAGGCCAAAACATTATCTATAAATCAATTAGGAGATTCTTCTCAAAAAAAAATAAATATAAAATAAAATAGGAAGGAAATAATTTATCATTTAAATGAAATCTTTATATGCTAAACTTATCCAATAAATCCAACAAACATAAAATCAAACAAAAACATAACCATATAAGAGTTGAATTATATTTTTGTTAACATAAACTTCAAGATTAGTATTAATACAGCATATGTCCAGCTGAGCCCACCTTACACATCCTATAAGCCTCTCTTGCCAAACAAATAAGATTATAGTTCGATGAGAATTAACCAATTCAAATGTTTACAAAATATGTAACTAACAACTTATTAGGACAATATTAGAAGTTAATTTTCTACACTAATATTATTTAACTTTAAAATTAATACTAAGTGCTTTATGAAAATTAGAAATTCCCTAAAAATCACCTGAATTTATGATGAATAATTTTTAACAAATATATTATAATTTTATGTGTAGATTGCTTCGTGTGATTGCCAATTGGTAGACCTTCGCAAATCGAGGTGAGTTCTTTTTGGACTCACTAAACATGCTAATTTTCCTTATAAAAATATTACTTCAATTATATCATCTAAATTTGTGATTACAAATACTATTTCTTTATATTGTTAGAATTTAATTTGTAGAGGCTAAATGTATTATTACAAATGCAATCATTGACATATCTGTTATTTCTTTATGATGTTAGAAATTAAATGATTACTTGTTAAATTACAGCATGTAGTTAGGTTTTTAATAAATCATGAAAAAGGCTATAATCATGGAAACATACTGTTTGTGATATCATTTTATATCGGTGTCTAGAAAAGTTTTGTATGCTGGTTCTCTAATTAAGGAACGTGCAATGCACGGAAAACCTCCCAGCATTCATACACTGGCCTGGCCGATATCTGTATAATATCTCAAATCAGTAAATCCTTGATATAACCAATTGTGATTTATTAAATAAAATATAAAACGAATTCTATAAATTATGTTGTTAACAAATTAACAAAATCTAATTGAAATATTGTACCCGAAATTCAATATACAAGTTATGAAAACTAGAATTTAGACATGCATGTACTATACTTAAATGACACTGGGTTGGGGGAGAAACTGAGTGATGGAAATATACTCTGTTTCGGTTGTAAACTTGTTAAGTTGTACAACTGAATATTTCGCACACCATGGGTGCGTGATGATTTGCTGGATCATACCTGACTATAATTCCTGTTTGCCTGACGGCAGGTCCGACTCAGCACCGGACAATCCTGTGACCATTTCCTGGGTCTGTACAGGAAACAATCGAAACAGTTGTATCCCATCAGTTAGCTTTTCCAATTATATGACATCTTAGACAAAAAAATACCCCTATTATAGAGTTGACTTTACTAAAATGATAAACTTGCTATGATTGTGACCATACTAAAAGATATTTGCTTTAACCTGTCACTTAATATTATCGTTAATTATGGATTTAATGTTTTCCTAAAACTTGCATTATTACCATGTTGGACATAATTATTACATCACATTTTTCTGTATTTATTGTGTTGGTCGCTATCTGACGACCTGGATATGCATGTCCAGTGACTGAGTTGAACCCTGTTGATCCTACCGCGGAAGACATGGAGTATTTTGCTGCAGTGACCGAAAATCAGTAGTTATCATGTACTTAGTTTGTATTAAATGCAGTCTTTTCATGTTCTTGAACCTATCATTCCTTAATGGATGTTATCTAAAGTTATCCAGTATCGTCCTTCTGTTTTCTTTATGTAATAGACTTCATGGATCAATGAATGTCAGTTTATTTATCTACGTGTATTTATTCTTTGTGGCTGTGATATTATAATTGAGGCTTTAGCATATTCAAACTGAATATGTTGCCGGTACCTGCTACACGTGCTCGTATACCGTATATTGGGAGCGGGGCGTGACAACCAATCTCTCCTAAGTATCTCCATACCTTTATAGAAATCTCATCTGGACCAATAGTTTTTCTTGATTTCATCCTCTTCAAAGCCTCTTTTACTTCATATTCTTTAATTCTGAGCATAAAGCTACGATTCATATTCTCACATTGAATAGTAAGATCCTCCAGATCTTGAGTAAAACTACCATTATATAATCAAGAATGTGTCATGTAAATCACTGCATGCATGTACAAAAATGTAAAGCATCGGATATTCAGAATTATATCCATCTTCATATATCTGAAATAAAAGTTTAAGTAGATTGGTGGAGACTTAACTTTCTATTTAAATCCATCTATCTCCTGACTTTTGGGAATACTTCCAATAACCTATGATCCTAACAAATCTTCCCTTTCATAGGTGACAGGTCCATAGGCCCACAAAACCATGAAATGGGGACAAGAACATAGTTCAATATCTCCTGGACACAGGGACAGGAACAGAATCCAATACATCATGGACAAACCATATTGCTTGTAGCAGCTGACCGACAAATAAGGTCGAACTCACATTGGTCAGGAACTCCCCCTTAGGCCCAAACAAACTCTAATACTATACTAAAGTCTCTTCCATTGTACTAAAACTCCAAAGTAATAACGAGGTTTGAGAGATTGTAATATATTTTAACACTAGCTAACCTGAAAGATATATAAGCACCAACCTAGTGCCAGTTTAAGTTCTTACCTCTGATGAACTATCAAATATAATCATTTCTATCTACGAAATATACACTTTAAACCGAGTGTTGTGTCCATGTTAGACGTATATCGGACTTAGACACTTACATAACACTTGCCCAACACACATCAAACATCCTTCTTCAGTCAACTCGAATTTTAAGACAGCCAAAAAACATGTGTGTCCGAGCCATGTCCACTTCTAAAAAAAATCTAAAGATCATGCAACGGGCACCATAGAGTTCTACATTACTCCAAAAAATCTATAAAAAAAAATATAAACAGGATAATAAGCTAAAAGAACAAAATTCATTTCAAACATACAAAGCATTGTTTTAAATATCAGATTTTCGGTGATATATTGGTCAGCCATACAATATATCTGGTGAAATATCGTGATATTTACTAAATATCGGATGACATATAGAACGTCTTCGTGGATGGTAAATACATAACATGCCTACATAAATCATACAAACCTACTTAAAATAAGTCACGGTCATAAAGATACCTACCTTAGCAATTTGAATTCAGTTTATAAATAATATGTCAATTGTAACATCATCTTAAATGCAACATGCTGTATACCAACTGAAAGTAAACCTTCAAAATATAAAATAAAAATGATACATATGGTGATGCCGCTAACCACTGTCGCTAGTATCGCTCACTTGTTCGCATCACTTAGTCATCGTTTGTGATAGAGGAAAGATCGATGAAAGGAGCACAAGACTAATCAAGCCAAATTCTTTCTCTTCCTCATGTACATATGCCGTCACGTTTCTGAGCTAACGGTTGAATTTGGTTTTTTTGCAGAATTTGAAAGAAGACCTAATATTACGACTTACCAAATGATATTTCAAGGCCAAAATATTGTCTGATATTTCACCTTCGAGCCAATACATCAACTCAATTTGGTCCAAAACTAGAAACAGTATAAAAAGAACATATTGAGGGGTAGAACACCGAGAATCAATATTTACAACAGTGGATGCGAGAGGCTACGCATACTTGTATGCTTCGAGGTAATGGACTGAACCTTCAAAGTGATTTCTTTTACATACTTACTTGGTTAGAATCTTACATTTAAACATTGAGATTATATTTATTTTTTCTACTTCTAATAGAACACGTCATACCGAATATGGTTAAGCAAACCTGACACCTCTGAATGCTAAATTCCAGTTGTGGACAACTTGCTAAGAGATTTGCAAATGCTTCAATTAACCTCTGCAGATATTTGACGGAGCAACAGCTGGTACATTTGAGGGATTTATGGAAAAAAAATACATTTTTAATTAGAGAGTCCTCATTTAGGCAGAAGCTGAGAACCAATGCCCTCTGTTTTTGTCCCTCTGAAAGAGCCTTGTCCACTGCTTGTACAAGTTAATATGCATGAGCTACTGGTGATGACCAATAAAATTACAATTGTAGCGGTTATGATATTCATGAATAGGACTAAAAAAAAAAGTTTGGCAGACAATGAATGCATACAAATGAAGAGACAATCTTGACCAGGTCCATATACATATGGGAAATTCTTAGTCAGAAACCAACAAACAATACAGCTAGTAAGTAGGAGCATCATAGAAACCAACAAGAACAGTAAAAAAGATACCAGTATAATAACTACTGTCTATTGGTAATGTTCAAGATGTCAGACCATATCAACTAAATATTAAGAACATGAGCAAATCACAATATTAAATACTCAGCAAAACATAAAGAAGGAATGAAAATGATATAAAAAGAGAAACATTAACCTAAATGAAATAAGAATGAAATCCAGCTGGGAGTAACCAATAGAATTAGTCAAAGTAACTAAAAGAACAAGCCTACGCCTGAACCCAATTATTTAAAGCAAAATAAATCTTTGCATGTTCCAGTGCCCCAAGTAAAACTAAAGCTTCCATTTTATTTTTAAAAAAATTCTCAATATGCTGAAAATGAGCCATTATTTTAGCACGGGCGTATCTGCAAATCTAATACCTTCATACATATATTTTTACACGCATTTCGTGCCAACTTTACAATTTGCACATAACCTTCAAAACATTTTTTTAATCTATGTTACTAAGCAACTAATTCCAAACTTCCAGCTGACTGTCTTAAAAGGTCTACCTTTATGTACGTCAGAACACTCTACCGGCTAGATTTCTCCTCTACCCGTGAGTGATTATAGAGGAAGGACTAAAACACGAGTAGGACAGAGATCGATGATCAGATTTGATCTTGTGGAGGGCTTTCCATTTGTTGTGATGTTTATTCTTCTAAAGGTCTTGGTATTGGGAGAAGGTGCAAACAATCTTGTCAAGCAATCTCGATGGCATGACTACGACTGGTCCTAAATGGTTACACCCTGATCATGTTCTTCTCTTTCTTGTAGTGGTCATCAAGATAATCAAGTTGGCAACCCTAGAGGGGGTGAATAGGGATAGGGTTGTTACCTGACAAAAAATATCTCACTCAATTTTGTAATAAATCCACAATACAGCAGTAATCAAAATAAAAGAAGTGCAAATAAATAAGAAAAAGAAAGAGAGAGAAAGATATAGAGATGGTAACGTATAAAGATTATCCCAGCAATTGTGATAGTCCTCCAAGATGCCTCCCTTGGATTTCAGAACTTCTCTTTCTATTGGCTTGCTTCCGAGTTCAAACGAGACCTACAATACCGCTAATCTCTTCAACCAAGAGAAGGGACTTCACAACCACCAACTTGCTTCCTAATGAAGGAAATAGATTTCAGTTCTCCACTGCAATTGCTACTTCTCTTGCCACTAAGACTTTAAATACAACTTCCTCTTCAAGTGTGTTAAGAATAAATATGTAAGGGGTTTTTTGTAGCAAAATAAATAGTATATAAGAAAAGTGGATATGAGAATTTAGATCCTCTCCAACAATTCCACGCAAATATCTCAATTCTTTATTTTTCCAATTCTAAAAAACTTAATCCTGATTCTGACTTTATCATGGTGTCAGAACCAAGATTAAGTTATGATCCAACACCCTCCTCATCACCACCAACCACTATTGCAACCATTTTGTCACTCCACATCTTCACTTTCAAAAACCCCCTGCATATTAATTCTTAACAAAGTGATAAGATTTACTACCACTAAAGAGTTTGGACTTACAAATACAACCCACTCCCTGTGCAATTGGATTTACTACTAGCTTAATTATCAAGTGATAGGATTTACTACCAACCTACTTTCACCAAGTACTTGGATTGCGTCTATTTACTCACTTTCTTTAATGACCTCAGTTTCACAGTCAATCTAGTTCTCTAGTGATTATGATGTGCAACAATGAAGAACAAATAGAAATTTTTTTCTCTAAACAAGATGAGAATCAATAAAAGTCAATGATGAAAATTCGCACATAATAGCAATGTAATAAAATTAAAGCACAAATGATAAATATAACAGGGAGTACAATACTTTTAGAATTTATAGTTCTCGAGAAATAAAGATGGAGAAATTTAAAGCATATAACTCTAGATGAGATTAAAAAAAAAAGATTTAAGAGTAAAGGATAATAAAATAGATTTCAACTCATGAAGAAGTCTTCATCTCCTCAGTTCTCGTCATACTCTTCTTCTCAGTCAAACCCAAGAGTCCAATCTTCACTACCATGACTCCCAAACTTTATGTTCGTAGGAAGAAAACCGTCAGTAAGTCTACATCTACCGGGGGGAATTTTAGAACCTATAATAACTTAATTAATTAATTAAATTAATTTTAGGGTTCAGATCCTTGTATCTCTTCCTCCTTTATTTGCCTCCCACTGCGGATTTCGCTCTTAGCGAACCTGCCAGTTGGGTTGCATGTTTCCACTGCCACTTTTGACAGAGGTCCTTCGTGGCCTTTTGGCTTTCGCCATAGGAAAACTCTCATCAACGAAGACAATCCCTTTGCCCCTTGTCGGCGAGGGAAAAGCCCTTCATTTGATGGGTTCCATTTTTATCCCATCGGCAATAAGTCTTCACCTGGAGAGCGAATCGACTACCTTTGTCGACTGAGATCCTCTTTAGACTTTACCAGCGAAAATAATCTTTGTTGGCATAATTAAGATTTTCATCTCTGTCAGCAAAGATAATCCTTCGTTGGCGGAGAAAGAATTCTCACTTTTTCACCGACGGAGAGACCTCTTCATCGACGAAATGAGAGGTCTAGCTTTCATCGACAGAGGGTGATCCTTCGTTTGCAGGAAATGCATTATAGTCTTCATCAGCAAAGATGCTTCTTTGTCGACGAAGATAGAATTTGATCTTCGTCGGCAGAGGTAACCTTACGTCGGTGGAGATAACATTTGATCTTCGTCGGTGGGTAACCCTACGTCGACGAAGATAACATTTGATCTTCAACAGCGAAGGAAATCCTTCATCGGCGGAGATGAAATTTTCATTTTTAAGTAGGATTATTCCAATTGTGACCTTTATTCCTTACACAACTTTATTCCTTTTTTTGTTTTAATGTAGCTTTCCAAGCCCAATAACACAGAGTCCATGTCAGAAATTGAGGTATCTGATCATATAGAAGCATTAAATAAGAAATTTTGGCTTTTAATGGTTTTTGTGCAATTGGAATTTGATATATTACATTTTGGTAGGCATTCGGAAATGGATCATGTATTCGTATTCATATATAATTGTTGAATTTTTTTCAAAAATCATCTTCAATTTGTCTATGACATTGAATTCTAGTGTCAATAGTGTTGCAAGGGCTCCTAATACGAGTCAAGAGAGTGATGTTCCGGATAGGCCAAAGAGGTCTAAGGATATCAGGTCGGATTACAGGAAGCTTGTAAAACCAAGAGAAGATTGGTTACAAGGAGTTCTTAACATACGATAACAAGAAGGGCCTAATGGGGATTGGAATGGCTGTTAGATATTAGATGAGCTTCGATAGGAGAGATAACTTTGGCCCAGGTAAATCAATACAACAACAACAACTAAGCCTTTTATCCCAAGTAATTGGGGTAGGATACATGAACCAAAAAAGAACCACGTATGATCAATCACGTTAATAATCCTTCTCCATTCATTCCTATCAAGTAATATCTCCTCATTTAAACCTCTAAAATCCAAATCTTTTCGTACCACCTCCATCTATATTTTTTTCGGCCTTCCCTTTACTTTTTTAACTTGTCCTACATTGATAAGCTCTCCCGTCGAACTAGTGCATTTGTAGTTCTACGTTGCAAATGACCAAACCATCGTAAGCAATTTTTTTCACATCTTCTCATCGATCGGAGCTACACCAATTACGAATATCTTCATTTCTCACTTTATATCTTCTAGTGTTGCCGCATATCCAGCGAAACATGCGCATCTCTATTACACTTATTTTCTGTGAATGACATTTCTTTATAGTTTATTTGATTAACTTGTTATGAATTTTTTTATTTGTTAATAATATAAATTCTAATATTAAGTTTCGGTCAATAGCTCATTGGTGGAACCTCTATGGGGAAGATGTACCATATCTTCAAAAGATGTCTTTAACGATCCATAATTTGACAAGTAGCTCCTCGGGGTGCAAGAGAAACTAAAGTGTTTTTGAGGGGGGAATGTTCTTTAATATCTATGTTTATGTATAATATATGTTTATTGTTTACATAAATTGCTCAACTTTCTTCAAATGTTTCGATAAGAGTATTGTTGTGTAGATACACAGGAAGAAGAAGAGTAGACTAGATCCCAAAAGATTGAATGATCTAGTCTTTATTCAATTCAATAGTCTTTATTCAATTCAATAGAAGGTTGAGAAAAGAGAAATAAAGAAAAATGTCCTCTTAGCTCCAGCCGATTCAAGGGTATTACATTGGAAGAAACCATGTGAAGGGAGGAAAATGAAGTCGAAGAGATTTTTCTTGGCTCAGACTTGCCTGGGATGTTATTGCAGAGGCCACTGGAGCCAACGAAGATCCTAATCGATGAAATTTGAGGACATTCAGAAGAAACGCTGCAACAGCTAGGTAGGAAAAAGGCTCATCAAGTGCGACAATAGTTGAAGCTCATCCGGGATTGAGTAAAAAGATGATGCGTACAAAGATAGAGATACTGACAATGATAATCTTTCAGGCGAGAAACATGATGATGAGGATGTCCAATATGAGGACGATGATGAGTAGGTATGATTTATAAAACTTGAATATATTTATGATGTTTACTTTTGAGTTCTAAAATTACATGTTTCTTTATAACATATTTTATATATGCATAATTATTAAAATATTATTATTCCGAGTTTTAAACGAGTACTCTGAGTACTCACTATTCGCTCTTGAACAGAGTGAGTACTTTAACTGAGTTTTTAGAACACTAGTCAGGCTACATTTTTATCTGGTTATATCCTGAGAAACCATCCATGAAAGATATTCTTTCGAAACCGCATAAGTTATTAATCAGAACATCTGTAATAAGGAGTGAAAATTCATCTTTCGGTCATGCATCATTTAGATCTCTAAAATATATGCACACCCAGACTTTTCCACTTTTCTTCATGACTAGCACAATGTTGACTAACCAGTCATAGTGTTGTTCTTCACGAATAACCTTGTAAGTTATTAGCTTTTTGACTTCAGTCTCAAATCGCCTCTTGCATTTTTTGGTTTGAATTTTCATTGTTGTTGCTTCACCGATTTGGCGCCAAGTCTAATATTGAGGTGATGTTTGGCTATCTTTGGATTCAGCCCTAGCATATATCTTTGCATCCATGAGAAGGCATCTATATATTCTCTAATAAGTTCGATTAAGTTTTGTAATTCTTTTATAATTAGATTCTTGCTCATAAATATTGGTTTGGATTCTGTTCAGCATCCATATTAACCTGGATAACTTGATCCTCTGTGAGAGGTTCACATTGTTCAAATCATAACCCCATTGGGCATCCATTCTTTGGGCCCATGAAAATGGTTAAATTTTGTAGTTGTGTTCTTCATCACTTGAATTAAAGACTGATGTCATGTTAGCCGGCAATTGTTTAAATGTCTCCCACACACATCGGAATCATATTCCGAGGATGAGAAGGATTCTGCAAGGGGTGTACTTCCAGAAGAACACTCTTGTTGTACATCAAATTCTACTTCAAAAGAAACATACCCCAAGTCATGTCTAGTTTCACTACAGTAGTCCAGGTTTTTTCCTTTTGGTATGCACGGTTGGAGAGGAGTTCTACGTCCTTGATTGAAACATAATCCTTCACCTTTCGTAAAATTGTACCCCATAATTTTCATTACCTTGCGAAACTTAGGTTCATAATAGTCAAATTGTGGGGAATCTAATTCTTCACCGGAATCACTAAAGCTGAGTTTCGATTTAGGTGTGGATCTTCCAAATATTGTAGAGGACCGGTTTTTCCTAGCTTGTACCACAAGCATAGCTTAGGTAGGGTCTCCTATAATTTGATTATTTGTTTGATTTGAGTGTACCAGTACATGTAGGACCAATGTCTTGTTAAGTTTCTTAGTTAAGAAATCTTCATAATTAGATGTATCAACAGAAGTAGACAAGACATACTCAATAGCAAGATTTTCATTAAGTACCCATTCGCCTTCATCATCGGCGACTGAATTAATATTTACATCATTCAGCTCAATTACAAGGGGTCCTAATTCCATGGGCGCCCTTTCCAAGCTATCATCTGGTTCCGAATCTGCTTCATTGTCAGCATCAACTTGTCTTCTTGTCCATCACGGTAGAGATTCGAATCAATGAAATAATTCTCTACTCCTTTAAAGGGTTGCTCTTCAGCAAATACAGTCTTGACTATCCCCTGTTTATCTTCATACTTCAAACACTGATAAAGAGTAGAAATAACAATAAGGTTAGAGTGAATCCATAGTCGTCCCAACAGAAGGCTGTAAGAGGTGTCTGCATCAATAACATGGCAGTCACTTCTATTTTAAGATTGCCAATTTGGCATTTGAGGCATATCTTTCCAATGGACCGACTGGCTGCTTTGCACATTGAACCCATGTATGGTAGTTGTTGTGGCGGCCAACTTGCTAACACGAATGCGCAAGAATTGCATCAATCGGACTGGCATGATGCTCAAGGCCAAACCAGGATAAATTAGCACACACTCTATCTTCGTTGACCTGATGTATTCAGCATAATAGAGTGGTCTATCGTGACTCGGGTCTCTAACCAACATATCTCCCGAAATGAAGGTTATTCTTAGTAGCACAAAGCTTGATGGCAATAGCAATGTTGGCAATGTAGGAGTGAACTCCGCCAATGCTATGCACTGCCTGTCTTAAGCCAGAATAAAAGAGGAGGGTTGTGGTAGACCAGTGACAGGCAACGTAAAATATTGTCACATATTATTAAATGAGCCAAAATATGAATTTCGTTGGGGCGTTCCCTACTGAGCAACGCGCTATATCGGAGCCCGGGTGCAGTGAAAAATGTGTGAGGGTTGCTAGGTCGTCGTCCAGAAGCGACGCACCACGTCGGCGCCCGAATATGGTGTCAAATATAAGACAGTTCCCACATCTTACTGAGCGGGTGGGGATAAAGAAGTTAGCTCATAAATATAAATTTCGATTGGCATCATGAAATATAGGTTCCCTTACAGGTAAATTAGTAGAGTTAGTTAATATTATGATTAGAAGGAGGGTTAATATTTTGTGCGTGCAGGAGACTAAATGGGTAGGTGAGAAAGCTAAAGCCATAGAGCCTTGGGGTTATAAAGTTTGGTATATAGGTAGAGATAGAAATCGTAATGAGGTAGGTGTGATCATAAATAAACAATTACTTAGGGATATAGTGGAGGTTAGGAGGAAAGATGATAAAATTTTATTAGTTAAATTTATTTTAGATTGAGAGATTTTTAATGTCATTAGCGCCTATGCACCACAAGTAAGACTTGATAAATCCAGTAAACATCAATTTTGGGAAGATCTAGATGAGATAATATAAAGAATACCCTTTAGAGAAAAACTATTTATTGGTGGTGATCTCAATGGGCATGTAGGAACTAATCGTAATGGGTTTGATAGTGTACATGGAGGATTGGTTTTAGAGAAAGAAATGAAGCAGGTAACTCAATTCTAAATTTTGCTTTGTCTTATGATTTAATTTTAGCGAATACTTGGTTTAAAAAGAGAGTTTCTCACTTAGTTATTTTTAAAAGTGGATCGAATGCAAGTCAAATAGATTTTTTTTTAACTAGGAGGGTAGATAGAGCTAGTTGTATCGATTGTAAGGTAGTGTCAGGTGAGAGTGTAGTTACCCAACATAGACTCTTAGTTTTAGATATTCAGATTAGACAGAAATTTAGAAAAATTAAATGTAAATTAGATCCTAAGATTAAGTGGTGGCGATTAGAAGATAATCAAAAAGTTTTTGTAGATAGAGTAGTACAAGAAAAAGATTGAAGGGACCATGATGATCCTAATGTAACATGAAACGAAATGGCTATCTGCATTAAAAGGATAGCTAAAAATATATTCGGTGAGTCGAGGGGCGGTGCTTCACCATGTAAGGATACATCATGGTGGAATAAAGAGATAAAAAATTCTATTAAGATCAAACGAGACCTTTATAGAGATTTGAAGAATAATAATAATAATAATGGAATAAGTTTTGAGAAGTATAAACTAGCAAAAAAGGAGCCTAAGAAATCTGTTCGGGATGCAAAAACTAAATTATATAAATAAGTGTATGAGAAGTTAGATAATAAAAAGGTAGAAAATGATATATATATATAATTGCTCGAATAAGAGAGAGAAAGTCTAAAGACTTATGTATTGTAAAGTGTATTAAAGATAATGATCAGACAGTTCTAGTTCGAGACGAAGAGATTAAAGAAAGATGGAAAAATTATTTTGATAGATTATATAATGGTAGTTTTACTCAAGATTTGGGAGATCTTACTATTAAATGTGTGGATATGAGTAGTTTTATGCGTAGAATTAAAGAGTCTGAAATAAAAGAGGCTTTGAAGAGGATGAAATTAAGAAAAACTGTTGGTCCATATGAGAATCCTATAGAGATATGGAGATACTTAGGAGGGATTGGTGTGAGGTGGCTAACAGATCTTTTTAACAAGATTTGGCAAACTTAAAAAATGCCAAATGAATGGAGGAAGAGTATCCTAATAGCTCTGTATAAGAACAAGGGCGACATTCAGAGTTGTTCTAACTATCGGGGAATAAAACTCATGTCACACTATGAAGTTTTGGGAAAGAGTAATTGAACATAGATTGCGACAAACTGTTAAAATATCGGAGAACTAGTTTTGATTTATACAGGGGCAATTGACGACAAAATCTATTCATTTACTTCGTCAACTTATAGAGCGATTCCGAGAGAGAAATAGAGATTTGCATATAGTATTTATTGACTTAGAGAAAAACTATGATAAAATTCCACGAGAGATACTTTGGTGGATACTGATGAAGAAAAGAGTTTTCATCAAGTATATCGATATAATTAAGGACATGTATGATGGAGTAGTGGCCAATGTCAGAACATGTGGTGGTTTAACAAGTGATTTTTTATCATAATTGGATTACATCAAGGATCTGCATTGAGCCCATTCTTATTTGATATAGTGATGGATGAGCTTACTAAAACCATTCAGGATGAGATACCTTGGTGTATACTATTTGCTGATGATATTGTCTTAGTTGATGAAACAAGAGAAGGGGTAAATGCCAAGTTAGAGTTATGGAGGCATATATTAGAATTTAGAGGTTTTACATTGAGTAGGTCTAAAACAGAGTATATAGAGTGTAAATTTAGTACACGCCGAACTATAGAGTATAATGCTGTAAAACTGGATAGGCAAGAGATACAAATGAGCAATCGGTTTAGATATTTGGGTTCTATCATTCAGAATGATGGAGAGATCGATAATGATGTTAACCATAGGATACAAGCTAGCTGGTTGAAATGGAGAGCAACGGGAGTTTTATGCAACCGTAACATTCTGTTAAGATTGAAAGTAAAATTTTATAAGACTGCTATTAGGCCAACTTTATTATATGGCACGGAATGTTGGGCTATAAAAAAACGTCATTCACAGAAAATAAGTGTAGCAGAGATGCGCATGCTCTATTGGATGTGCGGCAACACTAGGAGAGATAAAGTGAGAAATGAAGATATTCGTGCTAAACTAGGTGTAGCTCCCATCGATGAGAAGATGCGAGAAAATCGCTTACGATAGTTTGGTCATGTGCAACGTAGGCCAACAAGTGCACCAATTCGAAAAGGAAAGTTTATCAATATAGGACAAGTTAAAAGAACGAAGGAAAGACCGAAAAAAATATGGATGGAGGTGATACGCAAAGATATGGAGTATAGAGGTTTAAATAAGGAGATATTACTTGATAGAAATGAATGAAGAAGAAATATCAAAGTGATCGATCCGGCGTGATTCTTTTTTAGTTCATGTAGCCTACCCCAAATACTTGGGATAAAAGGCTTAGTTGTTGTTGTTGGCAATGTAGGAGTGGAAACTGTCCTAAAATTTCGATAACAAAACAAATCCCAAGCTCAAACAATCCCATCCAACGAGGCACTCAAAAGATAATGGTTATTAGTCATAAAATAGACTGCAGTGACAGCATTAGTGTGCTCAGTAAATATTACAAAAAAGAAGCCTGATGAAACTGTCCACACCTTTCTTACACCAAAATCAGGAATTAAATTTCAATATTAGCGTTCATCAAAATTCCCATCAAATCATCATCTGACTTGAACTTTCATAGATAGGAAACCCCTATGATACAATCATGCAACAACCTATTATCCAATGTAATAATTAATATATCAAATCAGCATCTGTAATTTAAAGATGTGTTAACTGTTCCACCCTATTGGCATATTGATAACTCAACTTTAAACATTCAGCATAGTTCAATAATTATTTTCTCTATTAACATATTGGCCTTATACAATTCCTTATAAGCCCTGACATTTAATATCTCTCACCAAATCTTCTTTTGGGGGGCATTTAGAAAGCTGAAAGACTGGAATGTCAAAAATGAAGCATTTTAATGTAAACAAATAAATACACTACATAGCTATACCAAAGAGTAATCATGCACATGTCAAACGTGTAAGAAACCCCTAAATCCACATTAAAATAAAGCATCAATGAGGAAAGAACAAAAGGAAGGCTATAGCTTCGATCACATTAATAATCAATTATCTTTAAGCAGCACGTATAAGTTGCATGATTGAATTAGTATGTCATTTATAGGTTGCACCTATTTCATGAAATGTAGGATAATCTACGACATATCAATCACGACAGAACTATTTCGTTTGCCAATTAAAAATGAAGAAAGCATATCACCTTGACTTTATTATCATCAGCCCCGGTAGCCAACATCTGCAAGTCCACTATAGACAATTCACGTCAAAATACTGCTCCTGCTGCTTCAGAATATAACTCTCGACCTCCACTCCCAAACAAGAAACTGCCCGAGTTTGGCACATCCAAATGTCACCCAATTCCCCATCCTATCAAAGACTGTAGTCCTAATCTTCTCCCTCGATATCGAAAGCAAATGAATGCATAACAAATCTAGCATCTGATACAAACCAAAAGCTCCGTTATAAAACGCAACGACCACCATATGAGATCACTGTGATAATCACAAGCGGTCAGCCTAGCTGGCAACTGCATGAAGAAATCCTTCTTAACCAACTGCCAGTTCCCTTTATTGAGAGGAATTTCACTCTCCTTGCAATCCACATTCTTCCTTTTTCTACCAAAATTCCCAGAACCACCAACAGAGGGCTCTTTTTCCAGTGTACCGGGCAAAGGAGGCTCAACAAGATCGAAATTTTTTTATCCAGATTACACCAAAAAGTAGCTCCATCTATTGAAATTGTATAAACCTGTTAGGGTCCAAATCCAAAATCATCCTTAACAGATTCTTAACCATCTGAGAGTGGGTTGTTGGCGTGCGAGAGCAGCGCAGAATTTGCAGAGAACGCTTGGGGAATATTTTGGAGGCTTCTCGCAAACTTTTGTATGGCTATATATAGCCTGATTGATGTAATAAAGTGCTATGAATGGAAATCTATATTCTTCTTCTACCTCAATTTGCCCCTTCTGTGATCTTTTCTTCTGCTGAACCTTCTCCTTCTATCTTGCTCTTCTCAATTCCTCTTCTATCTCTTTTCAATTGCTTGTTATCTCGCCACAAATCATGTTGCAGGAAACTGGAGGACACTCGGCTCCTATCAAAGCTCAGCCGAACCTCTACAAAACCCTAACTACCTTACCACTCTTCTTATCCACAATCGGCCCTCTGTGCCCTAAAAATAGTAACGGCCTGGTGCCCCCTCCCAAGATCAAAACTTTTATCCAGGTTCCACCCAAAAAACAAAAAAAAAAAGCTCCATCTCTCGATATTATGTAAACCCTAACTACCTTACCACTCTTCTTATCAGCACAAAAGAATGCACCCAAATCGGCCCTCTGTGCCCTAAAAATAGGAACCGCCTGGTTACCCCACTCAATTTATTCAACCAAACAATCTAACCGTCAAATCCTTCGATCCAACCAGCAAATACTCCGAATAAGGGCTCCAATCCAGCCAAGTCTCCGCGGCAGCGCAATCAGCGAACGCCCTCTCCAATTAGAACGAAAAGAACTCCTTTCTACACCCCGGAGACTTCAAGTTCTGGACGTACATGCCGATCACAACGACGATCAGGGCGCCGTTAGGGCTAAACTCGACGGTTGGAGACGGGGCCGCCCTTGAAGGTGATGCGGCGACGGAGGAGGCGCGGCCGGCGTCGTCGACGGCGAGGAGAAAGGCGCCGTCAGGGGAGGCGGCAATGCGGGAGATGTTGGAGGCGCACCCGAAGGATAGGGTTAGGGTTAGGGACTTGAGGAGGTCAATGGAGGAGACGCGGTTGCCGACCGGTGAGAGTTGACCACCGCATATCCGCCACGACATGGTGCGCCAAGTAGGTTCTGGAAGCGAAAGTTCATCGTCAGCGAGAGCTAGGGTTTTGCCGAAAGATAGAGAGAGGGGAAAGAAACGGGGGCGGAGTTAAAACCCTAACGCTGGGAGAAGGCGGTCTAGGGGAACTTCTAAAGGGGCACAAGTTTTTTACTGGTGAGCCCAGATTTCCTAGTGAGCCCAGTAAACATTTCATAAGAAGAAAAATTTCTTAGTGAGCATATATGATATTTCCAAAATACCCTTCCCCATATATCTCCTCTCCTCTCCTCTTCCTCTTCCTCTTCTCTCCTCATTTTTCTTCCAAACTTAACCCAAACTCACTCTTCCTCTCCATACTTTCTCTCCTCATTTCTCCTTCGAAATCTCTCTCTCTCCCCCTCCCATTCGTAGACCTCCCTCTCGCTGTTGCTGCAGGTCACCGTCGCCGCCGAGCTTCCGCCGCCGCCGCCGAGGTCCCGCCGCCGCCGCCGCCGAGGTCCCGCCGCCGCTGCCGTTGTTCTCCCACCGCTGCCTTCCCACCATTACTATGTGAGTTTTCCTAATTTAGTAATATTTGTTGTAAAATTTAGTTTTTATTATTTTTGGATTAAACAACTCTTGAATATTATGATTTGGTGATTTTGTTGGGTTTGAGAGGAGGAAGAGGGGATGAGGTAGCAAGTTTAGTTGTAACATTTTTTTGTTAATTTTAATTATTAATATTTAGATTGTAATTATTAAGAAAATTTAATATTGTAATTCCAATTTTAAAATATGCGAAATTTAGTTATTTTTTATAATTATGAATATTAGTATTAAAATTTATTAGTTAATTATGAAGTTTGATGGTATTGTCTTAATGGTTGATTAAGTTGTAAAATACGGTTTTAGTGTCTTTAAAATTTAATATTATACTATCTTGCAGGGAAAAAAATTAGACAAAAAAATGATATTTATAGCAAATTTTACTTTGTATGTTCATACTTACATGTACAGAACTTAGTGTTATAAAAAATAACATCTAAAAATGAAATATCTTTGTATTCCATAGATGGATCCGGCGGAATCTTCTCGCGTACGACCAACTATCTCGTTAAGGAGGAAGAAAGTAGCATTTCGACCACAAATCCGTCGCCCGATATGAGAGCGAAAAATATCATTGATGAGGTACTAACCATATATGTTCTTTATTCTTTGTCCCATATAGTACCCAGTTTATCTGATACTTATTTTTTTCGCTTCATTAATATTACAGAGATATACACGCATAAAAGCAATAATCGATCCATTACTTGCGCAAGGGGATAAGGCATTCAAGAAGCGATCTGGGTTGTTATTTACTGCACTTGCGAAGATCAAAACCGTACAACTGGTTGCACTCAGTCAGAAGAACCACCTGAAGAGCAAGCAGAGGAACCAAGTCAAGATCAATCCACTCCTAATGCACCCGATACGGTAAATTTGACTCGAACCAGAAGCAGACGTCAACCCCCGAGAAAGACAAGGAGACAATGATCAATGTGTGAGATGTATAATGATATGGATGATTTAAGGAACTTTAAGTGGCCAGTGTATACTTATTTTGCAAACATTTTGATGAATTTGTTGAATTTATGGTTTTTGTTTGTAATGAACCCTATTGGTCACTTTTTGTTCGTTTAATATAAACACTACGTTTGTATTTGATCGTATTTATTTAATTTATATAAAATATTGTTTGTTTTATACGTAGGGAACTCTATTTATAATCTTCACTATTTCATTGTATCAGTAATTGTATTGTTGTTTCATTGTATGGGTGTATCCAAGTATCATTATATCAGTATATCGGTGTATCATGAGTATCATTGTATTTGTGTATCATTGTATCATTGTTTGTCGGTGTATCATTGTATCGCAATAAACGATGTATCAGAGTATCAATGGGTTGGTGTATAGGTGTGTCAGTGTATAATTGTATGTTTTTTTCTTCCTTCCCTATATTTCGATAATAATGTATAATTTGTTATTTATATAAGTCCATAAACTGACGTTAAATTCGGTTAACTAATAATACATCAATTTTTATAAGTAAATAGAGTCGATGAGACAGTGGCCAAATCAAGCTCCTGTCCGGACTGTCAGTCCGAACAGGTCGGATTCGTTCGGACTGACAGTCCGAACAAATCAAGTTCGTTCGGACTGACAGTCCGAACGAACGTGATTTGTTCGGACTGACAGTCCGAACGGAGTTAGTTCGTTCGGACTGTCAGTCCGAACGGCGGGAGGGACGGAACAAGCTTGTGCAGTCACAGAGCAATTATTGTCTAAATTAATGTGAGGGTTAATGTGAGGGTTTAGCCTAAATTTTTCGGATTTAATTTCAATTATTGTCTTATAGTTATCATAATTGAGTTCCCAAATGGAGCCCTAATCTTTAGCTTTGTAAAAATCGAAACATAATTGCACAATTCTCTATTACATTGTAATTTACTTTTAATTGCTTATTGTATGCACCTTCAAGATCTCGGCTAGAATCGTTCGGACTTACAGTCCGAACGAATTCGGACTGTTCGGACTGTAAGTCCGAACCGTCCGAATTCGTTCAGACTGTAAGTCCGAACAATTCTCGGTTGTTCGGACTGACAGTCCGAACGAATCCCTTTCGTTCGGACTGTCAGTCCGAACGGATGCGCGCGGGCGGGAAGAAATGAGGCAGCGGGAGAAGCAAAGGGCAATATAGGTAATTTTTTTCCATGGCACACTTGTTATATAGGGGAAGTTTTAACTGGGCTCACTAGGAAAAACCTTGTGCGCCTTTTGAAGTTCCCCGGTCTAGAACCCCTGTATTTTTTAGGAGAGTTGCCAGAGGCGCCCCCGTTTTTTTCTCAGTGAGCCCCCATTGCTTAAGACTAAATAATTACATATTCATCACAAAAATTTTTGGATAAAAATACCCTCAATTCTTCTTATTTTTGGATAAAAATACCCTCAATTCTTCTTTCTCTGCAAAAAAACCCTCCGCCTCCACCACAGGCGCTGTCGCCATTGCAGAGGAGGCGGCAGCAGCAGCTGTGGCTGCTGCTGCAACAGCAGGAGGCAGGCGGTGAACAGTAGCAGCTATCGTCGTCATTATTGTCGTTGTCATTGTCGTTGCTGCCACCACTGTTGTTGTTGTTGTCGTTGTTGCTGGTGTTGCTAAGGGAGGAGAGAAGAGGAGCAATATCGAAAAAAATATCGGACTTCACTAAAAAAAACTGGACAAGTATTAAATTTGCCTGGATCTCACTACGAAATTGGGGCTCACTAAGGAAAAATATGGGGCACACTAGCAACTCTCATTTTTTTAAAGCCACCAACAAAAATACTTGTATGCATAAAAAAATCGCAGGTTCGGCAAGCTAAATTCATTAAAAAGAGACAAATTTTAGCGGATGAAACCAGAAAAATACATGTTCGTTTATCTGATTAGCTAGTCAAGCATGAACTAACTCAATGGAGTCGGGGGACTCCTACAAATACAAGACCAATAAAAGAATAGGTAGTAGATCCGTATAACTTAAGTATTGTATTCGACTTGATTGGGTTAGAATGAAGTTTTAGAAAGGATCATGTCACGATTTTCACTTCATAAATTAACGGCTCGGGAAATAAAGAGAAGATGAATACGAACAAGATATCCAGTAAAAAGAAAAAGGAAAAGGATTGAATAGAGAAACTCCAGAGCATTTCTTGATCTCAATTTCATTTCAATTGGAATTTGGTTATTCACGATGTACGATGAGCCATGTTAAGCATCCATGGCTGAATGGTTAAAGCACCCAACTCATAATTGGCAATTTTCAATGAGCACAACTCTCGTGTTTAGTTGCCACCATTGAGTGTGGAATTCTGAACAAACTGGCAGTGGGGACAAAGAATATAAAATCTGAATACATACGTATTTGGGCCAGGATCATCAGGTGTAAAGCCCAAGCTTGGGCTTAATAGGCTGGGTAAAGCTCTCACTGTTTCTGCAGGCCAATGTTTCCTTTTCTCTATTAATCTTATCTCGTTCAGGTCAAAAGAAAATTCTAAAGTCACATCCCAAATATCTAAGGCCTTAATACATTAAAGTTGCTTTTAATTATAAATTTGCTTTTTATTTGTTTTAACAAATATATTCTCTTTTTGATCATATTTTTTAAAAGATCATGATTAGGATTTCATGCGAGTGATAAAGGGAGGGAGATTTCAGGGGGTGGTTTCAAAGGGACAGAGAGGGAGGAAGAGGGGGGTTCAAAAGGACAACAAAGAATGTGCAAGGATGACAACCTGGCGAGGGACGAAGACAACGAGAAGTCTTAGAAGGAGGGAAGTTTGGCGGAGGGAGAGGCGGTAGGGGGGAGGCAGTAGGGAGGAGGCAGAGAGTTAGGATTTGGTCGAGGAAACGACTGACATGAGGGAGGAATAGGAGAGGGGGCTTGATGGAAAGGAAAGACGATGGAATGGGGGAATTGTAGGAGGGGGGCTAGGCGAAGGGGAAAGGCAGCAAGAGGCGGTATCAGAGGAGGGGCAAGAGGAATGAGGCAGGGATGGGAGTGGCTGGCGACAGAGAGTAGAAGGGGAGATTAAGATATTTTTGAAAGCGGCATTTACTGGTTTGTCCCTCAAATCTTTATATATTATGATTTAGTCTCACAAATCTTCATATTTAGGATTTAGTCCCCCAAATCTCCTAAATTACTACAATTTAGTCCCCCTCCCTAAATCCCCAAAATTTTAAATGGATATTACCATTTTACCCCTCCTTATTCATTCTTTCTCTTCCTCCTCTCTTCTCATCCTCTCTTCCTCATCTCTTCTCCTTTTCTTCATTATTCCTCCTCTCTTCTCCTTCTCTCTTCCTTCTCTCTTCCTCCTCTTTTCTTCATTGGAAGAAGAGAGAAGGAAGAGAGGAGGAATAATGAAGAAAACGAGAAGAGATGAGGAAGAGAGGAGGAGAAGAGAGGAGGAAGAGAAAGAATGAATAAGGAAGGAAAAAATGGTAATATCATGTCAAAAATTTGAGAGATTTGGGAAGGGAGACTAAATTGTAGTAATTTAGGAGATTTGGGGGACTAAATCCTAAATATGAAGATTTGGGGACTAAATCATAATATATAAAGATTTGAGGACAAACCAGTAAATACCCTTTTTTAAAAATAAATGATGTGCGCTTCAAAAATATTTAAAAACAAAGACGTGTGCCTTTAAAAAGAATGTTCAAAGGGCGTTCAGATTTTACCGACATCAAGCTTTATTCTGGGCTCTTTGCAGGGCCCATTGGATGCGAATAGAAGTTAGAACAGCAATATTTCTGAGAGGAATTCTATAGCCCATTTAAAATAATAATAATAATAATAATAAAACAAAAAAACTTATCGTTATTTATTCCGCTATCAATGATCATTGACCCGGGTTCTCCTTTCTTCATCATCTAAGTTTCTTCTATTAGTTTTTGATCCATCAAATTTTGTCATATATGCAATGGTATCCACCTCTTTTTCCTGTTTGATTCTAATTTGACTGTGATTTGTAGGATCATTTATTATCTTCGTTTTGAATTATTCGTTACCTATCCATTTCAGCATCACCGTTTCGCTTACATTTATTTTTCCATTACCATACAATATTTTCTTTTATTTTTTAAGCAAGGTGGCGGACTAAACTCCTCCATATTCCATTAGCGATAGTTAATAGAATGATAGTACATGAGTCCAACAGAATAAAAAAAAAAAAAAAAAAAAAAGACAACTGTGCATATGCCCGTACAACAGAAGTTGACATAGTACAAATTCACAAGTAACAACAGATACATATGATCTCTCCCTGTCCCATAGCTCCTCTAGTCCTCCCCTCCAACACTAAGCCGATGTAGTGGAGATAGCTGTTTTTTCATTCAAAATGCAAATCCGCTTCCTATCTGAAAGCTGATATGTCCACGGTGATACATCTGTGTAAGCTCTAGGAGCAAAATGTGTTTGATACGGTGATACAAACACATAATGCAGCGAAAGTGGCCACACACTTTCGTTGCTTTCTTTCTATTTCCATACAAACAAACACACCCTTAATGTTGTTGTCTAGTTTAGTTTGGATTATTTTTTGCCGGAAAATTAACAAAAACAATTTTATATACAACCTTACAGTCGTTTTTGGATTTATTAATCACGAGGACGATTTATTTATGCATTTATTTCACTAATAATCAAAATAAAATATTTTCAACGTGACAATAGTTATCATTGTGTCTCTCCCCAAAATGATGTAGATTGGTACTCTCAAAGTTTATTCCATTTACAAGTTAACTGTAGCTAGCTCACCTACTAATTATCATTGTTATGGAGAAACAAGGGGTGGTCCAAGGTCTAGCTTCCACTACTAATAGATCCCTAGCTAGCCATGGCATGAGAATGGGACTCCTGGATCCAACATTTAGAAAATAAATTTATGGCACATAAGCGGTTTATGGATTTGAAAAATAAATTTACGACTATCAACAGTCCTTATAAATTATTTTTATTTTTTGTTTTGTCTGTTTTAGATAAGTATTGTTGATATAAAAGAATTTTCCACAATTTTTATTAATTGTTTCATAGATTTGGAATAATAATTGTTAAATATTATTCAATAAATGAAAGATTCTCTCTTTCCTTACTTAATAAATAACAAAATTAAAAAAAATTAATATTGTTTCTACTCTGGTTCCTGCAATTTGTGGGGATTTCGTGTCATCAAAGGATGACAGACTTACTTGAAGATATTGGAATGTTTCATGATATATTCTATCTTGAGATGTAATATTACTAATTTTTTGCTTTTGTTGAGTGTATATTTAAACACTCTCATGTTTATATAATATGTACTTTGTATATCTGTTCTGTTAAGTATTTTTAATGGAGCACAGGGAGAAATATCCTCACCGTTTTTATCATAAAAAAAAAAAACAATGCCCACAATCTTTCCTTCTTTCAATTTACGAATCAAACAATGATATTTAACTGATTTTCTGAACTTTTTAATATGAACAGTAAATTCTTGCCAAAAGGCAAAGTCTAATTGCGCACGACAAATGACTTTGTGCGCACCAGGTCCCCCTATGTTGTGAATCACTTTACTATAAGACGTGGTATGCCAAATCCACTCCAGAATCAACAAAACCCAAGTCAACTGCACCTAAAATAAAGAATCCAATCAAAAGTCAGATGGGCTGGAAGCACACGGAAGCTCAATCATGAGGCTCCTCCATTTGTTTCTATCGTCTCTTTACTTTATTTTTACTTCACTATAGTTAGTCAGTGCTGGCTCCTCAGTGCTTGCGTGAGCAAATTAAGACAAGATGCATAGTTTACGAATATGCAAGACTTGATTATTTAATTTGATTATTGCTGTCATCTCCGTCTGACCAATTTTTGTTGGCAAGATAAGGAGGGTGAAATTTGCAATGTTTTTTTTCTTTTCTTTTTTTCTTTAAGAAAAAAAAGCCAGTGACGCTACATGCTACATCACACGGAGAGAAAATTGCAACACTCAATCAAAATCAAATTTATTAGCTTTGAGCCATGGCATGCATCAAGTGCAGTGAATAATATGATACAACAAATATTACAGTAATATTTTGTAGAAAGCCAAACAGCCTTCATGATAAACTACCATACTACATGCATTGGCTCCGTCTCAAGTAGGCAAGATCAATTTAGAATTCATATGGAAGATTTTTCGAGTAATTTGCAAGGCACACTAGAAGGCTATGTTTAGTAGTTTGATGCAATATATTGAAGCCACTAACCTTAAGCAGCAGTTCACGAAGATAGAAATAGTCACGACATATGCAGAGTTAGAAAGAAATAAACAACGTTTATAGAGATCGTCGTATATCCCACCGCTATAGGATTCCTTTTTTCTTATAGTTGGGTTCCCAAAGCCTATCGGCATCTAAAAATTTATATATATATATATATATATATATATATATATATATATATATATATATATATATATATATATATATATATGAATGAGAAAACAGGAACGGAAAATTCACCGGCGGTGAAGAAAGTTTCTTCACTGTCGCTTACATGGCTCAATACAATTATTACATATAGTGCCACTTAAAGTAGCAAATAAAAGAACTCTCTTAACCGCTCTTTGAATGACGCCACGTGTAATAATTGTATTGGGTTACCTAAGCGGCAGTGAAAGAACTCCCTACACTGCCAGTGAATTTCCCGTTTACTATATATATATATATAGAGAGAGAGAGAGGAAAATGGAAATGAGATGACTGCTTATGCAAGTTATCTGAACTGCAGTTTATTTTCACTATCTACAATAATCTTTTTTAAAAAATTTCTTTTGGATTATGATTTCGACTCTCTAAGGTTCACTCATATCTAATTTCTTGAGTTTTAGTTTTGATTTGGTCTTCCATCAAGTTAATACAAAATTAACAGTTTTCAATGAATACAACATTTTGTATGTACTTGATAAAAGGGTAAATGAATTTTAAAATTTATGAAATTTAATCTGAAAGAAGTTAAGGTGGTAGAGATAATAGTTGTTAAGAAAATTGAAGAAAAATTATTAAATCATTATAGTTTTACTTCTAGCTCACGTAATTTTTCCTGAGCTGATAACTTACTTACAGTAATCCCATATACATATATATTATTTCTTTTATTTAACACCAAATATCACTTCATTGTTTTTTGAACAGTAAGATGGCCTGTATACGCAAATTTTCTTCGCACATTTTGGTTTGGCAGAGGTTTAGAAAGTAAGGAAACAACTCAAAAAAATTATTTCTTTTATTTGTATTCAAAAGTAGTATTTTTCTTTATAAAGAAATCAATAAAATAATGTTGTTGAATTCATTCACTAATTTGAACCTTAAATTGAGCCAATTCACTAGTTCAAATTAAATGAATTAAGTGAATTGAAATTGGCTTCAAAAGTGGAGTACATAGCAAAGGAACAAAAAGGGAAGATGAAAAGATAGTCCCACATGGGATAGAGGAATGTAAGGATATGGGTTTAAATATGATAGCTTGCTCCTTTACTTTGCTTATGTAAGAAGAGGAAAACCATGAGCACCACGGGTGGTGCTACGCACCGCCCGCACGCGCACGCGCGTGTGCGAGGGCGAATGGGCGTTTATGGCGCTTTAGAGGCGCACTTTGCACCATTGGATTCGGGTTGCCTCTATTGGGTTCAGAACTGAATGAATTCGACCTGCACCCGCCCCACCCTTCCAGAGAAGGAGCCTTTGATTTTTGGTGCTATTGGATTCGGGTTGCCTCTATTGGGTTCAGAACTGAATGAATTCGACCTGCACTGAATGAATTCGACCTGCACCCGCCCCACCAGTCCAGAGTCGTTGAAGTCCAAAGGTCGGCGGTCCAACAGTCACCGGCCGCCGTCAACGGTTGCCGTTAAACTGTCACAACTGTTGAAACGGCCAACTGTTGCGACTGTTGAAATCTCAACCGTTGCGACTGTTGAAAACCTATAAATAGGGTCTGGGTCAGTGTTTCAAACTACACGTTTTTCTTTTCTCTTCTTTTTCTTCTTCTGCAGACAGAAGTTCCAGAATTTCTGTCTACAGAAGAACTCTGTTCATCAATTTAATAAGTCCAGTCCTGCATAACATAAACCAGAGAGAACCTTTATCAGATTCGCCAGAGCAGAGGGATTGCGGTTTCCTTCCCTCTGCAGATCGATCGTTGTATCCTGAGAGATCGACGTCCAAGAAATCCAGAAGCGAACAGTGGATGACGAATCGATTTTAAGGAGATAGTGTCTAACACTAGTCTCGATCTTCATCCAATCTACTTCCTGTCATCTTCCAGTGATCTTCCAGTCTTCATGCAAGTATCTGAAACAGGTTTTTCATAATCCAGTTTCTTATTTTTTCTGATTAGTATAGTATACTAGATAAAGAAGAACAGTTTGATGGTTTTTCTTTAACCAGTCTTCTTCTACTTCAAAACGGGAAATATATAGACATAAACCTAATTACAGAATTCATTTCCTGCAAGATAACAGTATCAATTCTGTGTATCTGCCCTCTTGTGTTAATTGTGTTAATCTAAAACAATTTTGTATGCTTCAATCTGCAACCACAGAATCAGTAACCTCCACTTTACATATATATTAAAAGACATACGGTAAAAAATTTGCCAACAAATGTAAGCTTTATTTAATCTGCAAGATATGGCCCGGAGCAAGATTAGCAGCTAAGATATACATTGAATTTCTGCAACAACAGATTCTACAGGCAATGAGCCTTGGTTCAATCTATATTAGCCTTCTCCAATTTGCGAGAGATCTTAAATTCAACTCTCGACAAAAAATTAATTTGGGTTATGTTAGAAAATTATATGTATGGGTGAGTTTGACTAGCAAAAAAAATTCTACTAGTTCTGAGAATAAGGTCTCATTCCCATTGTCTAAATTAAATAGGGTAAACACTTTTACCGACTCCTTCGCCCGACGTCGATCGGAATCGATCAGAGATAAACTTCCGACGGCGGTCGGAGCCTAGTTTCTTCGGCTCTGCTTAGATAACCCCAAACTCTAACTGTCTGTCCGCTTAAACTTTCCTAATCAATACCATTACCGACTCCAACTCCTTCACCCGACACAGACAGGAGTCAGTCGGAGGAGATCGGTTGAGAAAAACTTCTATCAGCCGTTGGAGCCCAGTTTCTTCGGCTCTGCTCAGATAACCCCAAATTCCAACCGTCCATCCGTGTGAACCTCCCTAAATTAAATAATACTCCCATTCCACTTCCACATATTATAAAAAATATTAACCAAAAAAAAAAAATACTCCATTCACTTTCCAATACTCTTTAGTTTCTTCCAACAAAAAAAAGGTTCAGTAGGCAGGTGAAATAAGCAAGCAATCAGATTGTGAGGAATTACGAAATATTGTGGTCCCCGATACTCCATTAGGGCACAGAAGCTCCCACTACGGGGGGGTGTATCAAGCAGTAACTCCACTGGGCAAGGTGCTGGGTTGTGGGAGAACCTTCAAGCATTGTCCCCCACATCCTGGCAAAAGAGTTGGAGGATTTGTTTATTTTTCAAACTTGCTGGTTGACGATAGTGGTGACCAATTAGATTGAGCATGTCACTTTTGTTGGTGAATCCACAGCAAGAAGTGGTCGCCCATTATATCTAGACTAGGCATTAACCAGGCAAGGCAAAGCTATGTATCCTATGAAATTTTGCGTCTTGCGTTAATGTTGGATAGCAGGAATCTCGCACTTGAGCTTGTTCATCTGCTCACTGTGTGTTTCGTTCTGATTTTTACGAGCGTGTTTGGCTGGAGGGAATTAGGAGCAGCACGTGGCTCGAAATTGGTGTAAAAGTTTTTGAAGTGGGTTTAGAGAGGAAAACTATGTTGACTGTCCAAAGCATAACTCCAGCCATCTATTTAATTGAAGCTTAGTTAAAATCTTTTTATAGCAAAGAGTAGATACCAGTAGAAATCACGAGAAGAGGGTGAGTATATATTAGTTTAGGAAAGATCTTAACTATTCTCTAATTTAATAGACTGTTAGATATGTGCGTTTTGGATTATCCATATAGTCTTTTCGCTTTGGAGTGGATCCAAATCTAAGTGGGGGAAAATTGTATTTGCACATGGAATTTTACTCTTTATGCACTGTTTTAAAACTTGTAAATAATTATAAATTTGTCACTTATTTTTTTGACTAAATTAACCTTCGTTACCTGCCAACCTACTCACCTCGGTCCCATACGCATCCTCCCCTCCCCTCCCCTCCCCTCCCTCCACCTCCAACCCCATCTCCCTATTCTCCTCCCCATCGCCGCCCGATTCTTCCTCCTTCCCTCTCCCTGCAGCACCCTCTCCCACAACCCCATTGAATTCCCCGGTGCCGCCTTCCCTCTCTCTGTCGATTTCCTTGCCAGCCCCAACCTCCTTTCTCCCCTCTTTCCTGCTTTAGGAGGGAGGGTTAAAATTAAAAAAAATTTAGACATAAAGAGTAAAATGGTGGTATTTTAAAATAAAAGATTGGGGCAAAGAGTAAATAGGACATCAAGAGTAAATTGCCGTGTGTAACTAGATTTCCCCCACATATTTGAAATTTGTAAATAATTATAAGATTGTCATTTTTTTTTACTAAGTTATCTTTTTAAATCTCAAATTTTTAAAACTTCTTAAAAATTTAAAATATTGTCTATCATATTCCACCTCTGTTCTCTCTCCAAAACTCAAAAAATATTTTTTTTGTTATATTCAATTTTTTTTTAAAAAAAAAACCTTTCATAACCTAAGCCTCTAAAAGTTTGCCTAGTGTTCTTTAAATCATCGAAGATCATAGTGGAAGAGGATTAAGTGCTCTTTAAATCATCGAAGATCATAGTGGAAGTGGAGGGCAACGAAGACTGGAAGCGACGGAGGTGGGAGGCCAACGGAAGTGGGGGGTGGGTCGCGATTGCCAGAGGCCGATTGCGATCGATAAAGAGAAGAAAAGCAAGACCTTAGAAAAGCCATATACAATTTGTAATGTATGAAAAAATAAAATTGAAAAGAAAAAATAACATATTAAATAAATATGGAATGATTTAAAATTAAAATTTGATTCAGAGAATAACATGTGCACCATGATAAAAAGTGGTGTCGTACATAAAATTTCCCATCTAAGTTTGTCAGTACTGTCATGCAGTGTTGCTAAGTCCACCGATCACTGAGTGTAGGGGTCAAAAAGGTAAAAAGCACAGACAAATTGCTTATGTGTTTTTCCTTTTTAAAATGACACTTGTACTCTTGCTTGCGTCCTACTCATTGTCATTTTACTCATTCTACTCATTTCTTCGGCAAAGTCAGCCTCGGCCGTTCCTCTTGACAAGCAAAGTCTAGTTTCCATTTCTCTTTGTTGTTTATTGGTGGAGGAGAAAATTTTAAAAGATAAATAAAATAGCTTCACAGCAAGCAAGTCAGATGCAAAGCTATCTCTTAGTTTTACATCGGCCAAAAGCTTAGTTTTGTGTGAAGAGGCAAAACGCGAAGTTAAATCATTAATTTTGCATCCAGAGCCCTTAACTCCATATAGGCAAATTCTCAGAATCCTTAATTAGTTGTGATTGAGATTTGAGATTATTTAATATCTGAATTGAGTCCAATCAGAATTCAAACTCAAAAAATTTAAATTAAAATCAAATATTTGATTATAATTCTTGATGAATATAAAAACCTTCCATTCTTATCTCTAAGAGAACTCTGATAACCAACTAAAATCTATAAAGAACCTTCATGATGAGACTTTAGAGATCTTTTGGCAATTCAAATTACGCGCGAGAGCCTTCTTGAGACCAGAGAGAGAAAAGCTAGAACATGCCATCATCATCTTCTTCATCAAATAATAAGATCTTCACGTCAGATCGTTAATAGGTTCTACTAGGTAGATCATATCGCCACATTAGAACACACTTTTTATTGTAAGAGAGAGTGATAATATATAGATCCTCTTGTTTGTTTATCTATTGTTATTCTTTCGTTATAATCATTGTAATAAATGAAAGAAAGCAAAAATTTTAAGGAGAACATTTATATTAAAAGTTCATTTGTGAGTATAGTCTCACATCGGATAGAACAAGAAAAGTTTATTGATTTAAATATAGAATTGGGGCCTCTAATATTTGTTTAAATTTTTAGATCAGATTGGCTCTCGGCTTTATAAAAGAGGCCCGATATTTCTTCCCAACAAGTGTTAAATACTCCCAGATTTTGACCTAAGTTGCGATATTTTACAAATGGTTGGCCCCTACGGGGCTCATGGGATTTCGAGACACACCGTGGAAAATTTTATTTACTTTAGTCCATGCTTTTCTAAATTAAATAACATAAATCTGATTTGACTAGAGAAATTTTCATTTTAAATACTATTAGCACCTTCCTTATTAATATTTAAGGCTATTATTTTGAAGTTGGGTAAGAATTAAGAATTATTGTTTTATATTATAATATATTCTGATGAACAATGCTTCTATCAAATAATTAAAGACATCCACTTTCTAAGTACGTCCGTTTTAAAATTTTTAAAAAAAATAATTAAATCCTCTATTATTCTATCAAAACTACTCTCATTCTTAACTTTAATTATTACTAAGGGCCCCCTCAGCCTCCCCCCCCAACACACACACAACATCCCACGTTCCCCATTGTCTTTGAAATTTTTGCAAACTCCCTTAGAAATCTGTTGAAACCTAACTTTAACTTTCAAAAACATAACTTTAAGAGATAGACAAAGAAGGAGTACGAAAGGAAAAGTGATACTTAGATTAGTTAAGAGGGTGATGATTGGGAATTTCTTTAAAAAAAACTCAAATATGTGAAATGGAAATGGATGTCTTTAATAAATTTATTAGGGTTTATTTGAGAAAAAGAGGGAAAACTTGTCTATAAAATATAATGACATATTTTAATATTTTTTATTAGAATATTTCACTAATTTATAATATCTTCCTAAATTAAGATATTTGTCAAATCCTCTAATTTATTATCATATCTCAGGATATTTTTCTAAATTAGTATATTTGTCAAATATCACTAATTAGGTCGATTATGCTGATTTAGGATTATATGTATTACAATCAAACTATATATTCTATTGTCTTTATTTTTTATGTTTGCCTCTTTTATCTATAAAAAGATGGTCATTGTACTGTTTTATTCACTTTAAAATACAAATTTATTCTTTATTCTCTCTTAGTTCCTAGTTTTATCATGATATCAGAGCCTCTCTGAAGTCTGATTTCTTTTTTGGTTTGAGGTCTCTGTCCTATGCCTTGATTCATCGACCTGCTCACGTCGTCTTATTTTGAGACCTGTTGATCCGTACAACATCCATTCCATCTGCGTCCTCTGTTACTTTTATTCAGTTAGTATCATCATTTTTCAATGACTTCTTCTAATGAGACTACTAGCCCTATAGAGATTGTTATAGATGACACCAATTACAATACATTGACTCAGCAAATATCAGTTTTTCTTATTGATCATCGCTTATGGATGTTTGTTAATGGGTCCAAACCAGCATCCACTAAGACTAACTTTGAAAGTATAGAAAAGTTTGATGAGCAGTTTGAGGAATAGGAATGTACTCACTGTAAAATCTTAACTTGATTTATTAATACCTCAGCTCCTTCTATTCAGAGTCTGCTACCAAAGTTTCGAAATGCCAATCTTGCTTTGGATTTTTTGGCGAATCGATACAACTGTTCTAGTGATACTACTCTTCAGTTTCAATTGGAATCTAAATTATATCAAATGCATCAAAATGCAAGCCAATCTATTACTGAGTTTCACTCTTAGGTTAGTAGCATCTTGATGCTACTCTTCAGTTTCAATTAGAATCTAAGTTATATCAAATGCGTCAAAAAGCAAGTCAGTCTATTACTGATTTCACTCTCAGGTTAGTAGCATCAGGGGGATCAGCTCTCTCAGGTTAATCTAGTTTTTCTGGATGAAAAATCTAGCTAATTTTTAGCATATTACCAAGGCCCATCCACCTAGTTTTTATCATGATCTCGTTTCCAAACTCAAGTTGACATCTTTCATACCATCTTGAGTTTGAGGGGAATATTAGAATATCCGACTAATTTATGATATCTTCCTAAATTAGGATATTTGACAAATCCTCTAATTTATTATCATATCTCAAAATATCTTTCTAAATTAGTATATTTGTCAAATATGAAAACACTATAAATGCAAGAGGTCAAAAAGAAAACAAGAAGAAAATTTAATATTATCTCCAACTAATGTGGAAACACTATGAATGCAAGAGGTCAGAAGAAGAGCCAACAAGAGTTCCAGAGTTCCCCATTCCCAGCGTAGCCCCTCCACTTTAAATGGTGAAGAATGCAAGCAACATCCCTCTTCATCATTCATGTACACTTCACTTTAAGGAAAGCCGTTGGTTTCCCAAATATGTCAACTATTTGCAATCGTTCTACAATATATGATGATGCATTTGAACCATATAGTTCCTGTACTAATCATGTTATTCAGCTAAAATCTTTCTTCTATATATTGTAAGATTGACCAAATAAAGTTATATTAAAACCAAAATAACAGATTGAAACCGATACGAATAAGGAAAATTTTATCGAACCGAACCAAAATAATTTGATCGGTTTTCAATTTCGAGATTTAAAACTCGAAACTGAGCCGATTGAATTATTTTAAATTTATATATATATATATATATATATATATATATATATATATATATATATATATATATATATATATATATATATATATATATATATATATATATATATATATATATATATATATATATATATATACAAACATATATTACACATATCAATATATATGTATACATATGTAAATAAGCGCATACATATATGAAATTTCTGTACATGAGCTATCAAATCAGATATGTTACATGAGTGAGTAACGAAAAAATAATAATCATATTATTTTTTTCTCAAATTTTTTTAGAATCATAATATCTAATTCCTTAACTTTTTTTGGACCAAATTCTATTAGTTTTGAAGTTTATTTGCTTATTCATCAAATGAATACAAAATATTGTATTAATCAAAATTATTAATTTTGTGTCAACTTGATGAAATATCAAATTATAACTAAAATCCCAGAAATTGGATATGAGTGAACTCTAAGAGGATCGAGATTATAACCCAAAAAAAATTGTAAAAAAATTATTATAAATAATGGAAATGAGTGATAACATAGATAATTTACGTGAGGCGGTAGCTCATTTTCATTATTATTATTATTATTATTATTATTATTATTATTATTATTATTATTATATAAATTTAATACCATTATATATCTTAAAACAATATGCTTATAAAATAATTAAATTATAATTTTTAAATAAATTTTATGCAAAAAAATGGAACTGGATAACCCAAATCGAATCAAGCCGAACCGAATTAGTTCGGCTCATTCTGTTTCGTCCTCATTCCTAATATAAGTAATATTTGCAAAATTGGAACGAGCCGATCAATACCGATACAAAACGAAACAGTACAAATACAATATAAAACCAATGCCGGCGTGGCTTTACCTCCTGGAAGCTTCTAGAGAAATTTTGGATTATTTTGGACTATAATAAATTTCAAGTCTAAACTCAAGATATTAACGCCATATGTCTTATTCATGAGCGCAATATTTATCTCATATATATGTAAGATTTAACTTAGAAGTAAATGGCGTATAAAAGGACGAAAGTTGGATGAAAAGCCCTGCAGATTCAAGTAATAAAAAATTGTTTTAATGTGAAATATTATCAGCAATGCCACATGTAGGCCAAATTATTATTATTATTATTATTTTACTAGTCAAACGCACACACATTTGATAATATTATTCTAATTGAGTCTCCACCGAAATCGAATATATATGTTTGACAATATTACCCAACTTAAAACTTTTCACAAATTAAAAAAGAGTAATGCCATTTAAGTAAAGACGACTTGGATCGAAATTTTGACTTGTCTGGTATATACGATTTAACATCAATAATTTGGAATATCTGCACTATAGGATTCATTATTAATTTTTTAAATAATCATTGTATTGCTAGGATGGAATTTAGTAATATAATTCCTATTTTAATTATTCATAAGAAACATTTGTCTAGTTTTACTAATTATAGAATTTTATAAGTCCCTTATAGTTTTAATAATTATAGTTTTTTTAGTGAAAACGAGCTAGCCTTAACGGTGACATGCTCAAAAAAGGTGATTCTAGGTTTAATCCCCCACAACAATAATTGATAGATTTAACTTGGACAAATATTCATGTTACAATCTTTATTATCAAATAAGTTATGATTTTAGAAGGTTGTGGTTAAATATTTTTTGGCAACAAAATGTTGGGTGAAGGATAAAATTATGAGTTTACTGAGTGTTATAAAAATAAGCGATTTTCTATAGATATGATATTGTATACTCATTTAAATTATGTCCAACTTATGTGATAAAAATATTTCCTTTTTCTTTGTAATACTGCAAATCTTTTACTTTTCGATAAACCTTTCACCTGTTCAGGACTAATGTTAATGGGAAAATTATCTGAAAAATATAATAAAATATGAAATTATCAACTTCCATCTTTCAAAACCCCCTGCTTGTACATGATTTGTATTGTTGCCATCTATACTTGGGGCGGATCCAGGTACCGAATCAGAGGACAGCCACCCGCCGATGCCACCAGCATTTTCTATTAAGCGTCTCGCAATTTCTTCCCAATATTATAATGATAATAATAATAATAATAATAATAATTTCTACTGAGCTAACAGCTTGAAGTAAAGTTGCTAAACATGAATTTTGTTTTTTTTTTAAGATATTATATGATGTGGCATATTCCCTCTGCCTGCACTTGGCCCATTCAAATCTACATCCTTGTCACGTTGACTCAGAGTCTTAGATCAAACAAAGCAAGCATCTATAATAATTTCACATAACGAATCAATTAAAGATTATTTTTTTTTAGCTTAAACGGTGAGCAATGACGTCGGACATTACATTAATAAAGTTTTAATAGAGCAAAGTTCAATGGTCTCTTAGTGACCCATTACAAAAAATAAACAATACAACATCAAAATGCAATAACTGATAAGATATAGCCAATACAACCGATAAAATAAATTGAAGATTTTAAGTCTTCTAATCACAATTAAGAGGTTCTGTTTTTTTTTTCCCCCTTTTTTAAAGCTTGTTATGGATGCTTAATCCTATAATGCACCCAAAATAAACCAACATAGTGGGCCCCAGCATGGGAGCATGGCAGCAATTCTATTTACACACTGCAATTTAATTTTGACGCCCTAAATGCTCTTTACACTAAACTTCCATTTTGAAATATCACCAATTTACTCTATGCATCCAAATTTTTTTTCCAAGTTTAACCCTCTTTCTGCCTATATCTTTATATCATCCCATTCCAAATTTTTCAAGTCGGATATTAATTCGTAAGTTAAAAATATGCTGATCGGATATTAATATCCGACCAAAGAATCGCTTGGTCGGGTACTAAAACCCGACCAGCAACCGACGTCTCCCTCAAAAAAAATAATTAGTAATAATAAATTGTAAACAAATACACATAAAAAACTAAGAATAAATTTAAATTGTACTTTAGATTTGTCCTCCGACACTAATTGCATATTGGAATTTTCTATTTGAAATTTTACTTGTTACAGTGAATTCGAATAATTTAAAATTTCTCAAGATCTTTTTAAGAACATGAATTTAAAAAATTTAAGAGGTTAAGAAATCAAATCAATGGGTTTGTGAGAGATGTATTTTTTTAAAATTAAATTCCACTAAAAAATATTTTTAAATATTCTAGAGAAAAAAATAGAGTAGGAAGACGATGATTTGTAGTTTTAAATTTTAAAAAGTCTTAATTTGTGATTTAAAAGGGTAATTTAATCAAAAAATAAATAAATGGTAAATTTGTAATTATTTACAAGTTTTAAAATCGTGAGTGAAAAGTAAATTTCCGTGTATAAATAGAATTTCTCCAATTTTAGCTGAAACAGTTAGTACTCTAAGTATTAATTAAGTGTATTTAATTTTTGATTTGTTAAGGTCTCGTCCTCCAGTGTGTGAGAATTCCGAAGGGAATGATTCCTCGAGAGTGCGCTGGCCTCTCTTTTCCCTCTATAAATATTAGTAACACTTGGTGTTGCTGAATCAGAATCATTTGTTAGTTGTTGATACGTTTTGTGATCAAATAACTAACAATGTCTCTGATTTCATTGTCTCATATCTCATGTTCAGGTCTTTTGCCGAGCACTAGGTTGGGCTCGGCCGGTGCGGGCCCGTCGGACCGAAGGTCAGCTGTGCCGGAAGGTTTGCGGTTTAAATTGGAGACGGCGGGCCGTGTTGGGGTCGCGACGGAGCCGGTTGCGCCCGTGCCGAGTTCGGAGGCGCCGGTGGGAAGGGGAGGGAAGCTGGCTGCATGGACCAGCATCCGCCAAGAGAGATGGGAGGGTGAGCTTCAAGTTGAAGGGGAGATCCCACTGTGGCTGGTAAGCTTCAATTCTCTCTCTCTCTCTCTCTCTCTTTCTCTCTCTCTCTATTATAATTTCTTACATAGATAAAAATAACTTAAATTTCTTACTGCTTCTAGTAAAAAATCCATGGTACCAAATAGATCACCATGGAAAGCGAACTCGATCCTATATTTGTCTTCTTTGTTTGAAAATTTGCAAACTGAAAAGGGATGCAAGTTGGATCAGCGAAATTGTAGACCCCAGTAGATCAAACCGACAAGTGATTCCTTACATATCTTGTCAAGAGCCAAGTCTAAGGCTTGAATATAGATTTTCTAAGCTCATGTGAATGGCCGGCAACCTCATAGGGCTCCTCTAGGGATAGGAGTAGTCCCGGAAAAAATCGAAATAGAAGTATACAGGCCGTCAATCCATTTCTTCTAGAATAGCTGTTAATACGAATAACATAAACTCTGTTATAGTCATTTATGTACATTCAATGCCCTTTATAGATAGAAAAATGGGAAATTCTATTTGCGCACGGCATTTTACTCTTAGCGTCCTGGTTCCTCTTTACACCAAACTCATATTTTGAAATACTACCATTTTACTTTCTGCGTCCAAATTTTTTTCCAAAAATACCCCTCCTCATTTTCTCTAATTTCTCACCCGTCCAATTCCATTTAGCAAAAAAATATTTTGGTCGGGTATTAATATCTGACCAAGAAACATACTGGTCGGGTATTAATACCCGACCAGCGATGTCTCAAAAAAAAAACTAATTAACGATAAATTTCAAACAAATACGTATAAAAGCTAAAAAAAAATTCAAATCGTACCTTAGATTTATTCTCTGACATCAATTGCATGTTGGAATTTTCCATTTACATAAGAAAACAAAAATGCAAATTCCAAACTCAAATTTCACTTGTCACGGTGAAATCAAAAAATTTAAAATTTTTCTAATTTTTTCAGGAATATTAATGTAAAAAATTTTAAGGGGTCAAGAAATCAAATAGATAATTTTGTAAGAGATGTGTTTTTATTAAATACAAAAAAAAATCATTTAGAGTTTTAGAGAGAAAATAGAGGAGGAAGATGAGTCATAGTTCCAAATTTTAAAAAATCTTAGTTTAGAATTTATAAGGGTGATTTAGTCAAAAAAATAATGACAAACTTGTAATTATTTATAAGTTTTAATGCCGTGCGTCAAGAGTAAAATGTTGTGTGCAAATAGAATTTCCTTAGAAAAATACACAGAGTTGAATATAGTAAAATGTCCTAAATCCCCTTAACCTCTCTTTTCCTTTATCTTTCTTTTTTTTAATTAATTTCCTACCTTTCACCAAGTGTGTGTGTGTGTGAAGTCTACTGTTTGAATAGACTCTAAGGGAGCATAACGATATGTTAAAACTTGAGTATTCAACGTTTGTTAAATAAACAATATTGAAGATTTTGTTGGATGAACTAACATGGAATATTTCTTTTAGATACAAGATAAAAGGGGAAGAAAAAAAATAAGAGAGAGAAAGAAGAAAAAACAACAGTAAGAAAAAAATATTGTAAAAATTATAACAGAAAAAATTACGATATTAAATTCCTATTCGGAATAAAATTTCTAGTGTTATGTTTTTTTTTTTTTTTTTTTTTCATTTTCTTATAAACTCCCGATATCTCAAATATGATATTTGCTTAACAAATAGTATTTTATAAATTTAAGATTTAATAATAATATTAAAAATTCGTGATAAATAACAATATTTATAGTTATCCAAATGGAAACTTTGCATTCTTGACATGATCTCCGTGATTATTTTTCTTGACAAAGAGTCTTAAAGAAGAGTTTTAAAGATACTAAATGCATCTTTGCTAAACTCTACCATTGCTAAAAAATATGTACGAGTTTTTGCCTATTTGTAAGAGATTTATAATTCGAATTCCGTAGGAAATTAAATCTAAATAATATTGCAAAAAAATTTGAATGATTTTTGCCAATAAAAAAACTAGCTATGGAAGCAGCCTATGATTGCGAAACGTATTGTTTTAAACTTTATTTCTATATCGTTTACTTTGTAGCATATGATAAAAATGACATGATAATATTACTCTTTGCATGATACTATATTTTTTTCCCCTAATACCCAGAGTTCACACCCACACCCCTGCATCACGATCGCTGACCTCTGTACAACATGTACCTGAGTGATTATTTTTACTCTTTTTTCAAAAAGAGGGAATTTTCACACTTTATCCCTTCACTTTGATTTTTTTAAATACTTTATGTAAATTTTTTTATTTTGATATTATATCACACACACATTATATATATATATATATATATATATATATATATATATATATATATATATATATATATATATATATATATATATATATATATATATATATATATATATATCTATCTGTGTGTGTGTATATATATATATATATGTACATACGTACATATGTATATATATATGTACATACGTACATATGTGTGTATATATATATGTGTGTGTGTGTGTGTGTGTGTGTGTGTGTGTATATATGTGATTATTGTGGGTGTGCTATCATCTCAGGAAAAATTACATGAGCTAGCGGCAAAATTATAGTAATCCAATAATTTTTCTTTAAATTTTTTCTACAAGTAGGATCTCTAGTGTTCTTAACTTTAATAAAATTAAATTTCTTGAATTTTGGATTTGTTTATACTTTTATCAGGTGGATACAAAATGTTTATTCATTGAAAACTGTTAAAATTTGTGTTAATTTGATGGAACACCAAATTAAAACTAAAACCCAAGAAATTAGGCATGAGTGAACCCTAATAGGTTGAGATCATAATCTAAAAGAAAATTTTTAAACTTTTTAATTTGATATAGTGGAAAAGAACCACAATTTTGGTAACTTGCCTAAATTATCAGCTCATTTCCATAGGAAACGGGAAAAGCTATGTCATACGAGGGGCTCCTTTCTAAAAAATCCTTCAACATGTAAATATTCTATTGGTTCACCTAAGCAGGAGAGAGCTCCACCAATAACATTTTTTCTCGTTTCCTTATATATATATATATATATATATATATAGAGAGAGAGAGAGAGAATGGAAATGAACTGACGGCTCACGCAAGTTATCTGAGCTGCAGTTCATTTCCAATATCTCCAATAATCTTTTTTAAAAATTTTATTTTGGATTATGATCTCAACCTCTTAGGGTTCACTCATACCCAATTTCTTGGGTTTTAGTTTTGATTTGGTTCTCCATCAAGTTAACACAAAATTAACGGTTTTTAATGAATAAAATATTTTGTATGCACTTGATGAAATGGTAAAAGAACTCCAAAATTTATGAAATTTAATCCTTAAGAAGTTAAGAAGGTAGAGATAGTAATTATTAAAAAAATTGAAGAAAAATCATTGGATGATTATAGTTTTGCCGCTAGCTCACGTAACTTTTCCTGAGCTGGCGGCTCACCTACAGTAATCTCATATATATATATATATATATATATATATATATATATATATATATATATATATATATATATATATATATATATATATGATTACTGTAGGTGAGCCGCCAGCTCAGGAAAAGTTATGTGAGATAGCGACAAAACTATAATGATCCAATGATTTTTCTTCTCTTTTTTTTTTTTATAATTACTATCTCTATCTCTTAACTTGTTTCATATTAAATTTCATAAATTTTGGAGTTCATTTACCCTTTCATCAAGTGCATACAAAATCTTTTATTCATTGAAAACCATTAATTTTGTGTTAACTTGATGGAGGACCAAATCAAAACTAAAACCCAAAAAATTGGGTATGAGTAAACGCTAAGGGGTAGAGATCATAATCTCAAAAAAAAAATTTAAAATTATTATTGAAAGTAGTGGAAATGAACGGTAACTCAGGTAAATTACTTGAGTTGTCAGCTCATTTCCATTTTTTTCATATATATATATATATATATATATATATAAAGATAGAGAGAGAGAGAGACTGCGCCCTGATCATACCACCGCTGGTCATGTAGCCTCATAAAACTCAGCAATGATTATATTCTTTAAAAAATAATAATATTTGAAATTTTCTCACAATTTGTTTTTGTTATTTAATTTGTGAATAACAAAAACGAAAACGTTAAAAATTAACGGTAGGTATTCACAATGACAAGGCCAAGGAGATCCCGATGGCCGTACGTCGTCATTTACAACAACTGTTAGAGAAAGTAGCTGACAATGACAAACTTCGAAGTAGAGAAATTTGCAGATTTTATAAGTCATTTTCAAGCTATTGGTGACATCTTATTGGATGGTTTTGGGATATGAGTTCACATGGATAATTACAACTATATGCCTGGGTTGAATATTTGAAAAGCTTTGAACTTATTTTAATGGTTGTGAAGCTTTTAGAAGTTTTCCCTTGTCAACTTGAACCTTGAATGCTTGGACTTATTAAATTAAGATCTCTAGAATAAGACATGGAAACAAGATTAAAAATGGATATTAGGTGTTCACGATTCTAATTGCATACATATTACCTTTCCTGAATTTTTTTTAATAAAACGGCAACCCATTGAATAATAGAATTATAAATAAAATAAACTATTATAAATAAAATAATCTTCAAGCAAAAAAAAAAAAAAGCCCAAAGAAGTAAAAGCAAATAATTTATAGAGTTCTGGACTTTGTGAATTGGTAGTGCATAAGACGATTTGGCGTTCCAATTTTGACAGTATGTCTGAACTATTTATTTTTCTAAGGTATGACCTCAACGATTATAATATCTCGTAATAAAATTCAGAAATATTTTTTATCATGAGTTCTATTAGCCGTTGAGAAATATTTCATTACCAAAAATTTTTAGCATCCAATCTTTATTCCTATTTGCTCCAAAATCTGCATACATGTTCCTTTCCCTCCACGTATGTCAAACATGAACTTTAAATAAGTGACTATACAGAAGGCAAATATTTTGAAATAGCAGATTATAGGTGTGAATTACGGAGCGCGTGAATTGAGTCAGAATACCAAAAAATCATCTTTCAACACAATTCGATTTCCCAAAAATTTTTCCACTACCCATGCAATAGCCTCTCATAGTCCCTGAATTTTAGAATCTGGTACCGAACTGTACAGATTTGGAATACTATCTTCACTAATCAATTCTTCAATATCATTCCTTACTACAAAACCAGCCCCAGCCTTATTAATTGCACTAAACCATCAAAATTAACTTTGAACTAGTCTCTAGATAGAGAATTCCAAGACACTCACCTAGTATTGAAGGGCTCAGGTGCAAGTCCCCTTGGCCCCAAGAAGTCCAGAGGTTATAAATAGATGGTTAAATTGTGAGCTCCTCTTTTGACAACCAAACTTTCTAAGTTACAGCAACCATCGCAAGAGTCACCTTCTCTGATATAAAAGGTCCGATCAAGTCTAAACTATTTACTTATGGATAAAACTTTATGTAATCTCCCAAATCTATTCCTCTCAAAAATTGACAAAAAATTTTTTTTTTTTTTTTTTCCGCTTCTTCACCTCCTGTCAAAATTTACAATAGAGTCTTATTATTATTATTATTATTATTTTACCTCACATAACTCAAATCTTGCTCTTGTAGAATGGCACCTATCTAAGGAACGGCCCTGGCCTATGGCACATAGACAACTACAACTTCCGCCACCTCTTCGACGGCTACGCCACCCTTGTCCGCCTCCACTTCGAGCACGGTCGCCTCATGTTCGGCCACCGCCAGATTGAGTCCGAGGCCTACAAGGCCGCAATGAAAAACAGACGCCTCTGCTACCGTGAATTTTCCGAGGTCCCCAAGCCTGATAGCTTCCTCTCCTACGTCGGCGAGCTGGCCAACCTCTTCTCCGGTGCATCCCTCACGGACAACGCCAACACAGGCGTGGTCAGGCTTGGGGACGGGCGAGTCGTGTGCCTGACCGAGACCATCAAGGGCTCGATCCAAATCGATCCGAACACATTGGACACGATAGGCAAGTTCGAATACACTGACAGATATGGGGGACTAATACATTCGGCTCACCCGATCGTGACCGAGTCGGAGTTCTTAACACTGCTGCCCGATTTGATCAGGCCTGGCTACAATGTGGTCAGGATGGAGCCAGGAACTAACGAAAGGAAGTTCATCGGACGGGTCGACTGCAGGGGCGGGCCTGCGCCGGGGTGGGTGCACTCGTTTCCGGTGACCGAGCATTACGTCATTGTGCCAGAGATGTGCTTGAGGTACTGTGCTCGGAATTTGCTAAAGGCGGAGCCGACGCCATTGTACAAGTTTGAGTGGCACCCTGAATCAGGGAGCTACGTGCACGTCATGTGCAAAGCTAGTGGCAAAATTGTAAGTTACCAACTCCCTTATTGGGCCGGGCCGTCAATGAGGTGAGCCTGGGCTGATCAAAAATTTTTCCTTGTGTGAATAAAGGTGGCGAGTGTGGAGGTGCCAAATTTTGTGACCTTCCATTTCATCAATGCGTATGAAGAAACAGATGATGACGGTAGGATCACCGCTGTTATTGCCGACTGCTGCGAGCACAATGCCGACCCTACCATCCTCGATAAACTCCGCCTGCAGAACTTGAGATCATTTGGAGGCCAGGATGTCCTTCCAGATGCTAGGTACACTGTCTTCTTTATACTTATGAAGAACAACTAGAACTTTGTAAGCTAATTGTTCATTTATTAAGGTTGGGCTTCTCGTTTAATGGTGTCTCAATTTCAGGGTCGGCCGTGTTCGCATACCACTAGATGGGAGCCCAAATGGAGAACTGTATGCGGCCCTGGACCCAAATGAACATGGGAGGGGTCTGGACATGTGCAGTATCAACCCGGCCTATCTAGGAAAAAGGTATAGATACGCTTATGCCTGCGGGGCCGAACGGCCTTGTAACTTTCCAAATACTCTCACCAAGGTTAGTAAATTTTTCTTTTCCATTTTCCTCTTTTTTTTATTTGAAATTTGTGCATAAATTTTTTCCCCCCTAAAATTGTCGCTGATCATTCTATTCTCGGATTCAGATTGATTTGGAGGAGAAGAAAGCTAAGAACTGGTACGACGAGGGTGCAGTTCCTTCAGAGCCCTTTTTTGTCGCTAGGCCCGGGGAAAAAAAAGAGGACGATGGTAAGATTAGACTTGAAAAAAAAAAAAAAAAACTATTGAAACTTAAGAAGTGTACTCCGAATTTTTATTCTTTAAGCATAATGCAAATAGTTAACACAGACACAATAAATCTGTCCAGGTGTTGTTATATCCATGATCAGTGATAAAAATGGAGAAGGATATGCTCTGGTGCTTGATGGTTCTAGCTTTGAGGAAATTGCTAGGGCAAGATTTCCATACGGCCTGCCTTATGGATTGCACGGATGCTGGGTTCCCAAGTGAGATGATACTACAGTTCCCTCACAATGTAAAGGAAAACAAACATATACCGTGGCCTTCAATCTTTACATGTTATGCTGCTATACAATGTCTAGTAATTCAAGTTCACAAGGCTTAATGATATTCTGTACAAAGCTTTCAATGTAAGTCTGTTATTGTACGTTTATCTGGTGCAATGACGATATAATTTAGGACACTTGTTACGATTCAGCAGTTTAAAGATTATCTCACAGGAAAAACAGTAACCAGAACCAGAACACGAACTAAACCCTTGAGCAAGTTCCTCTATACAAGATGAACAGCTAATAACAATTTATAGTCCAGTGCACCACAACCGACTCGAGAGTATCAGAAGACTTCCGCAAAATGAAAAATCAAAAAACCAAAATGACCAGAAAACACGAACTTAAAACTGTTTCTATTCTTCATCCATTTCATCATCCTCATCCGTAGCTTCAATCTTCATCTTCTTCACCGCCTGAGCAGCGTCGCTCCTCACTACGTTGGGAATATCTATCAGGATATCTGACTTCTGCCCTGTCTTGGCATTCACCAGCCCTCCGTTCTTCTCCACTCTGTAAGATAGCTCTTTCTTTCCAGGCACAGCATCAATGTAAACTGTAGAGTTCTCATCTATCTCCTCTCTTATCAGCATCTTGGACAGTTGGGTCACCACCCTCTTCTCCAGCCATCTCCTTATTGGCCTTGCTCCGTAGACCTACACAACACAAGAAGCACAACTCCGTCAGTCTCGGTCCCGACCCTTTGTGAGAATGTAGTATGCTCACATCATTAGGAGAATACTTACTGGGTCATAGGATTCAGATAACACAACATCCAAAGCGGCATCAGACACGGCCAGAGCAATTCCTCTCTCTGCCAGGCGAACAGCGACATCCTTCATCTGAAGTCTGGCAACTTTCCTGAGTTGCTCGTGTGAGAGAGGGTCGAAGATGACTATCTCGTCCAGCCTGTTGAGCAGCTCAGGCCTAAAATGCTTCCTTACCTAGAAAACAAATTCACTGGCAGTTGGCTATCAACCGTACAGGCTATATACTAGTTTCAGGATATCAATTATAAGCACTTGACAACTTACCTCCTGCATAACCCGATCTCGTGCAATCTGCATCGAAGACTTGCCCAACATACCTGCAAGGAGATGCTCAGCTCCCAGATTGGAAGTCATGATGATTACAGTATTGCTGAAGTCTACAGTCCTGCCTTGGCCATCAGTCAGCCTGCCATCGTCAAGCACCTGAAGCAAGGTATTGAAAACAGCAACATGGGCCTTTTCGACCTCATCAAAGAGCACGACACTATAAGGCCGCCTCCTCACAGACTCCGTCAGCTGCCCACCTTCTTCATGACCAACGTACCTGAAAATTTCAGGGGAATATGTAGCAATAAGAAACAAGTAACCAGACCTATGAAAAGTGATGCACAGCAAGCGAAGCAGGAAAATGCAACTTACCCTGGTGGAGCACCAATGAGCCTCGAAACAGAATGCTGCTCCATATATTCTGACATGTCTATACGAACCAGAAGGTTCTCATCATCAAAGAGCTGCTCGGCAAGGGCTTTTGCAAGCTCTGTCTTGCCAACACCAGTTGGACCCAGGAAGAGGAACGATCCTGTCGGCTGCTGGGGTCTACCCAGCCCAGCTCTCGACCTCAAAACAGCTTCTGCCACTGCATCAACTGCCTGATCCTGGCCAACTACTCGCTTATGTAGCCTCTCGGCGAGACCAATCAACCTCTCCTTCTCATTTTGGCCGAGTCTAGTCACTGGAATGCCTGTCCATCGGCTAACAACCTGCCAGAATCAACAAGCAGTTAGAAAGCTTTAAAGAATCAACACAGTCATCACTCTTGTAGGATTGAAGTGCATACCTCTGCAATTTGTTCCGGACCTACAGTCTCAGTCAACATTAAGTTCTCACCAGTTTCCCCTTCAAGCTTCGCAATTGCAGTGTCAATCTCTTGAAGAGCCCCATACTTGAGATCTGCTACGCGGGCCAAGTCCATTCTCCGCTCAGCCTCCTGGAGAGTAACCATCAGATCCTCACGGCGCTGCTTCAATTTCCGTATTTCATCGATTCTTTCTTTCTCCTTTCTGTATTTCATTTTCAATGGCTGCAGCTTATCCCTCAAATCATCCAGTTCCTTCTTAACCTGTCAAAGGACAAATTTATTGTGTCATATTAAGAGATGCAAAGAAAAACATTGAAGTTATCCTAATTAGCAGCTATCCAGGATTAAACACCAACCTCCATTAGCCGGGCTTTGCTCGCCTTATCCTTTTCTTTCTCAAGAGCGTGCCACTCGACTTCCAACTGAATTCTCTTCCTCTCTAAATTATCAATCTCTTCGGGTTGACTGTCAAGCTGGACTCTCACATTCGCACAAGCTTCATCAACCAGGTCAATTGCCTTATCAGGCAAATGTCGACCTTCAAAAGAGAACAAGCATTGCATCAGTTAATGTCATCCCAGATTACAAATCAGTTTATATTGATATATTTTGCTCTGACTATAATAACTTCTATTTTGCATTAACAGTCCAAACACTTGAAGCTTCAGAAGATAGACGGACTTTTTGGTTTACCAGTAACACAGTCTTAACAACACATTTTATACTGGTCCTTACATCTGAGGAAAGAAAAAAAGGAAAATTTTTTTTTTTTTTAAAAACACTATGCGATTGAGCATAAAATTAACCAGTAAGTTCAGGGGTCGAACCCAAGAAACTATACAAAAATTAGATTTTTGTGACCAATATAACATAATAAACAAAGCAGATTTCCAAAATCCAGATTCAAACGATTGTTATAGGTTTGCTGGCAATCTCAAGGTAATAAACAAAATTAGATTTTGTTATGGGTTGAGCTCAAAACTATAAGACAGGTCTTGAAATGAACAACTGCGAGTTTAAAAAGACAAACATCAACATATTCATCTTTAATTGATCAAATATCAAACTTCCACAGAGTCAAATGCGCATTTTGTCCAAAGCAGTTTAATTGTTAGCGGCCACAGAAAATATAACGAAATAATATATTAACAGCAAAACAAACAGACTAAACTCTACATCTAGTACGGCAAATTATCTAATGCATAACCCTATTTAGGTAAAGATCACAACAATGACTATCCTCATATTCACATTCCTTGAATTAGTTAGCAACAGCAACCAATGTTCAAGAACTGTATAATAAACTAGACAATCAAACTAGTTCAATGAAATTTCATGCACTAATCAAGAATTTGGGATCAAAATCTCACCAGTAATATAGCGGCTTGAGAGCTGCGCAGCGACGACCAGCGCCCGATCCTGGATCCTAACACCATGGTGCCCCTCGTACCTCTCCTTCAACCCTCTCAGTATACTGATCGTGTCGGCCACGCTCGGCTCCGCCACGTACACCTGCTGGAACCTCCTCTCGAACGCAGCGTCCTTCTCAACATACTTCCTGTATTCCTCTAGCGTCGTCGCCCCAATGCATCTCAGCTGCCCCCTCGCCAGCATTGGCTTAAACAAGTTCGCAGCATCCATCGACCCCTCGGTCCTCCCAGCTCCAAGAACCAAATGTATCTCATCAATGAACAGTATCACCTTCCCATCTGCGTCCTCAACCTCCTTCAGCACTGACTTCAGCCGCTCCTCGAACTCTCCTCTGTACTTCGCACCGGCCACCAGCGCACCCATGTCGAGCGCGACAAGCCTCACGTCAGCCAGATTGCTCGGCACATCGCCACGGACAATCCGCTGAGCAAGCCCTTCAACGACGGCGGTTTTTCCAACACCCGGCTCGCCAATGAGGACAGGGTTGTTTTTCGTCCTGCGCGATAGAATGCGTATGACCCGCCGGATTTCCTCGTCCCTGCCGATGACCGGATCCAGTTTCCCCGCCTGCTCGACCAAATCTCTGCCGTAGGTCTTCAGAGCCTGGAAGTTGGTGTCTCCGGAGGCGGACTCGACCTTCTTCCCTTCTTTCCCCCTGAGCTTCTCGACCTCGGACTTGATTCGGGCGGCGCTAATGCCGGCCTCTTTGAGGCAATCGGCGATCTGGGCGTCTTCGACCAGACCGAGGATGATCTGATCGACGGCGAGGTGGGTGTCGCCGCGGGACTTCTGCGAGGTCTGGGCGCGGCGGATGACCTTGATGAGGGAGGTGGAGGCGGGGATTTCATCGGGGGGAGGGGACTGTGAGGGGATCTTGCGGAGGGAGGAGTTGAGGACGCGCTCGAAGGAGGCGACGGAGGACTCGTTGCCGGTTGCGTTGAGGATGGACTGGCGGAGGAGGCCGGCGGGGTCGGAGACGAGGGCGACGGCGAGGTGGAGCGGGGTGAACTGTGCGTGCCCGTTGCTCAGAGCAAGCTCGTGGGCCGCGGCGATCGCCTCGTTCGTCTTGTGGGTGAACTTGTCGGGATTCATTGGTGATGGTGTTCTTTTTTAATGGTTGCGAGCTGTCTGATGAAATTCTTCTGAGGATGTTTTTTGGGTTTGTAATTGGGGGAGGGGAGAGAATTGAGGGGGTTTTAAGGAGAGAGAGAGAGAGAGAGAGAGGTTCGACATTGTTCTGGAGCTTCGGGAGATGGCGAAGGAGAAGGAGCGAGAGAGACCTCGAGAGTTCTAGAGTGTTTCCGTCGGAGAGCGGTGGGGATTCGATCGACGGCCATTTTTTTTTGACTCGGGTAGGGTTTGGATAGATTAACGACACGTGGAAGATAAGGAGTCCGGTGAGAGAGTATGCGTGGGTGGGTGGGGGTGGATGACGTAACGGCCGATGCGAAAAGTCAAGGTGAGCAGAATAACTTCCTTTATTTACTTATTTATTTTTACTTGTTTTCCATAATTTTAATTAAGTGTTTTTATGCATCGGTCAGTCACTAAAATTTTTTAAAATTAATCTCTAAAATTTTTATATTTTAGTTTTAATTTCCAAATTACTTTATTTTAATTTTTCGTTACCTATTCCATCCAAATAAACATAGATTTTAATTTTATTATTTTAGACGTAAAGAAAATAACTGATAGCCTGAGTCCAAAGAGTTGGAGAGAGGAGCTCCTTTCTTCTCCATGCCTTCTTTAGAGAGCTGGAGAGAGGAAGGAAGGAACCTGTAACGCCCCCGTGTTTCAGTTGCTTTCGAAAACGGAGGATGTTACTTAGTACTTGTACTAGACAACTCAACAGTCACAGGATCTTGGAATAACCATAACTACTGTCACAATCAGATGAATAAATAACATATTTGAAATTGAAATGATTTCATTTATACAAAAAGTTCATTACATAAAATGGCACACTGTTTTAAATATGAATACAAATGAGTCAAAGAGAAAAGCAATGTCAAAATAAAAGAAAATATAAACAAAATATATAAAGATTCTCCTGATAGTATTTCGCTTGTCTATTGTCACTCGATCTGTCCAACTAAGTATGGGTCTTCAACTGGGGCTGAATCCCCTTCTTAACGTTTCAAATCTGGGTTCAAAACCCAGGGGATTAAACCCAACAAATAACACATTTAAAAAGAGAAATTGTGTACTATCATAATACAAGAATATCAGTGTGCATGAGTATATTTATGTCAGTATTGTTTGTGTGCATATAAATTAAACATGAAGGGAAGCGTAAATAAATGCATAAATAATGAACATGATAATAACTGCTCTATCTATTTAATTCTATATTCTATTGGTCTCAGTCACCATCCAATTTAATTGTAGAAACTGTATTAATAGATAAAATAGCGCTATTCTTCATTGTCGTATAAGTGCCCGTGCATACCCGGGACCCGGTCACAATATTCATGGCGCTGAACCATGACATGTCGCTAGGCACTACAATTAATTTCCGTACTGTATTACAGTAACGGACATACCACTCTAGGTAAATATCAATTGGTAACCCAATAATTACCCAGGCCGCTGCAGTAAGAGAATCCCGACCCTAACAATACAATCAATTCTTATACGATAAGGCTCTTATCCATCATATAGTTTCATCCGTCCCTGTGTTCATAATGAATTATGCACATGAAAATTTTATAACCCTTTTTTAATTGTTTTTCAATTCATGATAACATGCTTATATTTTTTTCATGACTGTACATGACATGTAGTATTATAACACATGATTTGTAATATCAAAGCACATGATTTGTAATATTAAAGCACATGACTTGTAGCATGATAAATTAACACATGATATATTAATGCACAATTATATCACAATGCATATCATTAAAATTATTTTAATAATCTGGTTTCATTCTCAATGTCAATCAATGACCTAATTTGAGAACCAAGTATATCATGTAGTAATAATTTCTACCGATCAATTATTCCCAATTAATCCAAACTAAGCTCAAGCCCAATCCCACTAAATTCCCACTTGTTTTTATTTTATATATATATTTTTTCTGTCAGGCCCAGACCCAAGCCCAGGCTCACTATTATTTCATTTTTTTTTCTTTTTCTTTTACTGGGCTGGGTTGGCCAGCCCAGTGTTATTATATATTTTTTCTTTTTTTTTTTCTGGCCCAAATTAAATCCAATCCACTTCTTTTATTTTTCTTTTAATTTTACTGGGCTGGGCCAGGCCCAGTTCCCTTTTTTTAATCTTTTCTTTTTCTCTACTTTTTTTTATTTTCTTCTGGGCCGGGCTGGCCGACCCAGTCTGTTACTCTATATTTTTTTAATTCTGGCCCAAACAGTTTGGCCCATGAATTTTTTTCTGTTTTTTTTCTTTTTCTTGTATATAGTAAAGGCCCAAGGTTTGTATGCAAAATTATTATTTGCATGCAAATCGTATTTTACATGTGCACAAATAATTTTTTTTTGGCGTACCTAAATTTTTTAAAAAAAATTAAAAATAAGTAAATATCACAATATCTATATATGTTAAATTTGACCCACTAATATAGTTCAGTTCTCAATATCAGTTAATGGTCCAAAAGATGAACCAAGTATTTTTGCAAGATAATTTATGTACACAAATTTAAATTAAATAAAGAAACGGAACCAAGCATTTTTACAAGATAATTTATGTACACAAATTTAAATTAAATAAAGAAACGAATGAAAAATAGTAGTGTTACTTCGATCTCGAATATTCGGTTCGAATTCTCGGTTCGGTTTGATTTTTCCTTTTCTTTTTCTATTTTTTTTCCCTTCTCTCTCTCTCTCTCTCTTTCTGCTGGTTGGTTTGGTCGAAAGACAGAAGAAGATGAGAAGAAGAAGAGAGTGATAAGAGAGGGTGTGGGTAGAGTGTCAGCTTTTTAAAAGGGTGACAAATTTATCCAATGCCACCCTTTTTCTCTACTCGACAGCACACCGCCGAACTCCCGCTTCTCTTGAGAGCAAACAATGAGGTGGGGAAGAGATTGGGTTAAATAAAAATTTATTTATTTAATAATTTAATAATTTCGGTTCCGTGTAACGTTATCCGAATCCTACCAAATTAATGTAGGTCATAGTGCTCAACTAAAAGAACAAAATTATCCGTTTGTTTTTTTGATGTCTGGAATAAATGAACCGAAATTCGAAAATAATTAGAAGGATAATTTCAATATTATTAAATTAGCAATTTTGGAAGTATTTTTTGGCCTCGTAAGAAAAATCTACAAAAATTTTAAATATTACAAAACTAATAATCGCGAAGACCGAATGTCATTTGGGTTTGCGGATTTAAAGTTATGTTAACCGAAAGTTATGTCGGTGTCCAAAATTGACTTCGGTGGAGTTATTCAGCACGATTGGTCTCAAGAGAGCAATACAGATAGCTCGAATTTTGGAGTATTACATCCTACCCATCTAACAAAAGAAATTTCATTCTCGAAATTTCAAATTAGAAGACGTGCTTGTATTTACGGGTACCTACTGATATATAAAAATAAATTCAATTGACATACCTGATCATGAGAAAAGCTATGAGTATTTTGCCCTGATGTCCCTTTCAAGCTCCAAAATTGAATCTCTTAGCGATTGTGTGTTCCAGGAAACAAGAACCAACGGTATCACTTTGTTCTTAAGGACTTTCTCCCGTCGGCCGATAATTGTTACGGGATGCTTCTCATATTTTAAGTCTGATTTCAAATTTATCTCGGACAGATCTACTACTTTGTGCTTTTCACCCAAACATTTCCGCAGTTGTGATGCATGGAACACATCATGAACAGTTTCCATATCTAATGGTAATGATAATCGGTAGGCAAGACTTCCAATTCTTTCTACGATCTCAAATGGTCCGATGTATTTTGGACTGAGCTTTCCTTTCTTGCCAAATCTAATCACTCCCTTCATCGGGGATATCTTAACAAATACTTTATCTCCCACTTCAAACTCTAATAGTTTTCTGCGTTGATCTGCCCATTTCTTTTGTCTGTCTTGTGCCGCCTTCATGTGTTCTCTGATAATCTTCACTTACTCTGTTACTTGAGTAATCAATTTTAGCCTCAAAATACTTCGTTCTCCAATCTCCTCCTAACATAATGGAGATCTGCATCTTCGCCCATACAAAACTTCAAATGTTGTCATTTTGATACTCTCCTGATAACTATTATTATAAGAAAATTCCACCATATACAAATAGTCTTCCCAAAATCCACCAAAATACAATATCCATGCCCTAAGCATATCTTAAAGTACTTGAATAGTCCGTTCTGATTGACCATCTGTTTGTGGATGATAAACTGAAGATAAATCCAAATGTGTCCCCAGACTATCCATTAATTTCTCCCAATAGTGTTATCTGAAGCTTGTATCTAGATCTGATACAATCCTGGTTGGGACTCCATGCAATCTCAATATTTCTTGCATAAATCTTCTGGCTAATATTTCTGTTGACTGACCAACTCTAGATGGAATGAAATGAGCCGATTTAGTCAGTCGGTCCACAATTACCCAAATTGCATTATTGCCCTTGGTGCCCTTAAGTAAACCTGTAATAAAGTCCATCGATATTTGTTCCTACTTCCACTCCGGTATTGCTAATGGTTGGAGCAATCCAGCTGTCCTTTGATACTCAGCCTTCACTTGTTGGCAAGTAGAACATCTAGATACATATCTGGCAATCTCTTTCTTCATGCCTGACCACCAGAAATACTTTTTCATATCCTTGTACATCTTATTATTTCCAGGATGAATGGAATATATTGATCTATGAGCTTTCTGTAAAACTCTATCTCTTACTTCCCTATTTGGCATCCATAATCTTTTTTTGAATCTAATAGCTCCATCTGAGTAGATTTTCATTTCTGATCTCTTATCTGCTTCCATTTTATTCTTTAGTTTCTGAAAATTTTCATCTCCAACTTGAGTTTGCTTAATCTGCTGTATCAATGGTACTGTAACTGTATCTCCATAAATTGTACTGTCACTCTTGGTAAAATTACCTCCAATTCTATTCTTTGCATCTCCATTAAAAATTCTTTTTGCTGAGTTAATCTCTCCACTGCAGCTTTCCTACTCAGTGCGTCTGGCACAATATTAATCCTCCCTGGATGATATTTAATCTCCAAATCATAATCTGCTACTAACTCCAACCATCGTCTCTGCCTCATATTCAGTTTCTTTTGAGTGAAAATATACTTTAAACTTTTATAATCAGTATATACCTCTACCTTCTGTCCCAGCAAGTAATGTCTCCAAATCTTCAAAGCATGAAATACCGCTGCTAACTCCAATTCATGAGTTGGATAATTTCTCTCATGTGGTCTCAACTGTCTTGATGCAAACTCAATTACTCTTCCATTCTTTGTCAATACACATCTCAATCCATGTTTTGAAGCATGACTATAGACCTTCATTTTCCTAGAATTGTCTGGAATTGCCAACACTAGTGCTGTTGTTAGTCTCCATTTTAATTCTTCAAATGTCTTATTATATTCCTCCGTCCAGACATATTCCACTCCTTTCCTAGTCAATTTAGTTAAATGAGACGCGATTTTTGAGAAGTCTTGTACAAATTGCCTATAATATCAAGCCAACCCCAAAAACTCCGAATCTCTGACACTGATTTTGGTACATGCCAATCTATTACAGCTTCTATCTTCTTAGAATCAGCTGATACACCATCTCCTGAAACTATGTGACCCAAGAAAGCAACCTTATCCAACCAAAATTCATATTTACTCAGTTTTTCATATAATTTATGCTCTTTAAGAGTTTGCAAAACTGTTCTCAAATGCTCAGCATGCTCTTTTTTATTCTAGGAGTATATTAATATATCATCAATAAACACTACCACAAATTTATCCAGATACTGAGCAAAAATAAAGTTCATCAGATTCATAAACACTGCTGAAGCATTAGTCACTCCAAATGGTATCACCAAATATTCATAATGACCAAGTCTGGTTCTAAATGCAGTTTTTTGGAATATTTTCTGTTCGGACCCTTACCTGATGGAATCCAAAACGACGATCTATCGTCGAAAATACCCTTACTTTACACAATTGATCAAACATATCGGTTATTTTTGGTAATGGATATTTGTTTTTTATTGTTACTGCATTCAAACATCTATAATCTACATACAGTTTTTTACTCCCATCATTCTTTCTTACTAATAACACTGGAGCTCTCCAAGGTGAAACACTGGGCCTCACAAAATCCAACTTTAGTAGCTCATCTACTTGTCTCTTAACTTCTTCTAGCTCTATAACTCCCATTCGATAAGGTGGCTTACAAACTGGTTCAGTTTCGGGGATAATATCAATAGTAAAATTTACTGTCCTTACTGGTGATAGTCCAGATATTTCTTCAGGAAATATATCTAAGAATTCTGATACTATGGGGATCATTCCTTCTCCTACTTCCATAGCCTCCAAAACTCCTCCTTTTGAAGACACCTTAGATTTAGCTGGTTCTAGAGATTGATTTCTACCAATAAATTCAAACTCCGAACAGTCAGGAATCAGAAATATTACCCTTCTTTTCTTACAATCTATCACTACATGGAAACTACTCAACCAATCCATACCTAAGATAGCATCATATCCTCCTCCGTTGATAACTAACAAGTTGGCATAAATTCTCTTCCCTTAATTACTAAGGGACAGCCTACATTTCTTATTAGTCATGATATTACCGTTCCCAGTCTTAATGTTCCACCCCGCAAGTAAGATTGCAAAATCAATAGAATTGCAGGAATCAAACAGTGTGAAGCTCCAGAATCAAATAGAGCAGTTGCTGGTGTATTGCCAACTAAAATCGTACCTGCCATGACTCTCCAAGTGGTTTGAGCCTCTTCAGCATTTATTAGTCTAACCTGTCCCTATCTTTGTCCTGCTCCTCTTTGAGCTCTGGCATTGGCTTGTTGATGTGTCTCCAAGGATCTCTTCTGGTTTGGTCTTTCAGTCCTCCGATCCTGTGGTCCCACAAGAGCTGGTCTCAATGCTGGCTGATAAGGAACTCCGCCTGCTAGTTGTTACCTTGACTGTGCTCTCGGACAATTAGTTATCTGATGATCCACTGACCCACATATCAGACATAGCTCCAAAGCTCTTGTACACTGCTTCTGAACATGCCCCGACTTATTGCAGAAATTGCATACTAAAGGACTTCTTTTATTAACCACGATTTGTCGCTTTGCTGGAGGGCCTCCAAATCTCTGGGAAGAACTTGCTCCCTGATTAAATGGTCTTTTAAATATCGTCGGCCTCCCTTCCTTGGCTACTTGCTCCAGGCGACGCACTGCTTCAAATATCTCCGAGTAAGTCCTGTAGTTATGACCTGCTAAATGCTCCCTTAGATGATAACTCAATCCTTGTTGGAACATATGTGCTCACTCCTCTTCATCAGCTACCAGGTTTGTAGCGAATCGACTGAGCCTCACGAATTCTACAACATAGGCGTCTACAGTCCGATCTCCTTGCTGTAGTGTCAGAAATTTCTTCCTCATTTCTTGCCTTACTAATGCGCATGCATGAAAGAATCTGGCAAGAAATACTTCCACAAACTTCTCCGAGATTAGGGGTTCCTTGTGCTTTACTTCTTCAGCAAGCCACCATGTTCTAACTATATCAGTCAACTGAACACACACTAGCTCTACTCGATTTTCTTTTGGAATTCTTGAAGCCCTTAGAAGATTCTCCATATCTACAATCCACTGTTCAACTTTCAGTGGTCCTTCTGTCCTAGAAAATACTGATGGCTGCAGTCTCCGAAAGTCCGACACTATTCCGATCCTTTCTGCCTCTTTAGACTGCAACATTCTTTCTAATATCATTGCCGTGGTCTCCTGCGTTTGTGCTACTCTTTGTACTAGGCTCCTAAGATCTGACGTATCATCTATCGGACTTGCACTCTACTCGCAGGAGATCGGGTCAACATTATTCTGCAACGGACCAGATAAGAATCAATAAAAAGAATTCAAGATAGATACCTCAAATGAATAGAAAACAATAGGATATGCACGATACTAGATCTGATAGGTATCAAAAAATAAGAAACAATTATTACGAATAAGTTACAGACATGCTCTTATATGGCAGTAGTCATCTGGTCTTCCACCTAAACCTAGGCTTTGATACTACCCTGTAACGCCCCTGTTTTTTAGTTGCTTCCCAAAACAGAGAACGTTACTTATTACTTGCACTAGACAACCCAACAGTCACAGGATTTTGGAATAACCGTAACTACTGCCACAATCAGATGAATAAATAACATGTCTGAAACTGAAATGATTTCATTTATATAAAGAGTTCATTACATAAAATGGCACATTGCTTTAAATATGAACACAAAAGAGTCAAAGAGAAAAGCAGTGCCCAGACAAAACGAAATATAAACAAAATATTAAAAGATTCTCCAGATAGTACTTCGCTTGTCTATTGTCACTCGATCTGTCCAACGAAGTACGGGTCTTCAACTGTGGCTGGATCCCCTTCTTCACATTTCAAATATGGGTTCAAAATCCAGGAGATTAAACCCAGCAAGTAACACATTTAAAAAGAGAAAATGTGTACTATCATAGTACATGAATATCAGTGTGTATGATTATGTTTATGTCAGTGTTGTTTGTGTGCATATAATTAAACATGAAAGCAAATATAAATAAATGCATAAATAATGAATATGATAATAACTGCTCTATCTATTTAATTCTATATTCTATTGGTCTCAGTCACCGTCCAATTTAATTATAGAAAATGCATTAATGGATAAGATAGCACTATTTTCTATTGTCGTATAAGTGCCCGTGCATGTTCGGGACCCGGCCACAATATTCATGGCGCTGAACCATGACATGCTGCTAGGCACTACAATCAATTTTCGTACTGTATTACAGTAACGGACATACCACTCTGGGTAAATATCAATTGGTGATCCAGTAATCACCTAGGCCGCTGTAGTAAAAGAATCTCGACCCTAACAATACAATCAATTCTTATACGACAAGGCTCTTATCCATCATATAGTTTCTCCCGTTCCCGCCGCTGCAGTAAAAGAATCCCGGCCCTAACAATACAATCAATTCTTACACGAGAAAGCTCTTATCCATCATATAGTTTCTCCCGTTTTCGTGTTCATAATGAATTATGCACATGAAAATTTTATAACCATTTTTTAATTGTTTTTCAATTTATGATAACATGCTTGTATTTTTTTAATGACTGTACATTACATGTAGTATAACAACACATGATTTGTACTATCAAAGCACATGACTTGTAATATTAAAGCAAATGACTTGTAGCATGATAAATTAACACATGATATATTAATGCACAATTATATCACAATGCATATCATTAAAATTATTTTAATAATCTGGTTTCATTCTCAATGTCAATCAATGACTCAATTTGGGAGCCAAGTAAATCATGTACTAATAATTTCTACCTATCAATTATTCCCAATTAATCCAAACTAAGCCCAAGCCTAATCCCACTAAATTCCCACTTGTTTTTATTTTATATATTTTTTTTTTCTTTCAGGCCCAGACCCAAGCCCAGACCCACTATTATTTCATTTTTTTTTTCTTTTTCTTTTACTGGGCTGGGCTGGCCGGTCCAGTGTTATTATATTTGTTTCTGGCCCAAGTTAAATCCAACCGACTTCTTTTATTTTTTTCTTTTATTTTTACTGGGCTGGGCTAGGCCCAGTTCCCTATTTTTAATCTTTTCTTTTTCTCTTTTTTTTTTTTATTTTCTTCTGGGCCGGACTGGCCGGTCCAGTCTGTTACCCTTTATATATTTTTTATTCTGGCCCAAACAGTTTGGCCCATGAATTTTTTCTGTTTTTTTTTCTTTCTCTTGTATATAGTGAAGGCCCAAGGTTTACATGCAAAATAATTATTTGCATGCAAACCGTATTTTGCATTCTCTTGTATACAGTGAAGGCCCAAGGTTTGCATACAAAATTATTATTTGCATGCAAACCGTATTTTGCATGGGCACAAATAATTTTTTTTTGTGGCATACCTAAATTTTTTTTAAAAAAATTAAAAATATGTAAATATCATAATATTTATATATGTTAAATTTGACTCACTAATATAGTTCAGTTCTCAATATCAGTTAATGGTCCAAAATATGAACCAATATTTTTACAAGATAATTTATGTACACAAATTTAAATTAAATAAAGAAACGGAACCAAGCATTTTTACAAGATAATTTATGTACACAAATTTAAATTAAATAAAGAAACGGAACCAAGTATTTTTACAAGATAATTTATGTACATAAATTTAAATTAAATAAAGAAACGAACGAAAAATCGTAGTGTTACTTGCATCGGCTTGATCTCGAATATTCGATTCTAATTCTCGGTTCGGTTTAATTTTTCCTTTTCTTTCTCTCTTTTTTTTTTCCTTCTCTCTCTTTTTTTTTCTTCTGCTGGTTGGTTTGGCCGAAAGACAGAAGAAGAAGAGAAGAAGAAGAGAGTGATAAGAGAGGGTGTGGGCAGGGTGTGGGCTTTTTAAAAGGACGACAAATTTATCCAATGCCACCTTTTTTCTCAACTCGACAGCAAACCACAGAACTCCCGCTTCTCTTGAGCGCAAACATTGAGGCGGGGAAGAAATTGGGTTAAACCAAAATTTATTTATTTAATAATTAATAATTTCGGTTCCGTGTAACGTTTTACGAATCCTACCAAATTAATGCAGGTCATAGTGCTCAACGAGAGGAATACTACAAAATTATCCGTTTGTTGTTTCGATATCCGGAATAATTGAACCGAAATTCCGAAGTAATTAGAAGGATAATTTTTATATTATAAATTAGCAATTTTGGAAGTATTTTTGGATCTCGTAAGAAAAATCTCCAAAAATCCTAAATATTATAAAACTAATAACCGCGAAGACTGTATGACATTTAGTTTTGTAGATTTAAAATTATGTTAACCGAAAGTTATTTCGGTGTATAAAATTGACTTCAGTGTACTTATTCAGTCCGACTTCACTGGTTTCAAGAGAGCGAATTTTGGGTATTACATAACCTGAGAAGCTTTTGTGGGTGTTTGGGCTTCTTGGGTTGTTCTTGGGAAGATTGGTTTAGGGTTCTTCAATACTGGAATGAGACTGGGTCGGCGTTCGTAGAGGCAGCCGGCGGCGCTGCGTGGGTTGGCGTTCGTAGAGGCAGCCAATCCCCTGCCTGTGGGTCTAACCCTAATCAAGTTGCTGCTCAGAAAGGAGCCGATAATGTCGTTGATCTGTGTTCCCTTTACTTATTTATTTGTTTTCCATTGAAAATTGAAATATGAGGTTGTAAAATTCATCAAGTTTTACTGTTTTAGCTTTTCTTATTGCTAATTTTTAAAAAAGAAGTTGCTTTGTCTCTATTTCCATAAAAAGGTTTCTTATCCATTTGACTTACGTTGTTTGCTAATAGTTTGCCCAAGGATTTATTTTCTTATGACTTTTTGAAACTAGTCGTAAAAAATGGTCATGAGACAAACTTTCCCCTTAGGCTCGCCAAAACATTGATGCTTTGTCTATCCATGCTTCCATATCCATATTTGAGAGGTAATCAGTACCCTTTCCTGCTCTCTAAGTTTATCTATTTTGATCAAATTTACTTTTTTCACATTTCACAGAGTATATGCTGGGAAAGCTATAGGAAAAAAAAAAAAAACAAAAAGAAAAAGAAATTTCTGAGGGAAAGGGGAGGCCTCAAAATCGGAAGATGTAGAATTTATGATGAAATGTACTCTACCATAACTAGATGTCATCTTCTTGAGAATATTACTGTTCTAATCATAAGTTCTCTCTCTGTGATTGAAATTGCTGAAAACCTATTTGAGCTCATCAATATCACAATAAAGGTTGAATGGTTTGGCGATTTTATGTATTGAGAAGGAAATATTGGACAATATTGATCTTGATACTATTATTGAGGATTTTGCATGTAGGAATGCCCGAAGAAATTGCTTTTTATGAATTATGATTAGTTTTTGTAATAGGAAAACTATGTACTAAATTTTAATTTTGGTAATGAAAATATTTATTTAAAATTTTAATAAGACTTGTTAGGATCCCTTTCTCATTTCGCTCCGGGCCTCTAAAACATTAGGACCGGGCCTGCTTCTGAACATCCATTATAACAAAATTTGTTGTCTACATTTGTAGGGAATTGCAAAATCTGTTGCAACTGGTATTTTGGTCAGTCCATACCCTTGTGACAGCACTTGTCATAACCCTGTATCCAGGCAAGCACATTAGTACAAACTCTAACTGAGGTCCCAAGGAACTGCATATTCTTATGAAGATGGAGGTATAATAAAAGCATGATGACAGACTCACATTGCACATAGATGTCTCCAGTAATTGAGATTACTGAAGATTTGAAATTGCATTTCTCTCATTCATGTCATAACTTTTTCTTGCTGACAAATTCACATTGCACATAGATGTCTCCAGTAATCAAGTGTTGTAAGCTTCCAAAGAAGAGTATTATATCATAATAAGCTACATACTTTCTTAGTTTAATTGATTTTCTTGAGTCATTCAACCTAAATGATAAAATGAACACACAAATGAACTACTGCTGTATCCTTTTCACTGCTTCATCTTGTTCTTATTCTTGGTTTTTGTTTTTGCCTCTTCATCCTTGTTCCCTTCCTCTGTTAAGCTGCCTCAGTGATGTTTCTCATTTAGGCCACCACCAATAATAATCATGTATCATACATATCCTTTCCCCTGAATTGCAAGTTTCAAGCTTTTTGCACTTTCTGTTGCTCTTAATTCAATTCTTAGAAGCAAAGGACACTTGATTAGACAATGTAGAGAGTGCATGCTTTTTTTTAATAGCAAGTGATAGTGCCTTCCTTTATTTGTGAATCTTTTGTTAGAGTAGGGTGGTTGCCTTTTCCTGGCAAAAGAAAGCCAACACAATTATACCATTACGAATAAATTTTTTTTGATGATTCTTGAGTTGCCATCAAATGAAATAGAAAAAGATGTTCTCAGTTCTGAACTTGGATGATTCTTGAGTTGTAATGTAACAGAGGTATGAGTCAATTCATTAAGAACTGAGAACTTGTTCTCAGTCTGGACTGAGAACTTATTCTCAATCCAAAATTGAGAACAAGTTCTCACTTATTGTATTAGAAAGAGAGAGAGTGGAGAGAATAGTAATTCACATTAAAACTTGATTAAAATTCATAACAATTACATAAATAACAGTGAACTACATGACCATTTTATTATACTCCAAAGTAAGCAAAACGGAAATTAATTTTATTATATTCCTTTCAATCATGATTCATTTTCTTCTGGTGAGCTCTCTACTACTATTTTATTGGTCAATCCTTATTCCCTTTCTTCTGCGTCGTACCAGCCTTTCAAGCAGACACACATCTCTAATGTTTCCGGCACCATTGAGCTTCTCAACTCTATGAGCACTCTACCACCTGCACTAAAAGCAGATTTCGATGCTACAGTAGACACCGGAGGAGTTAGTAAATCACGGACCATGTTGGAAAGTAGGAGATATATTTTTTTCTGTGATTTCCACCAGACTAAAATATCAAAAACTTCATAATTTTTAGGGGATGTGTCATCTTCGTAGTTAGCCCTTTCTAAATAATAATGTAGTTCATTAAAATATGTACTAGATTGTCTTGCTTTTTTCGGTGAAATACAGATGATATTATCGGATTATGGATTTTCCTAGCAGTTGGTTCTTTTGTAGATTGTGTTGGCACACCATACATATCTCCATATGTTTTATACATAATATCTAAATAAATTTTAATATCATTAACTAAATCCCTAACATTATCTTCATAAAACATACTTTTATAAAATAAATCTATTAAAATTTCAAATCCATCTAACTTGCAACGGGGATTCACAACAGTTGCAAAATATAATAAGTATGGAAAATCTTTAAAATATTTATTAAATTTAGTTTTCATAGGTTGAACAATATGTTCAAGTATTGGGTAATTTCTACATTCATTAAAAACCAAACTAATTTCGGTTAGATAATACAGTGTAATATGTGTAGTTGGATAATAAGTGTTTGACAGTGCTCTAGTGACAATTTCAAATTTGCTTAAAAATTTAGAAATGCAATTCAAATTGTGTCATTCATTTTTATCTAAACTATATATTGGTAACTCCATTTCATTAAAAATATATATTACATTTTGATACTGAATAGTCATGTTTAACACTTTATATGTAGAATTTCATATTGTTCTAATATCTATAAGTACAATTTTAGATGAAATTTTCAGATTCTTACATATTTGTTTAAATGATTGTCTTCTTGGCCTACTATTTTTAATAAATAGTAATGTAAATCTAAGTTTTATTATTGAATTACTTACTATTTTTAATTCATCTTGAACACATAAATTAAGTATGTAACAAATACACATAATGTGGAATAATTTTCCATCTAAAATTGGTTTTGTAATATTTTTAAGAATTTCTATTGCGGCCGTATTTTCAGGAACATTATCGAAATAAATAGAAAATATTTTTTTCTATTCCAAATGCTGAAAAAACACTTAGTAGGGATTGAGATAAATTATGTACATTATGAGGAAATTCAAATCTCTTAAACGTAATTATTCTTTTTTATATACACCAATTTTGATCTATATAGTGAGCCGTTACGCATAAATAATGATACATATTTAGAACTTCCCAATAATGTGCAGTTATCGCAACTCTAAAAATTAAAGAAGCTACAATAGTTATTAAAGTGTCATTTCTATTTTTATATATTTTTAACATGTCGGATTTAGATGTAGAACGTGGGACTTTTTTAAATTCATCAGTAAATGTACTTTTACAAAATCTTTCAAATTTTCGATTTTTCGAAAAAGAAAAAAATTATTCGTCATATATTATAAATCTTACTAAATTTTCTCTTGTTTTGGTATAATCATATTTACGAATTTCTAACGATCCACCATGAGTGCTTATTTGTATTTGATGTGGTTCATTTGATGGGTGAGTTTTGTTTAGGTGTCTTTTAAGGTGACATGTTTTGCTATCTAAAGGAAATGAATAGATTTTTGGACAATATTTACACTTAGTTTTTCTAACACCAATTTCCATTAATTTCTCAAAATGTTTCCATATGTCAGATCTAGTAGTCCCAGTAGGGGTGGTTGTTTGGATTTCGTCGTGTCTGGTTGTTTCGATTGGTTGTTCTTCGGATAAATAAAATGGTACTTGAGGAGCTTGTTCTAAGAGTTGGCATAGACTTTGATATTCTTTACTAGTTAAGAAGGAAGAAAAACAACCCGCGGCTTGAGAGCAAGAAGCGCCAGACGAGTATGGATCCATTTTAAAAAAATCCCAAAAAAATAAATAAAAATTCAAAAAAAACTAAATAAAAAATCTAAAATTATAAATACCTTTTGACCGGTGAACTGCTTGAGAGATAGAGTAGAGATTTCTAAGTAGAGAGAGAAGCTGGAAGCCAAAAAAGCGAAGAAAAATTTGCTTGAAAGATAAAACTTTCTTGAATCTTGATTGGGAGACTTGCTTACTTTAGACTTCTTTATCACTTGATTGAAACTTACTTGAAAGAGTTAATAATTGCGATTTGAGAGGAGTTTTGATAGAATGAATTTGTTTGTATAAGTATGAAAAATAAAAATAGAGTAAATGATGAGGTATTTATATAGAAAGAAACGTTTTAATTTGAAAAAAAATACAAAAAAACCTTCCAACGGCTATTTTGGCCGTTGGAGAGAAAAATCTACAAAAAAAATTTGCAAGAAACCCCCCAACGACTATAAAAGTAGTCGTCGGGTGCTTTTTGCAAAAAAAATATTGTAAATACCCATTCCAACAGCTCTTTAAGACTTTAAGTCTAGAAAAAAAAAAAATACCTGCCAGGCACGGCTCGACACGTGCGAGCCTTGTCGTGCCTACGTCATGGCAGACCTCGGTTCGAACTGTGCCGTGCCGGTCACATGCTCGGCATTTGTCGGGCCGAGCGTGCCCAACGGGGCCGCGGAGCCCATTTATCAGCACTAGCAAAAGCAAAGGAAATTTGATTAGACAATGTAGAGAGTGCATGCTTTTTTTAATAGCAAGTGATAGTGCCTTCGTTTCGTTGTGAATCTTTTGTTAGAGTAGGGTGGTTGTCTTTTCTTGGCAAAAAGAAAAGCCAACACAATTATAACATTACGAATAAATTATTTTGGATGATTCTTGAGTCGCCATCAAATAAAAAAAAAAATAAAAAAAAGATGCTCTCAGTTTTGAACTTGGATGATTCTTGAGTTGTAATGTCACAGGATATGAGTCAATTCATTAAGAATTGATAATTTGTTCTTAGTCTGGAATGACAACTTATTCTCGGTCCAAAACTGAGAACAAGTTCTCACTTATTATATTAGAAAGAGAGAGGCTAAAAAAAAAAGAATAATTCACATTAAAACTGGATTAAAATTCATAATAATTACATAAATAATAGTGAACTACATGAACATTTTACTGTACTCTAAAGTAAGCAAAACGAAAGATAGAGTGATAATTAAATATTGAAACCTTAAATTTTGAAACTAAAACTCTATTTCATATTCCATTAAAAAAATCTTAATCTAAATTTCTCATGTTTATTTACTTTATTTAAAAATTTAATAAATATAATAATCTCTTAGATTTTGTACGGTATATTTTGTAAATGTAATTTTCTAACATCACTCGATAGTGCATGTTATATTATCTTCTACAATACTAATTAAGCTACATTACTAATTAGAAAAGGAGAAAACTATAAACCTAAAGTAGATTGATTATCAAATTTTTAGAATATTAAGATAGGGAAAAAAATGAAACAGTCATTTAGATTATTAAAATAAAAAATTTACTATGTCAAATTTCTAATAGAAAATTAGAAACGCCAATAATATGAGACCAAGGTTCTTAGAAATTATTAACTTAATTAAAGAATTTTAATAATTATTATCTTTATCTTTAACTTTTAAAATTATCTTTTGACTTTTCAATATCACTGTCGAACCAATATATTTTAATTGCCTGGAGGTAAACTCTAATGATGCACCAGTTAAAATATAAATTAAAAATTGTTTAACCTAAATAAGCAGCTAACAATAAAAATTATTTTAATGTTAACTGTTTACCTATCAATATAAATTGTAATATGTTGTTGGCGAAAACTGACTAATTGATGAATGATGAATAAATTGATGGGAGATTCCAAATTTGAAACAAGCTTGATAATAACAAAAAAAAAATAATAATAATAATTTGAAATAGTCTTAATATTATTATAATACTTTCACTTATCCTTCATAACATATGAAAATTATATTATCATTTATTCATCGATAATTTGAATAACAAATTCTGTTCAGCATTTTAAAAAATGATTATATCTAAATATTTCTAGGAGCGAGCTAGAGAGGTACGGCTAACTCCGTCTATTTATTTTTTTAAAAAAATTAACCATCTATATTCGTTAGAAAGATTTTTTGCAATTTTTATTTTGCATAGAACCCTAACAACTATTATTATAGCCGTTTGAAAAATTCTTATAATTTTTTTTTTTATAAATTTTCTCTCTAACGGTCAAAATAACCAACCGTCAAAATAACCATTGATGGAGAGGCTTGCAATTTTTTTTGAAAAAAAATTATATTTTTATTTTTTACTCAAATAAATTCATTCTCTAACAGCACTTCTAATTCACTCTCAGAACTCCTGTGGCCACTCAACTCAAATCAACTCAAAGTCTTGTCGTTTAAAAAACTCAACTCAATTCAAATTCTTCTCCTTTAAAAAAAACTCAACTCAAAATCTTCTCTCAAGTTAAACTCCCACAACAGAGCAACTCCGACATTCCACCAAAGTCCAATTTGGATCCAAAATCCAAACCCTTATCCGAAATGGCAGCCCCAATCGACCCCCGCAGCGGGTTCTGCTCCTCGACCTCCATCTTCCACAGCAAGCGCAGCCCCGTCCCGCTCCCCGTAGACCCCAACCTCGACGTCGCCACCTTCATCTCCACCCGCCGCCACTCCGGCAAGATCGCCCTCATAGACGCCTCCTCCGGCCGCCGCGTCACCTTCCCTGAGCTCCACCGCTCTGTGGCCTCCACCGCCGCCTACCTCTCCTCCCGCCTCGGCGTCCGCAAGGGCCATGTCGTCCTCCTCCTCTCTCCCAACTCCATCTACTTCCCCATCGTCTCCCTCGCCGTCATGTCCCTCGGCGCCGTCCTCACCACCACCAACCCCCTCAACACCTCTCAAGAGATCGCGAAACAGATCGCCGACTCCAACCCCGTCCTCGCCTTCACCGCCCGCTCTCTCCTCTCAAAAATCAACAAGAACCTTCTGATCATCATCCTGGAAGAAAATCTAACTTCAGTGGACACCGATTCGAGAATCGTGACCACCATCGAAGATCTTATAAACACTACCATCGATCAGAACGCCATCCACAATCAGAACGCCATCTACAAGGAGAGAGTGAGGCAGGACGACACGGCCACGCTTCTGTACTCGTCCGGGACCACCGGCGCAAGCAAAGGCGTGGTCTCGACCCACCGGAACCTGATCGCGATGGTCCAGATCATCCTGTCGAGGTTGCAGCTGGAGGAGGGCGGCGGTGAGCCGGAGACCTTCATCTGCACCATCCCCATGTTCCACGTTTACGGGCTGGCGGCAATCGCCATGGGTTTCCTCGGATCCGGATCCACTATCGTGATCCTGTCCAAATTCGAGATGGGAGATCTGCTGGGAGCGATTCGGACCTACAACGCCACTTACCTGCCTCTGGTGCCGCCGATTCTGGTGGCGATGGTGAACCAGAGCAGGCCGTTGCCGCTGGGGCCGCTACGGCGCGTGCTTTGCGGCGGGGCCCCGCTGAGCAAGGAGGTAATTGAAGGATTCAGAGACAAGTACCCAAGCGTCGAGATACTGCAAGGGTACGGGCTGACGGAGACCACGGGGGTGGGGGCGTCGGCGGATTCGGCAGAGGAGAGCAGGAAGTACGGGGCGGCTGGGATGCTGACGTCAAACACGCAGGCGAGGATAGTTGATCCGGAGACGAATGCATCGCTGCCAGTGAACAAGACCGGCGAGCTCTGGATTCGGGGACCGTATGTAATGAGGGGGTATTTGAAGAACGAGGAGGCGACCAAGGCAACGCTGGACTCGGAGGGATGGCTGAGGACGGGAGATTTGTGTTATATCGATGAAGATGGGTTCTTGTTTGTTGTGGACAGGCTCAAGGAGCTGATCAAGTATAAAGGCTACCAGGTTTGTTTCTTAGTTTTTCAGAAATAGTATCTGTGACTATAGAGAGATTGATTCTGTTCATTTTTTTTAATTTGTAATTTTTATTTTGTTTTTAGGTTGCACCTTCGGAGCTGGAGGCTTTGTTGCTGACTCATTCTGAAATCAATGATGCTGCTGTGATCCCGTAATTATTATCTTGGAATTTGTATCTTAAAATGTCAAGGATTTTATAATTTGTGCACTGTCAAATGCTGATTGGGCTGCTTGTGACCGTGCAGGTTTCCGAACTCGGAGGTGGGACAATTTCCGATGGCTTACATAGTGAGGAAGTTGGGGAGCAAATTGACGGGGGACGAGGTGATGGAGTTCGTCGGAAAGCAAGTGGCGCCGTACAAGAGGATACGGAGAGTGGCGTTTGTAACGGAGATTCCGAAGAATGCATCGGGGAAGATACTGAGGAAGAATCTAATCAAGCTTGCAACTTCTACCACCAAGATCTGAAATTTGTTTTACTTTAAGTAATTAGGTTCTATTTTTGCTACTCGAGCGTCATCAAAGAAGAGTGTGAAAGTTTGTATAAAGAATAAAGATCTAAAAAGCATGCTCTGTAGCTTAGTTTGTATAAGGAATAAAGATCTAAAAAGCATGCTCTGTAAGCTTATTTTAAAAAGAGAATAATGATAATGAATCAACAACTCATGAGTATTTAACCTAAAGTTCATTTCTACTATCTATAAAAAATTTTTCCAAAATTTTTTTTTTAAATAATTTAATAAATATATAACTTGTTACTTTGAAACATAAGTATATTCAGCTGATTTGGCATAGTTACAAATTGCATCGTATTACCTAAAAGTTGCTCAGTAGTAATTTAGCTGATCTTTAGCTTAAAAAATTAACTTAACTGATCTGGTATAAAAGAAAACTAATATTATCAATTTTGTAAAAAGAGTCAAATAACAATTTAGCTCTCGCTTTTATGAAATCTCAGCATTTCTTTCAAATTTATTGCCCATGGTGTTCAAAGGAGTGGAATTGTATTTCTAACAATTTATGTAAAAATTGCTTAAGGAATGTATAACTTGTTTGCCTATACAAATTGGTATAAATATAATTTTGTAATATATTATCTAAAAGTTGCTCAGTAATAACTTAGTTGAATTTATATAGAAGAAAATCCAGCTTATCAGTTCTGTAAAAAAAAAAAAAAAAAAAAAAAGGAAAAACAAACAAAAATTTAGCTCCTTTTATGAAATCTAATATTTCTTTCAAATTACTTGTCCATAGTGTATAGAGGAGTCAAATTCTATTTCTAGAGGATGTGGTTTGTATTTTGGATGTATTTGTTTGATAATTGCATTGCTAATTTATTTTGCAACTTATTATGCGTTTTCTATAATATCCTAATTTCTCTTAAATAATATGTTCGAGATTTGAACTTATCTATATTTGATTTGTCTTTTGGGTCTATTAAGTATTACTCTTGGTGTTAACACATATTTTCTTTGGGCCAATTCCTTTAAGGCCCATGAACTAACAAGGCCTTTAAGCTCCGTGATCTCTTGAAGACAGACAACAAAGTCTAGGACAGGCTTAACTAGTTACCAAATCATCATGCATAAAGAAATCAAGACCTAAAGAAAATCAAATCAAATCTATTCGCAAAGAAACTAATAAATGTAATATCAGTTGTGATTCTTTTAGTCCTGCAAATCATCTAGTATAAATACCTTTCCACCTCTAAGAGGCCGAATTAATATTAAGGATGATAATAGATGCGTCAATGGATCAATTTTTAGTCCGTTCTATACAAAATTTTAAATTAAAAATAAAAAAATTATTTTTCTAATTCAAAAAGTTATAAACGAATGGTCAAAATTTGACCTGTAAATTCGTCCATTATCATCCCTTATATCATCTCCGTGAGTGAGCGTATTATGACCAATTAGTGTGAGCGTGTTATGAATTCAAACATCGCTGTGAACATATTATGACCATTTAGTGTTTTATATAATGACTATGATTTGTAAGAGATCTCTCAATATTGTTGATTGTGACATTGTTTAACCAAAAAAAATCATTATATTTGATTTTCTTTACAAAAATCAATATAAAAAACATGGCAACAAAGTTTGATTTAACTGTATTGTTCTTATTGAACACCCACCGAAAATCGAGATCGGTACTTTTCGCAATTGGGACGGAGGAAAAAGGCTAGAGACTGAGTCTCCTCCTTATTTTCAATTGATATTAAAGTTTCTTATGAGAAGTAAATTAATATTGAAATGAAAAGATCTAACTTCATTAATTAATGGGGGAAAAAAAAATCATATATTAATTCTAGATGCATTCTGGCTCTTGAGTTGTCTTCAGCCAAGTACACTCAAATAAATGGGCAGATGTGTTCGTTTACTAATAATACTTAAAACAAGTAGTGTTTCCTATATGTACGTGCATGTGTGCTTATATATATATAACTTCGCATTAAATTTAAAATAATAGGTTTCATACATTTCTCCTCATCCATTGCTTTAAGATGCGTGTTAGTCAAAATTTTGGAAAATAGCTAGTGAGAGAAAAGTAAAGTAATAACGAACCACTGGTGGAAAAATATTTAAACTATTTTTAGATTGAATGGAAAGCTCGTGCAAATAGATAATAATGGAAATAAGTTAACAGCTCAGTAAGATACTGAGTTATAGTTTGCAATATCTAATAATTAAAAAAATATAATTTTCTTGGATTATGATATTGACCCTATACACTCATACCCAGTTTATTGTGTTTTAGTTTTGATTTGGTCATTCATCAAATTGACAGAAATTAACAATTTTCAATAAATACAACCTTTTGTATCCATTTGATAGAAGGTAAATGAACTTCAAAATCTATAAAATTTGATCCTAAAGAAACTAATAAGTTAGTGATCATGATTTCAAAAAAAAAAAAAAATAACGAGATTATTGGTTTTTTTACCGCTAACTCAAACCACAACATTTAAAATTTTGTATTTAGTAATGTTAACCTTTTGGGAAATTCTATTTACACACGGAATATTTACTCTTCACGCATAGATTTTAAAATTGCAAATAATTATAAGTTTGTCATTTTCTTTCTTTTTTACTAAATTACCCTTTTAAATTCCAAATCTCTAATACTTCTTAAAAAAATTAGAAAATTATCATCGTCTTCCTACTTTGTTGTTTCTAAAACAAAGCAAAAAAAAAAAACACTTTTTTTTTGGTATTTAAATTTAAAAACAAACACATCTCCCACAAACTAATCGATTTAATTTTTTAACTCCCTAAAAATTTTACAATCACGTTCCTAAAAAAGTTTGAAAGAAATTTAAATTCTTCAAATTTACTATAACAAAAAAATTTAGAGTTTAGAACAGTCGCAGATGAATGCAAAAGAGGAAGAGAGAGGGATGATCACAGAAGTGGGGTGGACGAAATGGGGGCGGACCCGTGGTTGAATCGCGAAAGAAATTCAGAGAGAAAGGGGGAGGATCGATAGAACGCGATTAGAGTTGAGTCACGGACAAAATTAGGGGGGAGAGAGAGGGGGAGGGAGGGTTAATTTTGTGAAAAAATGGACGTAGAGAGTAAATTGATGATGTTTCAAAATGAGAGATTGGTGTAAAGAGTAAGCTGTGCGTAAAGAGTAAATCTCTATGCTTAAATAGAATTTCCCTAACCTTTTAGTGATGACATCTACTAGCTTCAAAAATTAGAGGTTCTAAGCGAAATGGAGAGCAAGGCACAAGGTTTTTTTTTTTTTTTTTCCCTTCCGTAATTTACCATTTACGTCTATACATATAGATCTTGCTCAAGATGAAGTTGAAATGTCTTCATTAGCTATAACTATGTCAGTTTTATGAAAACACAAATATTCCTTTTCTTAGACCTAAATACTTGAAGGTAATATTAGAAATTAAGTTGGTAAAATGATAAAAACATACGAGAATTTTGGTCATTCGAAAAGATTAAGCCAAGAAGGACCATATCATATCTTGTAAAATCCTATACTCATTTCTAATTTTTCTTCTTCTCCATAAAGACACAACCAGTAAGAGGTCAATTCAAAAATATGAAAAATATTGTCTTAACACCAAATTAAAGTTAGAAAAGAAAAGCACAAACAAGTCGAAAAAAGATAAAAATAGTTTAACAGAAAAAATAATTTCTTTTTTCTTTTGATTGTTTAAAACATTGAGTAATAGATGTCATAGTTACTATCTTGGTTAGTACTTCATAAAGAGTTACCCACAATATAGTTTGAAGTTTTTACATATTTGTCCCTTACATCTTTAAAAATTAGAATTTAGTCCTCCAAAACTTCATATTTATAATTTAGTCTCCCAAATTCTTAAAGTTACCACAATTTAGTCCCCCAGCCATATTTTTGGTCTGAATTTTTCAATTATACCTCTAAGTTACTTCACTTTAGTCATCCATTCTCTCTTACTCCTCTCTTCGGCTGTGTTTGGATTGAGGGAAAATGAAGGAAAAGAAAAGAAAAGAAAAGAAAAGGAAAGGGAAAAAGAAAAGGAAAGAAAATGATATGGAAATTGGTTTCCTTTTTTATGTTTGGTTCGAAAGAAAATGAAGAAGAAAATCTCAAGAAAATTTTAGAAGAAAGCATTTCTTATGTTTGGTTGCTCAATAGAAAATTAAAAGAAAAATATAATTCTAATTAAACTGTAGAAAATTTTAATATTAATTTACATATTATTGATATAATTTTTAATTTTTAAATAATTAAGCATATAATAACCAAATGGTCCAAATTTCATAAAAGTTAAAAATATCTTGGGACTAAAATTACAAGGAAATTTCTGCAAAAATTTCTTTTTTTTTTTTCCTTTTTCTCTCAACTTTCATTTTTTTTCATTTTCTCTTGGATTTAAGGAAGAAAAGGAAAAAGAAAAAAAACCTAATACATTTTCTCTCACTTTCTTTCCCTTTTATTTTCTCTCTAATTTTCCCTCTAACCAAATAGTGAAAAGTAATTTTTCCTTTCCTTTTCTTTTTCTTCATTTTCCCTCAATCCAAACACAGCCTTCATCTTCTTATTGGGTTTCCCTCTCCATTCTTCTCCTCTTTCTCTTTCTTCCCTCTTCTTATTGTGTTTCTCTGAGTTACTTCACTTTAGAAATTAACTGGGAGGGAATAGAAGAGAAAAATGGAGAGGGAAATCCAATATGAAGAGGAAGAGAGGAGGAAGAAGGAAGAGAATACTAAAGTGAAGTAATTCAGAAATATAACAGAAAATTCGGACAAAAAATATGGCTGGAGGACTAAATTGTGATAACTTAAAGAATTTGAAAGACTAAATTATAAATATGAAGATTTGAAAGACTGAATTCTAATTTTTAAAGATTTAAGGAACATATATATAAAAACCCCAAATAGTTTTTGGGACTCAGTAGTGTCATTCTACGTTATCTAAAAGAAGAACATATTTAATCGGGTCGCGTACACAACAATACCAACTACCCCAATCATTAGGATACATCAAAATAAAGTAGAATCATGCAGAAACACACCCCATGAAAAAGGGGATTCAACGTTTATAATAGGAATGTCCAGTGAGTTAGAGTTTAGAGTTTTCTAATCGGATTCGAAAATAGAATTTTTCACTAAACTCCAACTGATTTTGGAGTACTTCCTTGAAGTCGGATTTCGATCGGACTAAGGGTGAAGTCGTCGGAGTCGACGATGAATTACGTCTTTGAATATTTAGTTGGTCGATTAGTTAGAAATCGGAGTTCTCCGATCGAATCTGAAGATAGAAGACTTCGACCGCTGTCGGAAATTTTTTTTGACCGATTTCGATTTGAGTTTGGTGAGTCGATAGCCGTGCTCACCACTAGTTTCTTAGTTATCCTTTCCCCGACTAGGACAAGGCCTGTCCCTCGACGAACGCGCTTTTCACGTAACCCTGTAGCTACGACGGCCCATTTAGAAATGTACATATATTCTCTCTTTTCTGAACATTTTGTTTTATGTTCCTAACAAAAATTTCCCTTTGAGATGCGCCCCATGTTTTTCTTAGTGCGTCCCAATAATTAGAGGGGCTCCAATTTTTGGGCTCGCTAAGAAAAACATGGGGTGCATCTAGTAATTCTCTTTCCCTTCGTATACTTTGGGAGCTTCCAAAGGAGCACACTATTTTTCCTAGTGAGCCCAGATTTTCTAGTGAGCCCACATTGATTTTACTAAAGAGAAAATTTCCTAGTGAGCACATTTCGTATTCCGAAAATACCATTCACCTATATTTTACGTCCTCCTCTCCCTCTTCTCTCCTCTTTTCTCATCCAACCGGTTAAACTCAAAACAAGTCCTAACCCTAACTTCCTCATTCCCTTCCCACTTCCCCTCATCTTTTCTATCATTTTCTCTACCTCCTTCTCTTTCCAAATCTCCCTCTCTCTCCCATTCGTAGACCCGACGCCGCTGCTCTCACTGCCGATCGGACGCCCCTGCCATCGCCACCGCCGAGCTCTGGACGTTGCCGCCGCTGTTCTCCCGCCGCCGCCTTCCCGCCATTACTAGATGAGTTTTTCTAATCTAGTAATATTTATTTTAAAATTTATATTTTTTTATTTTTGGATCAAATAACTTGTAACACCCCAAAATTATCATGTTTATTAAATTATAAATTATCAAGTTAAAAATTTCTTTCTATAGACCTTCAAATTTAATTAAGTTTCCAAGGGCACCCCTTTTGCCTTTTGTGGGGATGAGTTGTTAAAAGAAAATGAGAGGTGGCACTCTAATTGACATTTGTCATGCATGCAAGAAGCCTTAGGACTAGGCTAGAGGATAAGGTGACCAAAATGCCCTTAGGAATATATAACCTTATTCTCTCAAAGAGAATCCTTATCAAAAAGAACAAAATAGAAATCACCCTTGGTTCTTCTAGTTCGTTGAGTAAAGGAAATAGAAGGGAGGCTTTGCTACAACAAAGGAGGAGATTAAAGGGAATAGAGGCAAGTATCATCTTATTCTTGTTCTCTCTTAGAATCGTATTTGAGTACAAGTAGCATGTATGATCTTTCTTGGAAATTATTTGATTTTCATTATGAGTACATGATTCCTTTTTCTTTATGGATAAATTCACATCATATTGGATCTGCATACTTAGAAAAATTTCTGGACTGCATACTTAGCCTGATTTACGGATGTTAGCTATTTTTGGCTTAGCCTCGCATTTGGCAATTTTTAGCCTCGTGATTGGCTATTTTCTGCTTCCCGTTTGGCTATTATTTTAGCTTCGCGTTTGGATATTTTAACCTCGCGTTTGGCAATTTTTAGCCTTGCGTTTGGCTATTTTCTACTTCCAGTTTGGCTATTCTTTTAGTTTCGCGGTTCGCCATTTTTAGCTTCGCGTTTGGCAATTTTTAGCCTCGCGTTTGGCTATTTTCTGCTTCCTGTTTGGCTATTCTTTTAGCTTCGCGTTTGGCCATTTTTAGCTTCGCGCTTGGCAATTTTTAGCCTCGCGTTTGGCTATTTTCAGCTTCAAGAGAAACACGGATTTATACACTCGGATTTATCATAACATGACATGTGAATATCAATATGATACATGAAGGCAAGATTATTCATGAGAACAAGTTCTAGTATCTTTATTACAAGACATGATTACAAGTCCTAGTATCCTTATTACACGACATGATAACAAGTTCTAGTATCTTTATTACAAGACATGATTACAAGTTCTAGTATCATTATTACATGACATGAAGCATCCTTATAATGCATGTGTACATGATTCCAAATCTTGATTCTTAAACTCTTGATTCTTGTGAAATGATATGTGTACAATTTGACATGAGAGTCCACGTATTTCCTTTAATTCACGCATATCATATGCATTACTAACATGGGAAAAACTACATGATGGATAGATAAGTACTGTATTGTACAAGGATCTTGTTAGTCAACTTCTTGATTAGGTGCTGAGAGCCTTTTACTAGCAGCACTGGGTGGTACTGAGCCACCGTCTGATACATGAGTCACCATATGGGTGATGCCCGTTACTTGTTTCATTTAACGGGGTCTGACTTGTAGCACCTAGCGGTGTGTCATGGTTCAGCGCCATGAGTTAGAGGCCGGGTCCCGGGTATGTACGGGCACTTGTACAATATGAGAAACTGCGCGCTATCTTATCCATCATTGAGTTTCAATTCCAACACTAACATGATATAGACCTCTTAAATTTTACATGAAGCTTGTGAATGACTTTCATAGTTCTGGTTACATGCAACATGATTGATATTTACATCGCTTACACTTGTCACCTTTACATGATTTGTTTTTATTTGAATGAATAGTCTTACTCAATTCATTTTCAGTATTCTCAAGATACGTTTGTACCAACGCAATTTATTTAATTCTTTTATTATTTGTACTGTGATAGTACACGTGTTTCTTGTTTTTGTGTTACTTCCTGGGTTTAATCCCCTGGGTTTTCTTAAGCCCAGATCACGAAAATAGAGAAGGGGAGATTGCTCCAGACAACGATCCTTACTTCACCAACCAGGTCGAGTAGAGGATACTACCAGCACAATACTATTGGGGTACTTCGCACTTCTTGTTCTTGTCTCCTTTATCACTTCTTGTTCTTGTTTCCTTTTTCTGGGCACTGCTTTAACTTGTAGTATTTAACTCTTTTGTGTAAATATTTAGAGCAGTGTGCCATTCTATATAATCAACTCTCTGTATAAATGAAATCCTTTCAGTTTCAGACATGGTTATTCATCTTGACATGGCAGTAGTTACGGTTATTCCAAGATCATGGAATTGTTGGGTTATTCATAGTATTAAGTAATGTCGCCCAGCTGAATTGGGGGCGATCAGAGCCTAGGTTTAGGTGGGAGACCATATGACTACTGCCACATGAAAACATATCTAAGATACACTCTTGACACTTCTTCCTTATCCTTGATATCCATCAGATCTAGTATCGTGCCTATTTATTATTTCTAATTCATTTGGAATATCTATCTTGAAACTCCATCTAATCAATTTCTCTTGGACCGTCACAGAACGATGACGACTCAATCTTCTATTAGCGCAAACCCAAATCCTACGGGTGAAGAGTCTGAGCTTAGAACTATAGTGGAAAGAGTAGCGCAGACACAAGAAACTACAACGATAATATTGGAAAGAATGCTACAGTCCAAAGAACAAGAAAGAACTGGGGTAGTATCTGATTTTCGAAGATTACAGCCATCAGTATTTTCCGGAACAGAAGGACCACTAAAGGCTGAGCAATGGATTGTGGATATGGAGAATCTTCTGAAGGCAGCAAGGATTCCAAAGGAGAATCGTGTTGAAGTAGTATACATTCAGTTGGCTGACATAGCCAGAACATGGTGGCTTGCAGAAGAAGTGAAACACCAGGAACCCTTAACTTGGGACAAATTTGTAGAGGCATTTCTTGCCAGATTTTTTCACTCATCAGCAAGGTAAGAAATGAGGAAGAAATTTCTAGGATTGCAACAAGGAGATCGAACTCTGGATGCATATGCCGCAGAATTTGTGAGGCTGAGCCGATTTGCCCCAACCTTGGTAGCTGATGAGGAGGAAAAGGCACACTTGTTCCAGCAAGGGCTGAGGTCTCATCTGAGGGAGCACTTAGCAGGGCATAACTACAAGACGTATTCAGAAGTGTTTGAAGCGGCATGTCGTTTGGAACAAGTATTCGAGGAGAATAGGTCAGTGCCATTTAAAAGGTTGTTTGGGCAAGGAACAAGTTCATCGACCAAGAAATTTGGTGGTCCGCCAACAAAGAGACAGATGATAATGCCAAATCGAAATTCAGTAATATGCAACTATTGTCATATACCAGGGCATACCCAGAACACGTGTAGAAGAGCTCAAGGGTGGTGCCTGGCATGCGGATCCGCTAGTCATCAATTGAGAGATTGCCCAAAGGCCCAACAATCAACAATAGCCAAGATCCCGTTTCAAGCAACAACCAGGCCAATAACGTCGGCCCAGAGAGTTCCAAGACCAGGCCAGAAAGGAACCTGGGAGAACCGACAACAAACCTATGTTAGGGCCCGAGAAGGAGCAGGACGGAGGCAAGGGCAAGTTAGACTAATGAATGCAGAAGAAGTTCAAACCACTGGAGGAGTCGTGACAGGTATGATCTTGGTTAATAATAGACCGGCAACTGTTTTATTTGATTCTGGAGCATCACACAGTTTCATCACTAGCATGTTTGTTTCCCGTAATCTTATTGATTTCACTATCTTACCTGCGGGGTGGAATATTGAGACCGGGAATGGTAGTATCATAACTAATAAAGAGTGTAAACTATATCCATTAGTAATTGATGGTAAGGAATTTTATGCCAATCTACTAGTTATTAGTGGAGGAGGATATGATGTTATCATAGGCATGGATTGGTTGAGCACCTTCTATGCAGTGATAGACTGTAGGAGAAGGAGAGTAGTATTCCAGATTCCTGACTGTCCAGAGTTTGAATTTGTCAGTGGAAGCCAATCCCTAAAACCAGCTAAATCTAAGGTGTTTCCAAAGGGAGGAGTTTCGGAAGCTATGGAAATAGGAGAAGGGATGATCCCAGTAGTATCAGAATTCTTGGATATTTTTCCTGAAGAGATATCTGGATTACCACCAGCAAGAGTAGTAGAATTTACTATTGATATTATCCCTGGAGCTGAACCAGTTTGTAAGCCACCTTATCGAATGGGAATTGCAGAACTAGAAGAAGTCAAGAAGCAAGTGGATGAGTTAATGAAATTGGGTTTTATAAGACCCAGTGTGTCACCTTGGGGAGCTCCAGTACTATTGGTAGGAAAGAAGGACGGGAGTAAAAGGTTATGTATAGATTACAGAGGTTTGAATGCAGTAACAATTAAGAATAAATACCCATTGCCAAGGATAACGAATCTATTCGATCAACTTAGAGGAGCGAAGGTATTCTCAAGAATAGATCTCCGTTCAGGATTTCATCAGGTAAGAGTGCGAGCAGAAGATATCCCAAGGACTGCATTTAGAACCAGACATGGTCATTATGAATATTTAGTGATGCCATTTGGGGTAACTAATGCTCCAGCGGTGTTTATGAATTTGATGAACCATGTTTTTACTCAGTATTTGAATAAATTTTTGGTGGTGTTTATTGATGATATATTGATCTACTCTAAGAATAGAGAAGAGCATGTTAAACATTTGAGGATAGCATTACAAACTTTAAGGGAACAAAGGCTATACGGAAAATTGAGCAAATGCGAATTTTGGTTAAATAAAATTGCTTTCTTGGGTCATATAATATCTGAAAATGGTGTATCAGCAGATCCTAAAAAGATAGAGGCTGTGATGGAATGGCCTGTACCAAAATCAGTATCAGAAGTTCGCAGCTTTCTGGGGATGGCTGGATATTACTGGCGGTTTGTACAAGATTTTGCAAAAATTGCGTCTCCTCTAACTAAGTTGACGCGAAAGGGAATTGAATATGTCTGGACGGAAAGGTGCGATAAGGCATTTGAAGAATTGAAACTAAGACTGACAACATCACCTGTGTTAGCAATTCCAGATAACACTGGAGGAATGAAAATCTATAGTGATGCTTCAAAACTAGGACTGGGATGCGTGTTGACTCAGCATGAAAGAGTGATTGAGTTTGTATCAAGACAATTAAAACCTCATGAAAGAAATTATCCCACTCACGACTTGGAACTAGCATCAATAATTCATGCTTTGAAAATTTGGAGACATTACTTACTAGGACAAAGGGTGGAAGTGTACACTGACCATAAAAGTTTGAAATATATTTTCACTCAGAAGGAACTAAATATGAGACAGAGACGATGGTTGGAGTTAGTAGCAGATTATGACTTGGAAATTAAATATCATCCAGGAAGGATCAATATAGTGCCAGATGCTCTGAGTAGAAGACCTGCAATAGAAAGATTGACTCAACAAAAGAAATTATTGGCAGAAATACAAAGGATGGATTTGGAAATAATTCTACCAGGAATGATAGCACAACTTATGGAAATGCGACTACAATCACCCTTGATAGAGCAGATCAAGCAAGCCCAAGTCGATGATGAAAGCTTCCAAAGGTTAAAGAGCAAAATTGAGACAGGTAAGAGGCCTGAGATGAAGGTACACTCAGATGGGACTATTAGATTCAGGGAGAGGTTATGGGTGCCCAAGGGAGAGACGAGGAAGAGAGTTTTAGAAGAAGCTCATAAATCAGCATATTCCATTCATCCCGGAGGCAATAAGATGTACAAGGATATGAAGAAGTACTTCTGGTGGCCGGGCATGAAGAAAGAAATTGCAAGACATGTATCCACGTATTCTACTTGCCAACAAGTGAAGGTCGAACATCAGAAAATAGCTGGATTACTTCAACCCTTAACAATTCCAGAATGGAAGTGGGAACAAATATCAATAGATTTTGTTACGGGATTACCAAGGAGCACCAAAGGTAATAATGCGATTTGGGTGGTAGTGGACCGACTGACCAAGTCAGCTCACTTCATCCCATTTAGGGTTGGTCAGTCAACCGAAGCATTAGCAAAAAGATTCATGCAGGAAGTGGTGAGGTTACATGGAGTTCCATTTAGAATTGTCTCAGATAGAGATACAAGATTTAGATCACAATACTGGAAGAAATTGATGGATAGTTTAGGAACACATTTAGACTTGTCTTCGGCATATCACCCACAAACCGATGGACAATCAGAACGAACTATCCAAATACTTGAAGACATGCTTAGAGCATGTATGCTAAATTTTGGAGGATCTTGGGAAGACCATTTATATATGGCGGAGTTTTCCTACAATAATAGCTATCAAGAGAGTATCAATATGGCACCATTTGAGGCTTTATATGGCAGGAAGTGTAGATCTCCATTATGTTGGAACGAGGTTGGAGAACGGAGCATTTTGGGACCTGAGTTAATTACTCAAGCAACAGAGCAAGTAAAGGTTATTAGGGAACATATGAAAGCTGTACAAGATAGACAAAAGAAATGGGTAGATCGACGTAGAAAATCATTGGAGTTTGAAATAGGAGATAAGGTATATATCAAGATATCGCCAATGAAGGGAGTGATTAGATTCGGCAAGAAGGGAAAACTTAGTCCAAGATATATTGGACCATTCGAAATTACAGAAAGAATTGGGAATCTTGCATACAGATTATCATTACCGCCTGAGATGGAAACTATTCATGATGTATTCCACGTGTCGCAATTAAGGAAGCGCTTGGGCAATGAACATAAGGCTGTGGACTTGTCCGAGGTGGATCTGAGATCCGATCTAAAGTATGAAAAACAACCTGTAGCAATCATTGATCGACGGGAGAAAATCCTAAAGAACAAAGTGATACCGTTGGTCCTTGTTTCATGGGATGCACGATCACCTGGGGACTCCACTTGGGAACTTGAAGGCGATGTCAAAACAAAATACCCGTACCTATTTTCATTATCAGGTATGTAAGTTAAGTCTATTTTTATATGACAACACGTACCCGTATATAGTATACTTTTTAAAATTGGAATTTCGAGGACGAAATTCTTTTATTAGGTGGGTAGAATGTAACACCCCAAAATTATCATGTTTATTAAATTATAAATTATCAAGTTAAAAATTTCTTTCTATACACCTTCAAATTTAATTAAGTTTCCAAGGGCACCCCTTTTGCTTTTTGTGGGGATGAGTTGTTAAAAGAAAATGAGAGGTGGCACTCTAGTTGACATTTGTCATGCATGCAAGAAGCCTTAGGACTAGGCTAGAGGATAAGGTGACCAAAATGCCCTTAGAATATATAACCTTATTCTCTCAAACAGAATCCTTATCAAAAAGAACAAAATAGAAATCACCCTTGGTTCTTCTAGTTCGTTGAGTAAAGTAAATAGAAGGGAGGCTTTGCTACAACAAAGGAGGAGATTAAAGGGAATAGAGGCAAGTATCATCTTGTTCTTGTTATCTCTTTGAATCGTATTTGAGTACAAGTAGCATGTATGATCTTTCTTGGAAATTATTTGATTTTTATTATGAGTACATGATTCCTTTTTCTTTATGGATAAATTCACATCATATTGGATCTGCATACTTAGAAAAATTTCCGGACTGCATACTTAGCCTGATTTACGGATGTTAGCTATTTTTGGCTTAGCCTCGCGTTTGGCAATTTTTAGTCTCGCGTTTGGCTCTTTTCTGCTTCCCGTTTGGCTATTCTTTTAGCTTCGCGTTTGGATATTTTTAGCCTCGCGTTTGGCAATTTTTAGCCTCGCGTTTGGCTATTTTCTGCTTCCCGTTTGGCTATTCTTTTAGCTTCGCGTTTGAATATTTTAACCTCGCGTTTGGCAATTTTTAGCCTCGCGTTTGGCTATTTTCTGCTTCCTGTTTGGCTATTCTTTTAGCTTCGCGGTTCGCCATTTTTAGCTTCGCGTTTGGCAATTTTTAGCCTCGCGTTTGGCTATTTTCTGCTTCCTGTTTGGCTATTCTTTTAGCTTCACGTTTGGCCATTTTTAGCTTCGAGTTTGGCAATTTTTAGCCTCGCGTTTGGCTATTTTCAGCTTCAAGAGAAACACGGATTTATACACTCGGATTTATGATAACATGACATGTGAATATCAATATGATACATGAAGGCAAAATTATTCATGAGAACAAGTTCTAGTATCTTTATTACAAGACATGATTACAAGTCCTAGTATTCTTATTACATGACATGATAACAAGTTCTAGTATCTTTATTACAAGACATGATTACAAGTTTTAGTATCATTATTACATGACATGAAGCATCCTTATAATGCATGTGTACATGATTCCAAATCTTAATTCTTAAACTCTTGATTCTTGTGAAATGATATGTGTACAATTTGACATGAGAGTCCACGTGTTTCCTTTAATTCACGCATATCATATGCATTACTAACATGGGAAAAATTACATGATGGATAGATAAGTACTGTATTGTACAAGGATCTTGTTGGCCAACTTCTTGATTAGGTGCTGAGGGCCTTTTACTAGCAGCACTGGGTGGTACTGAGCCACCGTCTGATACATGAGTCACCATATGGGTGATGCCCGTTACTTGTTTCATTTAACGGGGTCTGACTTGTAGCACCTAGCGGTGTGTCATGGTTCAGCGCCATGAGTTAGAGGCCGGGTCCCGGGTATGTACGGGCACTTGTACAATATGAGAAACTGCGCGCTATCTTATCCATTATTGAGTTTCAATTCCAACACTAACATGATATAGACCTCTTAAATTTTACATGAAGCTTGTGAATGACTTTCATAGTTCTGGTTACATGCAACATGATTGATATTTACATCGCTTACACTTGTCACCTTTACATGATTTGTTTTTATTTGAATGAATAGTCTTACTCAATTCATTTTCAGTATTCTCAAGATACGTTTGTACCAACGCAATTTATTTAATTCTTTTATTATTTGTACTGTGATAGTACACGTGTTTCTTGTTTTTGTGTTACTTCCTGGGTTTAATCCCTTGGGTTTTCTTAAGCCTAGATCACGAAAATAGAGAAGGGGAGATTGCTCTAGACAACGATCCTTACTTCACCAACCAGGTCGAGTAGAGGATACTACCAGCACAATACTATTGGGGTACTTCGCACTTCTTGTTCTTGTCTCCTTTATCACTTCTTGTTCTTGTTTCTTTTTTCTGGGCACTGCTTTAACTTGTAGTATTTAACTCTTTTATGTAAATATTTAGAGCAGTGTGCCATTCTATGTAATCAACTCTCTGTATAAATGAAATCTTTTCAGTTTCAGACATGGTTATTCATCTTGACATGGCAGTAGTTACGGTTATTCCAAGATCATGGGATTGTTGGGTTATTCATAGTATTAAGTAATGTCGCCCAGCTGAATTGGGGGCGTTACATAACTCTTAAATATTAGGATTTTGTGATTTTGTTGGATTGGAGAGGAGGAAGAGAGAAGGAGGTAACAAATTTGGTTGTAGTATTTTTTTGTTAATTTTTATTTTTAATATTTAGATTATAATTATTAAGAAAATTTAATATTGTAATCCTAGTTGTAAAATATACGAAATTTAGTTATTTTTTAATCATGGACGTTAATATTAAAATTTATTAGTTAATTTTGAAGTTTGATGGTATTGTCCTAATGGTTGATTAAGTAGTAAAAGACGATTTCAGTGTCTTTAAATTTTAATATTACACTATCTTGCAGCAAAAACAAAAGAAGAGAATATGATATTTGTAGTAAATTTTACTTCGTAACTACTTACTTACACATAGAGATGTTACTGTTTTCATAAAAAAAAATCTATGAATTAAATATCTTTGTATTCTATAGATGGATCCGACAGAATCTTCTCGCGTACGACATTTGTCTCGTTAAGGAGGAAGAAAGTAGTATCTCGATCACAAATCTGTCGCCCGATACGAGAGAGAGAGAAATTGAAGTTGTTGTTGAGGTTAGCGCATTTGTTGAGAGATGGCATCCCGAAACAAACACATTTCATATACCGTTTGGTGAGATAACGATTACGTTGGATGATATTTCCTGCTTGCTTGACTTGCCTGTAGCAGGAAAATCCGTGTGCCAACAAGAATCAACAGTTTCATGTGAAGCTGCTGACACAATTACTCATTCTTTGGGAGCCAGTTATTCTGAAGCGTGTAATGAGGTTAATACGAAATGCGGTGCATCGGTTCGACTAGATTGGTTACGAGAAAATTTTTGCGGTGTTGTTGACACCGACACCGACACCGAACATAGGATTCAGTGTATCAGTGTTATTTTGGTGGTTTATTTGTTTGTATGTTTTGTTGTATCAGTGTATCAGTGTTGTCATCATTATATCAGTGTATCAGCGTATCATTGTTGTGAGGGACCTTATCTTCTCTGTTTTGTTTCTTCAATATTTTTTTCTTATATTCATGTGTGTTAAATTGCTCGTTTTTGTCCTTAAAGTTTCAGTTTATGAATGGACGTTGACCTTAGTGGTTTATTAATAATTTGTCCCATGGTAGTTACGTTGTTATATCTTCTTATTTCATATATAACAAACTATAAAGCAAGTAAGCAGTTAAGCTGTAATTAAAAAACCATATACTGAAACTTACTAAGAATCTTTCCTTTTACTTAAAAAAACCCCTATGATCCCAAGCATAACACGTCAACCTTTTGTATAATCAAACATCACCAAATTCTTGGTTTCTGGGCTACTTGACAGCTAATCAGGCAAAATTTTAAAGATGATCGAAGAAAATGATACTAACTCTCCCACTGCGCCTGTGCCTGTCCGGACTGACAGTTCAGATAGCGGATCTCTATTTGGACTGAAAATCCGGATAGAGCCTGTCTGTCCGGATAGAGTCTATCTGTCCGGACTGTCAGTCCGGACAGGTAGTCTTTGTTCGGACTGACAGTCCGGACCGGAATATTTTTTTTAAAGGGCGGGAGTTCTGGAGGACACAGAGAAGGAAGAGGACAAAATGGGACATTTTTTTAAAAGGCAAACTTCATATAAATGGAAAGTTATTAAGTGGGCTAACCAGTAAAAAAGGTGTGCTCCTTTAGAAGTTACCGCATACTTTGCCTTTGCCCTAAACCCACAACCCCAACGGAAAAACCACAGAAATCGATCAAAATGTTCCCTCCCGCTCGCTTCCTCCGCCTCCATCGCCGTCTCCTTTCCTCCTCCTCCTCCCCCTCCCCAAACCCTAACCCTAACCCTAACCCCATTCCCTTCTCCGACAAACCCCTGCGCTCCCTCATCACACCCATTCTCCAGCAGCACGACCCCGACGCCCTCGTCTCCCTCTTCAACCTCTCCTCCGCCGATCCCCGCTTCCGCCTCCACGTCTCCCTCTACGACCTCGCGGTCCGCCGCCTCTCTGCCGCCGGCCGCCCCGACGCCGTCGAGTCCCTCATCGAGCACCAGAAGTCTCACGCCGACTTCACCCAATCCGAGCACTTTGCGGCCCGCCTCATCCTCCTCTACGGCCGGGCCCACATGCTCCCCCAAGCCTTCTCCACCTACAAATCCCTAAAATGCCCTCGCACCACCCTCTCCTTCAACTCCCTCCTCTCCGCCTACGCCCGCGCCGACCCCGACCCCGCTCGCATTGCCGGCCTCATCCAGGAGGTCCAGTCCTCGTTCCCCGACGTCACGCCCAACGTCGTCTCCTACAACATCATCGTCTCAGCGCTGTGCGATAAGGACGAGCTCGAGCTGGCCATGGAGGTTGTGAAGCACATGGAGAGGAATGGGATTTCGCCGAATTTGATCACTTACAACACTCTGCTACATGGATTTTATAGCAAAGACCGGTTCGATGACGGTGAGAAGATTTGGGAGAAGATGGGGGAAAAGGATGTGAGAAGTTACAATTCGAGGCTGCGCGGGTTGGTTTGGGGGAGGAGGACTGAGGACGCAGTCAAGGTGTTTGATGAAATGAAAGGGGTCGGATTGAAGCCGGACGTGTACAGTTTCAATCCTCTGATCAAAGGTTATTGTCAGGATGGGAGGCCGGAGGAGGCTAAAAAGGTTTACTTGAGAATGTTGGAGGAGAAGTGCAGTCCGGATGTGGTGACGTTTCGGACATTGATTCCGGCGGTCTGGGAGGCGGAGGAGTACGATTTCACGGTGAGGTTGTGTAACGAGGCTATGAATGCTGGCTGTTATGTGGATGTGGAGATGTTGCAGGGAGTGGTGGATGGATTGGCAAAGGCGGAGATGTTTAAGAAGGCGAAGAAGCTTGTGAAGCATGTCAGGTCCAAGAGGTTTTACGGCAGCAGGTGCTTGAGGATGCCTTTGCCTTGTTTAGCCGTGTAGGATATCAGGAGATAAGACGTGTTGTTGTCAAGATTAAAATTATCGAATCTTTTGCAGTAAAACGAATTGCCACTGGGGGGGGGGGAGCCTACAGATGAGTTTATTGTAGGATGAGTTCTAAACTAATTTTGAATCTTAGCTGAAGGAAATTCATGCATGATCATATTTTGATGTTGTGGCTTACAATGATTGACAGTTGAAGAACTGAAAAATAGTTGGGCAATGGTATTTATTCAGTTTGAAAAGAAATTGCAGTTGTAGATTTGAGCATGATGCAGTTACAAATTCTTTAGGGGTATTTGCTGGTTTGTCCCTCAAATTTTTATATATTATGATTTTGCCCCCCAAATCTTCATATTTAGAATTTTGCCCCCCAAATCTCATAAGTTACAACAATTTTGCCCCTTTCTCTAACACAGTTAAATATTTGACCATTTTATCCCTCTTTTCCTTTTCTATTTTCCTCCTCTCTTCTTCTTCTTTCTTCCTCCCCTCTTCTCCTTTTCTTCATTATTTCTCCTCTCTTCTTTCTCCTCTCTTCTTTCAGTATTTTAACACAATACCGTGTTAGGGAAGAGAGGAGAAGAGAAGAGGAAGAGAGGAGAAAGAAGAGAGGAGAAATAATAAAGAAAAGAGAAGAGAGGAGAAAGAGAGAAGAAGAAGAGAGGAGGAAAATAAAAGAGAAAAAGAGGGGTAAAATGGTCAAATATTTAACTGGGTTAGGAAAAGTTAGAGAGGAGGGCAAAATTGTTGTCACTTATGAGATTTGGGGGGTAAAATTCTAAATATGAAGATTTGGGGGGCAAAATCATAATATATAAAGATTTGAGAGACAAACCAGTAAATAACCCAATTCTTTATGGTTTCAAGTGGAATGATTATGTTAGGTGTTTATGAATGAAGTGGTGTATACTCTAGATCCAGTTGCAGTTTGCGTGAAGCAAAAGTTCTCTCTGTAGAATATCAGATATTGCTTCTTTTTTCTTCAGGAAAAAAAAATGTTGTAGTAGGAAGTGCGAAGCCCATTTCTTTAGTTATGGTCTTCTCAGGTAAACCCACCCCATCTTTTAGTTAAAATTATTATGAATGTAATTTCCCAGCCATTGTTTGTATATACATTGAGCTGGATTTGCGAGGTATATGGCTGCTTTGGTTATTGCAAAGACTTGATTCTTTCGAACTAAATTTATTAGAAAGAAGCATACGAAACAAAAATCACAAGTTCAGAATTAAATTCTTATCTTTTTCTGATGCATAAGTAAATTTGTATTTCTTCTTGATTTGGCCATTCTAGGTTCTTTAATGTACAGAGCCTACAGACTACAAAGTCTATCTACATGGTACTTATCATGTCTATTGTTGATCAGTCTTTACTCGTGCAGTCACTATATTGTTGCATTGTCTTCTCTATTGTTCATCAGTTTTAACTTATTGTTACACTGTTGTGTTGTCTTGTAGGTCATCACTGGCAGTCGGAAGGAGAATAAGGATCTTCAGTATCTCATTGAATCGTGAACTTAAACTTCCTTTTCGGTATGGCTCACAATCTGATCCATTTCTAACCATCTTTTCTAAATGTATTTTTCCTAACATCAAATCAAAACCAAATTCCTCACACATCTCAATTATGCTGTTGGGCACTCTATGATGTATAAGAGCAATGAGTAGCAGTTGACCAGAATGTATTCTAACTAGAGTGACAGTTAAGTATCAATCATTGGCGAGAACATTCTCGGAACAATGCTAAGATCCTTTCACATACTCTGTTCCAATTTGGCTCTTTCTCTGCAGTTCATATTTGGGGTATTTACAGATTTGTCCCCTAAAGCTTTATAAATTATAATTTAGTCCCCCAAATCTTTATATTTAAGATTTAGTCTCCAAATCCTTTAAGTTACTACAATTTAGTCCCCAAGTTTATATTTTGGCCCGATATTCCTATTTTATTCATGATTTCCTTCACTTAATTTCTCCTTCCCTCTTTCCCCCTCTTCTTAGTTCTTATTGGGTTCCCCTTTTCTTCTTCTTCTCTCTCTATTCATTTATTGGGTTCTCCCTCTCTATATTGAAATCAAATGTATTATTCTCCACTAAATGTATTAAATCTGTAAATGAATTTATCCAATATAGAGAGGGAGAACTCAATAAATGAATTTATTTTGAGACTTAAAGGTTAATACATTTAGTGGAGAATAATACATTTGATTTCAATATAGAGAGGGAGAACCCAATAAATAAATAGAGAGAGAAGAAAAGAGCAAGGGGAGAATCCAATAAGAACTAAGAAGAGAGGGGAAGAGAGAAGGGGAATTAAGTGAAAAAAATCAGGGGTAAAATAGAAAAATCGGGCCAAAAATATAAACTGGGGACTAAATTGTAGTAATTTAAAAGATTTGGGGGACTAAATTATAATTTATAAAGATGTAAGGGACAAATCTGTTAATACCCCTTCATATTTTTGTTTCTATTGTTTTCAGAATCCCTTGGCATCCGAAAATTGCATGTGGAAATTCTTAAACAACTTCTAAATTCTTTTTGCAACAAACCTGTAAAATGAACTGAGTGTAGCTTTAGGCAGTTTGTATTCATTATCTCACCAATCTTACAATTTTGTCCAAGCTCGAGTCATTTTACCTTATCCAACATTCCTACCTGAGCTTTCAACGATCCTAGGTAACCAAAGATAAAACTGAAGTCTAAAGTTTAATTGAATTGATTGAGTTCTTGGCATCCAAAATAGTCCTTATTTTACCATAATTGAATTATTTTGGCTCCAGACAAAAATATGTCATAGGAATGGAGTGCACAAGTGAAGTTATCTTATCTCCCTCTTTAAAATTCTTCCACTTTTATGCAACTTTTTCCGTTGTCATATAACTGTTATGGGTAGGGATGGTAATAGACGCGTCCATGGATTAAATTTTGATTTATTCTATACAAAATTTTGAATTAGAAAAATAAAATTTCATTTTTAATTCAAAATTTTGTACATGACGGATCAAAATTTGGTTCATAGACTCGTCTATTACCATTCCTAATTATGCTACTTATGACCACTTTTATTATATTATACGAAAATTAGGTGGTTTTAATCCTAATTTAATCAGCCACATTTGCCTGGTAAGCTGAAACTAGACATCTACTCATTGTCCACACGCTAATCTTATTTCTGATTTCTAGAGCCAGCACTTCAAAAAAAATTCTCATCTCCATCTTATATTATTTTATTTTGTTTTCTATTTTTTTTGAAGGTTTTTGATAATTTTATAAAGCGCTTGTATTCTTCGCATGGGTACTGATATTTTTCTTTTATTTCTTGTGAATGTGACATGAAAAGTGCCGGGCTAAGTAAATTTCTTTCTGTCGGCAGCAGAGTATATGGTTGAATAAAGGGGCTGAAAGTCAAAATATACGGTGATATCATGGCATGGGCAATGAATTTCTAGGGAAGGGAATTTCAAAACGACTCAAAGGATGTTATGTACTAGTTTTCTATAAGGGGTTTTTACATATCTGTCCCTTACAAATTAGAATTTAGTCTCCCAAATCTTTATATTTATAATTTAGTCCCCAAATCCTTTAAGTTACCACAATTTAGTCCTAGTTATATTTTTGGTCCAAATTTCCCGGTTCACTTTAGTCCTCTCTTCCCTCTTACTCCTCTTTTCCTCTTCTTATTGGGTTCACCTCTCCATTCTTCTCTTCTCTCTCTCTTCCTTTTTCTTTTTGGATTTTCCTGAATTACTTCACTTTAGAGTTTAACTGGGTGGGAAAAGAGAGAGGAAAAGAATGAAGAGCGAAACCTAATAAGGAGAGGAAGAGAGGAGGAAGAGGGAAGAGAGGATTAAAGTGAAGTAACTCAGAGGTATAACGGAAAATTCGGGCCAAAAATATGACTGGGGGACTAATGTGAGGTAACTTAAAGTATTTGGGGATTAAATTATAAATATGAAGATTTAGAGATTAAATTCTAATTTTTAAAGATATAAGGGACATATATGTAAAAACCCCTATTTTATTTATTTATTTTTGCTAGTCGAATAAAAAGAAAAACACTAGAAATAAAAAACAAAGAAATTTTAAAGTAAATAAAAGAATAAACTAATAACTGATTTTCTTAAATCAATGGATTGAATCAAGAATCTGCACTAAATATATTCATGTTTGTCATAATGATTGATTAGCTTACGGGAGTTATTTAGAAGAAAATAGCTGGACATATGCTATTTGCTAACGAAATGAGAGCATGTATAAATGCTAAATTAGAATTATGGAGGCAAACTTTGAATCTTGCAAATTTAGATTATGTTGGTCCAAAATAGAGTAATTGGAATGTAACTTTAGTAAATTGAGAAGTTAAGACTATAGCATTTTGATACCGAATGAGTAAGAAATTTTTAATGAGCTGAATTTTATTATCAAAAAGGATTGGAAGCTCGAAGGTAATATCAACTATAAAATTCAAGTAGTTGTTTGAAACGAAGGAGCTCAACAAAAGTTTTATATAATTGTAATATTTTTTTAAAAATTGAATGGAAGATTTTTATCGAATTGCTATTAGAGCAATTTTGTTATAAGATACAAAATGCTAAATATAAAGAGACATCATGCCCAAAAAAGAAAGAATGTAATATATGCACATACTTTGTTGGATGTACAATAAGATTACAAGAAAATAAGACAGAATATTATTGTTAAGGTGAACATAAGCTCCGTAAAAGAGAACACATGAGAAGACTGCATAGAGTGATTTGATCATTTGCACAAAAATTTATGAATATACTAGTTCGACAATAAAACTTATCAATATAGAACAAGTTAGAAAAGAAAAGTAACGATTGAAGAAAATATAGATAGAGTTAATATAGAAAAATATAGGCTAAAATACATGAATCTCCCACAAAGTATCATGTATTTTCAAAAAAATCTCATGAACTATTTTTTTACTATGTAAACCCACATTGTGTTTTGAAAACCCCAAATGGCATCAGTATAAAATTAATGGATTTATTTAAAAATGTATTATATTCACAATATTCGACATTCTTAAATATCTATTTTCTGATTTAGTATATTTATTTAAAACATATATATCTGAAATTGTCAAATAGTAGGTATTTGTTGCATTTTTAAATCGATCAATTAATCTTTCGATTATGCCATGTGGGTTTTTTTTTTTATGAAATTAGAAATTTTATGGGGATTTATATAACATAAAAAAACTTATTAAGATTTCTGGAAAAACTTAAATAATTTATGGGGTTTCTTATATTTTAGCCAGAAATATAGATACTAAATGTTTCAAGAAAGACACCGTGCTTGATAAGAATGAATAGTGAATGATAATATATGTGCTCAACCCAATGGAATGTGCCCTGTCAGTGTAATTATCCTTTTGATTTATGTTGATTTTTCTAAATACTTAAAATAAAAAGCTTAGTTTTTTTTTTAAAATAAACGAGTTTAGTACTGTTGTGATGAAGCAATAAACTATTTTTTATTGATCATCCAAATTTTTTTTAAAAATATGTCAGTGGAAGATCACCCGACCACGTTTTTCGGATAAAATTGGAGTCAATATCGAGAAATTATAAACAATAATTTAAACTTTACAGGGTAGACGAACAATTTGCAGATATAAGAATTTCAAGGGCTCTATAACTGTAAATACAGCTAATACCATGCCTTTTATGCAAAAATTCACCGATTCTCCTCGGGAGTTTCCAAAGGAGCACAATATTTTTCTCAGTGAGCCTACTTCGGTCAAGACTAAAAGTCCGAACAAAAAAAAAAAAATACTGTCCAGAGTGGTGTGCTCCTTTGAAAACTCCCTTCTCCACCCGTTGCAGCGCTAATCACTCTCTAAAGGGAACTTCTAAAGGCACACAACTTTTTTCCTAGTGAGCCCAGTTAATATAACAAGTTTGCCCTCTTACTTAAAATCCCATTTTACCCTCCCGCTTCCTCACGCACTCCCCCGCGCGACAGTTAATTTTTTTTTTTTTTTTTTTGGACTGTTCGGACTTACAGTCCGAACAGCTCTGGACTGTTCGGACTGTAAGTCCGAACATATGTTAATTGTTCGGACTTACAGTCCTAACAGTCCAGATATGTTCGGACTGCAAGTCCGAACAGTCCAGATATGTTCGGACTGTCAGTCCGAACGGGACTCACCCGTTCGGACTGACAGTCCGAACAGGGACCTGACCCAAAATATACTCCGGACTCCTCACCTACTGTAATACCCCAAATTTCGAGCTACCTGTATTGCTCTCTTAAGACCAGTAGTGCCGAATAAGTCCACCGAAGCCAATTTTGGACACCGAAAAAACTTTCGGTTAACATAACTTTAAATCCACACACCCAAATGACATTCGGTCTTCGCGATTATTAGTTTTGTAATATTTAAGATTTTTGGAGATTTTTCTTACCAGGCCGAAAAATACTCCCAAAATTGTTAATTTAATAATATTAAAATTATTCTTCTAATTATTTCGGAATTTCGGTTCATTTATTCCGGACATCGAAACAACAAACGAATAATTTTGTAGTGTTCCCCACGTCGAGCACTACGTTCTACATAAATTTGGTGGTATTTGGAGAATTTTACACGAAACCAAAATTATTAAATTATTAAATAAATAAATTAATTTAAAATAAATACACCGTGAATCAGTGTGTGTGAATCAGTGTGTGTGGTGCTGTCGTGATTACGAAGCGGAGTGGCAGCTGCGGCGGCTAGGTGGCGAACTCATGTGAACGTTGGGAAGGAAAAAAAAAATTAATTAAAAAAAAATAAATAAAACCCCACCCCTCCCTTATCTCTGCCTCATTCTCTCCCTCACTCTCTCTGCCTTCCTTTCTCACTCTCTCTGCCTACAACCGAACCGAAGAAGAAAAAAAAAAAATAAAATAAAATAAAGAGAGTAGAAAAAGAATGAAAATCAAACCGAATAGAAGATTCGAACCGAATATTCGAGATCGTCGAGATCGAGCCAAGGCAAGTAATACTGCTATTTTCGTTCTTTCGGTATTTTATTTATATCTATTTCCGTTTATTTCTTTATTTAATTTAAATTTGTGTACGTAGACTTATTTTGTAAAAATGCTTGGTTTATATTTGTACATGTTGAGAACTGAACCAAATTACTTGGTCAATTTTGATATATAGAAATATTATGATATTTGCTTATTATTATTATTATTATTATTATTATTAAAAAAAATTAAATTAAAAAAAAAAATCACGTACAAGAAAAATAATAGTTTCGGTTTGCATGCTAATTTCGGTTAGCATGCAACATGCATATCTTGGGCCTTCACTAAGATAAAGAAGAGAGAAGAGGTGGGCCGAAAGAAGAAAAAGAAAAAAAAAAAGAACTGGACCGGGCCCAGCCCAGAAGATAAAGAAAAAAAAAGAGAAAAAAAAATTTAGAAATAGGGAGTGGGCCTGGCCCAGCCCATGAGAAATTAAAAGGAAAAGAAAAAGAAAGATGGGCTGGATTTAATTTGGGCCAGAAAAAAATATATATAGAAAAAAAAGAATAAAAACACTGGGCCGGCCAGCCCAGCCCAGTAAAAGAAAAAGAAAATAAAAATGAGTGGGCTTGGGCTTGGGCTAGACATAAAAGAAAAGGAAAATAAAATTAAAATAAAGATATGAAAAAGTAGGAATTTACTGGGTTTGGGCTTGGTGGATTAAATAATTGAGAAATTTAAATTGGACTTAGTTTGGATTAATTTGACATAATTAATAATAGTAATAAATTAGATTTCAACTAAAGGAGAAATGCATAATACATATGATTGAGCCTGGAAATGTAATAAATACATATGTTGGGTTAAAAATAATGCAAGATTATTATATAATTCACTTGATTCCCAAATTGGTTTATTAATTGACACTGAGAATAAAACCAGATTATTGTAATGATTTTGATGATATGCATTGTGTTACAATTGTGCACTAACATCTATCATGCTACAAGTCATGTACCTTGATATTACAAATCATGTGTACTAATATATCATGTGTTAATTTATCATGCTACAAGTCATGTGTTTTACATGTCACAAGTTTTGATATTACAAGTCATGTGTTTTACATGCCACGTGCTTTGATATTACAAGTCATGTGTTTTAATATTACAGATCATGTGTTATGATACTGCATGTCATGTACAGTCATGGAAATGCAAGTATGTTATCATGAATTGAAAAATAATTAAAGAAAGATTATAAAATTTTCATGTGCAAAATTCAATATGAATACGGGGATGGGAGAAACTATATGATGGATAAGAGCCTTGCCGTATAAGGATTGATTGTCTTGTTAGGGCCGGATTCTTTTACTGCAGCGGCCTGGGTGATTACTGGATCACCAATTGATATCTACCCAGAGTGGTAAGTCCGTACTGTAATACAGTACGGAACGTGATTGAGTGCCTAGCGGCATGTCATGGTTCAGCGCCATGAATATTGAGGCCGGGTCCCGGGTATGCACGGGCACTTATACGACAATGGAGAATAGCGCTATTTTATCCATTAATACAGTTTCAAAAATTTAAATTGGACGATAACTGAGACCAATAGAATATATGATTAAATAGATAGAGAAGTTATTGTCATGTTCATTTATTTATGCATTTATTTATGCTTGATTTCATGTTATTTATATGTTGCCTTCATGTTACTTTATATGCACACAAACAACACTGACATAAACATGCTCATGCACACTGATATTCATGTACTGTGATAGTACACAATTCATATTTTAAATGTATTACTTGCTGGGTTTAATCCCCTGGGTTTTGAACCCAGATTTGGAACGTGAAGAAGGGGATCCAGCCCCAGTTGAAGACCCGTACTTCGTTGGACAGATCGAGTGACAATAGGCAAACGAAGTACTATCTAGGGAGTTTTGTATATTTTGTTTATATTTCTTTTTGTCTGGGCACTGCTTTTCTCTTCGACTCTTTTGTGATCATATTTAAAGCAGTGTGCCATTTTATGTAATGAACTCTTTGTATAAATGAAATCATTTCAGTTTCAGACATGTTATTTATTCATCTGATTGTGGCAGTAGTTACGGTTATTCCAAAATCCTGTGACTGTTGGGTTGTCTAGTGCAAGTAATAAGTAACGTCCTCCGTTTTGGGAAGCAGCTGAAAAACGGGGGCGTTATAGGGTGGTATCAGAGCCTAGGTTTAGGTGGAAGACCATAGGACTACTGCCACATAAGAATATGTCTATGACTTATTCGTAATAATTGTTTCTTATTCTTTGATATCTATCAGATCTAGTATCGTGCCTGTCCTATTATTTTCTATTCGTTTGAGGTATCTATCTTGAATTCGTTTTATTGATTCTTATCTGGACCGTTGCAGAATAATATCGACCCGATCTTCTTCGAGTATGAGTGTAAGTCCGATAGGTAATACATCTAATCTTAGGAGCCATGAAAAATTGGCATGCGATCAAAATCGGTGTCTAAGATTTGGAATTTTCTGGGATAGTCGAGTATTATTGAATATTTGTATAGAACTTTACAAGACCTCATCACTTTAAATAAACAGATTAGCAAATGAGTTAGAATATGTCTGAACAAATGAATGTAATAAATCATTTGAGAAATTAAAACGGAGTCTAACAACAGTACAAGTTCTAGCAATTCTTAATACTTCTAAAGAGGGCATATTCATGCTTTATTTTTATATCATTCAATAAGCAAGGTAATTGTGTAGGCAATGCATTCAAGATTTAAATTTTTATCTATACCAAGAATTTCAGACGAAGTTTAAATGAATTTTTAAGTACAAATTTCTTTGGAGAAATATAGTTACATTTGGACATAACTACTATGCCAATCTTAATCATGTGAGATCTAATGTTTTATTGAGTTCCATTGTTATTAATAGGAAAGAAGGATGGGAGTAAAAAGTTGTGTGTGGACTATAGAAGTTTAAATATAGTAACAAAAAAAAAATCCACTACTTATGATAACTAATCTATTTGGTCAATTGAGAGAGAAGGAAGAGAATTCTTAAGAATAGATCTGTCAAATAAATGTCCGAGCAGAAAATATTTCAAAAACTGCATTAGAACCAAATATAGTCACTATGAATAATTGGTGATACTGTTTTCAGTAACTAATGCTCCAACAATATTTATAAATTGATAATGAAAAAAAAAAAAAAAAAACAACCTTTGGAAGAATAAGTGTAAAAATATAAAGAGATCTTAGAATACTGTAAATTTTGTAGAATTAGTCAAGTTGAAAGTAAAGAATAAGAAATTAATAATAAAGTATAAATTTTATCATGGCGGAACATGATATTGTATCTTGTTACTCAAGTTAGACTCATCTTTCCAAATGATTGTCTTATCCATTACTTTTGTTGATCATTTCCATTTGATATTTTGTATCTTCTATACGAATATTATCATAGTACGATTCATATCTTGAGCCTTTATACATCGCAAGTCTTATTGAGTCGGCGAGGTAATTGTAGAGAGATATTCTCTGGCGCCAGCAATTGCAGTCGCTTAATAAGATCGTTGTGATTAAATAGATAGAGAAGTTATTGTCATGTTCATTTATTTATGCATTTATTTATGCTTGATTTCATGTTATTTATATGTTGCCTTCATGTTACTTTATATGCACACAAACAACACTGACATAAACATGCTCATGCACACTGATATTCATGTACTGTGATAGTACACAATTCATATTTTAAATGTATTACTTGCTGGGTTTAATCCCCTGGGTTTTGAACCCAGATTTGGAACGTGAAGAAGGGGATCCAGCCCCAGTTGAAGACCCGTACTTCGTTGGACAGATCGAGTGACAATAGGCAAACGAAGTACTATCTAGGGAGTTTTGTATATTTTGTTTATATTTCCTTTTGTCTGGGCACTGCTTTTCTCTTCGACTCTTTTGTGATCATATTTAAAACAGTGTGCCATTTTATGTAATGAACTCTTTGTATAAATGAAATCATTTCAGTTTCAGACATGTTATTTATTCATCTGATTGTGGCAGTAGTTACGGTTATTCGAAAATCCTGTGACTGTTGGGTTGTCTAGTGCAAGTAATAAGTAACGTCCTCCGTTTTGGGAAGCAGCTGAAAAACGGGGGCGTTACACCTACTCTATAAGTTGTAATAAATTGATATATTATTAGTTAAACCAATTTAACCTCACTTTACGGACTTATATTAAGCATTAATACACCGATATAATGATATGCCAACGATATATTGGTTAACGACCGATACAATGATATATGGATAATCTACTAACAACTAATATATTAAAAACTAATATATTAACAAATAATACACCGATACAATGATACTCCTGATACACCGATACAATGATACTCCTGGTACACCAATACATTGATACTCCTGATACACATATATAATGATACAATGATACATAGATACACCGATAATCTGATACAACGATACGATAACTAATACATTGATATAGTGAAAATTATGAATAAGACACCATACAAATTAAACAATTACAAACGTAGTGTATATATTAGTCGAACAAAAAGCAAATAATTGGGTTCATTACATATAAAGACCATATATATCAAATTCTTCAAAATATTTGAAAGTAAACAATTACACCGGCCACATGAAGTTCCTTACAACGATATATCAATGCACAACTACTATAATCGAATCACTATCTCCTTGTCTTCCTCGGGGGTTGATGTCTGCTTCTGGTTCGTGTCATTAAAGTCGTATCGGGTGCATCAGGAGTGGTTTCATCTTGTTTTTGTTCCTCTGCTTGCTCTTCTGGTGGTTCTACTGGCTGAGTGTAACCAGTTAGCACGACTTTAATCTTTGCAAGTGCACTAAATAACATCACATGCCGCTTCTTGAATGCCTTCTTCCCTTGCGCAGGTAATAGATCGATTATTACTTCTATGCGTGTATATCTCTGTAATATTAATGAAGGAAAAATATATGCATCAGATAAACTTGGCACTATATGGAGAATAAAATAAAGGTATTTCATTTTTAGATGTTATTTTTCATTTTTAGATGTTATTTCATTTTTAGAATATAAAGAAATTTTATTTTTAGATATTATTTTTAATAACACTAATTTCTGTACATGTAAGTATGAACTTACAAAGTAAAATTTGCTACAAATATTATTTTTTTATCTATTTTTTTCTTCTGCAAGATAGTATAATATTAAATTTTAAAGACACTAAAACTGTCTTTTGCAACTTAATCAACCATTAAGACAATACCATCAAACTTCATAATTAACTAATAAATTTTTATACTAACATTCATGATTATAAAAAATAACTAAATTTTGCATATTTTACAATTGGAATTACAATATTAAATTTTCTTAATAATTATAATCTAAATGTTAAAAATAAAAATTAACAAAAAATGCTACAACTAAACTTGCTATCTCATTCCCTCTTCCTCCTCCCAAACCCAACAAAATCACCAAATCCTAATATTCAAGAGTTGTTTAATTCAAAAATAATAAAAACTAAATTTTAAAATAAATATTACTAAATTAGAAAAACTCACCTAGTAATGACGGGAAGGCGGCGATGGAAGAACACCTGTGGCGGCAAGGTGGGCTGCGGCGGCGGTGGCAGGGAGAGTAGCAGGGTCTACGAATGGGAGAGAGAGAGGGCGTTTTGGAAGGAGAAATGATGAGAGAACAACTATGGAGATGATGCGTGAAAGTGGGAGAGGAAGAGTGGAAGTTTAGATTAGGATTTGGAGGAGAAATGAGGAGAGAAGAGGAAGAAGAGAAGAGATATAGGGGAAGGATATTTTGGGAATACTATATGTGTTCACTAAGAAATTTCCCTTTATAGTAAAAACATACTGGGCTCACTAGGAAATCTGGGCTCACTAGGAAAAAACTTGTGCCCCTTTAGAAGTTCCCCTCTCTCAACCGCTAACGTCATAATTCAAGTCCCCTACAATCTCTGCATCTTCCCGTTGCTCAATTATTAAGCAACAAAGACAGCTTAAACTTAAAAAGCCAACTAAAATAAAAAAACAAAAATCAGTTCAATTCTCAACTCTCTCTCAATGACCTAACACTCATCCGCCACTAAAATCGGGAGTTTCTAGATGGGCACAAGATTTTTCCTAGTGAGCCCACTTTTCCTATTGGGCACATCATTACATTTCAAAAACTCTATTTTTTCCTAGTGAGCACACCTATAACCCGGAAATACCCTCACCATCTTCCTCTTTTTCTCTCCCACCGTTCCCCAAACTCTCCCACCGTTCCAAACTCTCCCCAATCGAAAACCTAATCCGGTCGGTGGTCTCTCTCTCTCTCTCTCTCTCTCTCTCTCTCTCTCTCTCTCTCTCTCGAGCGCGAGCCGTCGGGTGGTCTCTCTCTCTCTCGAGCGCGAGCGGCGAGCGTCGGGTGGTCTCTCTCTCGCTCGAGCGCGAGCGTCGCCGACTTCGGGTGGTCTCTCTCTCGAGCGCGAGCGTCGCCGACTCGGGTGGTCTCTCTCTCTCTCTCTCTCTCTCTCTCGAGCGCGAGCGTCGCCGACTTCCCCTCTCTCTCTCTCTCTCGGGTGGCTCGGGCTGTCTCTCGCCGACGCTCCGGGACGCCGATCAGTCATCCGCGCGGCGAGTCGCCGATCCGGGACGTGCTCTCCCCCTGACGCACTCTTGACGCACTCTTGCCCTCGTGAAGATCAAATCAGTTCTAACTGGGTGCACACAAACTGATATTGACACAGTAGCACATCCAGTTGCGCAATCTCCCACCGATCGTCCGACCTCTTCAAGACGCCGTCCACCCGCAAGGAAGTAACCCGCTCGGAAGTCTTGAAGAATCTAGAATTTGTTGTTATTTTTTAATATGAGTCGCAAATTTAAAAAAACAGTTGTTAGCATGGAACAAATATTCCTTTTAGTTTGTCGTTCTTTTTAAATGAAGTTGTACTCAATGAACATGTTATATATATCAAGTTGTAGTTGCCGTTGTTTTTTAATGAGGCTCAAACTCATTTTAAAAGCCGTTGTTCTGTGTTCGAAACTATGAATTATTTGTTGATATTGGGTGTCAAGATACTTTTCATATTATTGATTTATTTGTTGTATACGCCTATGATTATGGATGAGCATATGTGATTTAAATTGGTGGTCTAAACTTTGATTTGTAAAAGTGTGTCCGACATGTTGCTGGTATCCATCAAGAGGTTGAATATCTGGAAAGAGAAAGGAAAAGGAATATCTGGAAACTTGTATTGTTTGTTAAACTGAATTTTATTTGTATAAGTGCATTCTTATAATGATAATATAGGCTAGACTTATTTTGTGATATTATTTGGTTATGTGGAGTCTAGAGAGATGCTCTCAGGCCTAATATACATATTATTTTGTTGATAATAAGATTTGAGTGAGATATATTGATAAGTAAGCAGAATGTGGCCGATACTTTGTTGTATGTCATATTTATAAACACAAGAGGGATATTATCGAAATATTTGATAAATTGGAATAACTAAGGATTTATTAACTTGGGCCGTTACATTTGTTTTCTTGAAATCCTTATTCAACTTTATTCAATGATTCTATATAGCTACTATTCAAGTAGTACAAGAATCAAAAGCCCACACATTTTGAATAGTAAACAAATGATATCTCTTAATAATAATGAAAAAGTGTCTAAATCAAATGATATTTTATACACTATACATTTAAAACACGAAAATCATAACTAGTGTTTTGGATTGTCCATATAGGCCATTAATGGTGAGATTTCGAGCCGCCGATATAAGAAACTCCCTAGCCAAGATATGTAGAGTGATGGCAAGCTTGAGCCCATCCAATTTTTTTTCCATTAAAAGATACGTAGAGTGTCACACTAACCAAGATATGTACATTATTTGGGATTTTAGTCATGTTGGCAAGTTTAATTACAGAAAATGCCAATTATTTTGTCATTTTGGGTCAAACTTGATTGAATATGATCATTGTTTGCTGTCTGGTTGCATGTTGGCAAGTATCATATTCAGTTTAATTTAGCTTCAAGTCAATTATCACTGGCCTGAGGCCTGAGGCCTTGGTAGCCTTGCCTCAAACTAGGCCTGAGGCCTAGTATAGTGTCGTAATTAATGTTACAGTTAACATATATAGTTTCTTTTGAACTTAACAAGCAAAAACCCCTATATGTTTTACCCTCATATATTGTTCTAGTAGTCTATGATGTCAAGTTGTTGTTCGACACGCCGTATCACTGAGTTTCTATAACCGTATCAGTCATCCAGATTTACAGAACCGGATACATTATAGCCCATCCGGGACTGTAAACCCGGACAGAGATATGAAGTCCGGACTGGCTAGCCCGGATGAGAATTTCTGAATTTCTGGTCTCCCATCCGGGCTGTACAGCCCGGACAGGAATTCTTATTCCTGTCCTGGTTATCCAGCCCGAACGAATTTGAAATCGGCAAAAAAATTGGACTGTGTGTGTCATAAATCCTTGCGCAGAGCCAAGAAAAATATTTACTACCTTTTAAGTCCCGCATTCTACAAATGCCTCATAAGAAGCACTTTACCTCCGACGCGGTTACCTATATAACGACAAAATATTTCTTATAGCTGCCGATATGGGACAAAACGAAACACATCTCAAGCTGCTAGATCATTCAAACTTTCTTTTATTTCCCGTTTGTTAATTAGTTAAATAAGCAAATTCATAGGAAGAAAAATCTTTCAAACATGTTCGATTCACTGTTTAACTATGACCCCTCTCATCACAGGCAAATACCTATTTAAGAAAAACGAAAAAAGAGTCAATTTTTTTATCCTACAATTAGAACTTAATCTTTAAAGTACATCCCTAAAACAGCTTCGTGAGACTAATTTTCAAACAAAACAAATTAAATTTTGTAACATTACTTTTGATCGTCGAATGAAACCATCGCCAAGTTGTGCAACTCCATTTTCTTCTCCATCGACTCACAAAAGAATTAAATTTTTTTTTTCTAGGGTTAGGTAATAAAAGAACCGATTTAAGATAAATGTAGATTTTAATTTTCGTATGGAGTAGTGATTTTGAGAAATGGAATTTTTTTTTTCCCCTCTTTTTCTCCTTTGCAGCGCCTCTCTCTCTCTCTCTGGTTTAATGCGGGAAACAAAGGGAGCAGGATGGGAAGATGAAGAGTAGATGTGGAAGGGTATTTTTGACCTAAAAATATAATGGTAAAATTGTAAAAACGAAGACTTTTAAAGTGGGCTCACTAGGAAATTTCCTGTGCCCATCTAGAAACTCCCCTAAAATCACTGACCAGAGCTCTCTTGCTCTCTCTCCAATGGCTCGCCTCTTACGAGATACATTGCGCTTCTCCTCCTCCTCCTCCTCCATGCCGCCGCCCCTACCGCCCCCTGTCGATTTCCCTCTCCCCTTCGGCAGCCTCGGCGTCCCCCTCTCCGATACCGAGCTCCGTGAGACCGCCTACGAGATCTTCGTCGGCGCCTGCCGCACCACCGGCGGCAAGCCCCTAACCTACATTCCCCAGTCCGAGGACTCTCAACTCCGGCGACCGCTCGCTGTCGAGCTCCTCATCGTCGATTTCATTGTCGTCGTCGTCCACCCTGCAGCGGTCGCTGACGTCGACGGCAGCGAGCAATATGAAGAAGGCCTTGGGCATCAAGTCGTCGAAGAAATGCAGCCCGGCGAAGGAGAACAGCCCGTCGAAGACGAAGCAGATGACGGTGGGGGAGCTGATGAGGGTTCAAATGAGGGTTTCGGAGCAGACGGATTCGAGGATCCGGCGTGGGCTGCTGAGGATTGCGGCGAGTCAGGTAAAGTTGAGGTTTTTAGGGTTTTTGTTGCTGACATCGGTGTATGTTTCAAGTGTCGACAGCACCGGTGTAGATCTGGTTACTTGGGGAACATTTCTTTGTTAATTAGGGTAAAATGTTGTTGACTGTGCAGTTTTTGTCATGCTAAGAAATAGTTGCGTATGAACTTATGATGATTTTTTTACTACAGTTTTTTGTTATAATTTAGTTTTTTTTTGGGATTTTTATTCTTAAATCTTTAAAACTTAGAATTTAGTTTCCAAATCTTTATATTTATAATTTAGTTTCCCAAATCTTTTAAGTTACCACAATTTAGTCTCTAGCTAATTTTGGTCTGTTATAACTCCCTTTCCTGTTTGTGGTAACTTAATAAATATAATACCTCTATGAAGAAAAAGGAGAAGAATAGAAAGATAGAAGAGTAGAAGAAGAGGGGAAGCCAATGAACCTAATGAAGAGAAGGAGAAGAGAAGAGGAAGAGAGAAGGAAGAGGAAAGAAGAAGAGAGGAGGAAGATGGAAGAAGAAATTAAGGACGGATAAAATGCAAAAATCAGGTCAAAAAATAAACTGGAGGGGGACTAAATTGTAGAGGGACTTAATCCTTTATAATTTAGGGTTAATTACAGTGAGACCCCCTGTAGTATTGGGTGTGTGTCACTTAACACTCCTGAAGTTTGAAACTCTCAAAAAACCCCCTGAACTTAGTTATTTTCACTCTCATTTTTTACTAAAGTGCACTCTTGTCTCTCAAATTCCTATTCTACCCTCATCTCTCTTTTTAACCAACAATAGGAATTTGAGAAATGAGGATAGAATAGGAATTTTAAGGGACAAGAGTGTACTTTAATAGAAAAGGAGAGTGAAAATAACTAAGTCAAGGGGTTTTTTTGAGAGTTTCAAACTTCAGGGGTGTTAAGTGACATATCGCCAATACTACAGGGGGTCTCACTGTAATTAACCCTATAATTTATAAAGATGTAAGGTACAAATCTGTAAATACCCTTTTTTTTATTTTTTTTAAACTTATGTTGTTTTCTTTATCTCTTTCTTGAGCAAAATATGCATGCATTGACATTTATAATTTGATTTTTCCATGGTTTTAGATGAAATATTAGGCTCTCTTTAATTTGAGGGAAAATGAAGTAAAAGAAAAGAAAATAAAAGAGAAAGTGAGAGGAAAAGTTTTTAAAAAAATATATGGCTCAAAATTTTCTCTTAATTTTTAACTCCTCTATATTAGTGAAGAGAAGAGAAAATATTATTTAGTGTTATTATCACATTGGATTATAGTAGGAAAGTGGAAGGACAGAAGGAGCTTGGAGTAAAGTTAATTTTTTATTTTTATTTTTAATTTATTGTTTTTCTTTTATATTTTATTTTTAGTCTCTTTGAACCAAACAAAAAAGGTAGTCCTATTTCTTTTGCCATTTCTTTTCTTTTCTCTTTTCTTTTACATTTCATTTTCTTTATTTCATTTTCTATCAAACCAACATAGCCTTTAAGCTCTGTTTGGTTTGAGAGAAAATGAAGGAAAAGAAAAGAAAATATAAAAGAAAATATTTTCTATTGTTTGGTTTGAAAGAAAATTTAAAAGAAAAGAAATGTTTTCTTACTAACCAAATATAAAATAAAAATCAATTTCCATCTTATTTTCTTTTCTTTTTACTTTTCCTTTCTCTTTCTTTTTCTCTTTTCCATTTTCTCTCTAACCAAACACAACCTTAGTGATTTATTTATGATTGTGATTATTTTATGCTTGTTGAACTAGGGAGTGATAATTTTGCCGGCGATGCAGTTATAAGGTGTTTTCATTGATATTGGATTTGGGTTTTAAGTCCTAGTAGCTCTTGCTTATGTGCATGCTGTGATGAGGTAGGAATTCTAGCTAGATAATCTGTTAATTTTCTGAATGCTGTGAATGCTGCATTTGATTGTGTTATTATAATTTTTTGGGGCTTTTTCCCCTTTCTTCTGGCAGCTTGGGAGACGCATAGGGTCAATGGTCTTGCCACTGGAGTTGTTGCAACAATTCAAAGCTACAGATTTTTCAGATCACCAAGAATTTGAGGCGTGGCAGAATAGAAATTTAAAGGTTTTGGAGGCAGGTTACTTGTGCATCCTCTTGTTCCATTGCAGAAGTCGGATGCTGCAGCACAACGGCTTAGGCAAATTTTATGCGGAGCTTCAGATAGGCAATTCAACGCTACAGATTTTTCAGATCACCAAGAATTTGAGGCGTAGCAGAATAGAAATTTAAAGGTTTTGGAGGCAGGGTTACTTGTGCATCCTCTTGTTCCATTGCAGAAGTCGGATGCTGCAGAACAACGGCTTAGTCAAATTATATGCGGAGCTTCAGATAGGCCACTTGAAACAGGGAAGAATTCAGAGTCGATGCAATTTCTGAGGAATGCTGTAATGAGTCTTACTTGCTGATCATCTGATGGATTTTCTACTGAAACATGCCATTGGGCTGATGGCTTCCCACTGAATCTTTGTTTGTATCAAATGATATTAGAAGCCTGCTTTGATAGTGGTGAGGAAGGATCATTGATTGAAGAAATTGATGAGGTCCTAGAGTTGATAAAGAAAACCTGGGCTGTTCTTGGAATAGATCAGAAACTTCATAACCTCATCTTCTTGTGGATTATGTTTCATCATTATGTTACGGGTGGCCAGGTAGATACAGATCTGCTGTTACGAGAAATCCGCTGATAATCAGTTAGAAGAGGTTGTGAAAGATGCTAAATCCACAGAAGACCTGGCATTATACAAAAGTACTGAGTGCCACATTGAGTTCGATGCTGGGTTGCCACATTGAGTTCGATAATGGGTTGGACAGAGAAATGGCTCCTTATTTACCATGATACCTTCAACTCAAGTAATATTGAATCCATGGAGTGTGTTGTCCCCTTCGGGGTATCTGCTGCCAAGCTACTAGTGGAAGATATTTCTAATGAATATCGCCGTCGGAGAAGAGAAGAAGTTGATGTTGCGCGAACTAGAATCGACACTTACATTCGATCATCTCTCCGCACTGCATTTGCTCAGGTAAGTTGTCTTCAAGTGCTACCTCTCCACTTCACTGTGTACACTCGTGTTTATAATGTGTGTACACGCAAACACACATGTGTACACACACACACGCATACATGTATATGTTTGTGTGTGTGCACGTATATATGTGTGTGTGTGTGTGTGCGCGTGTGTGTGCGTGCGCCCACATATATATACATCTGTGTGTGTGTACACACACATATATATACATCTATGTGTGTTTATATGTACACACATGCATATATATACATATATGTGTGTGTGCGTGCATGCGTGTACATATTTGTAGTATGTACGTATATATACATGTATATGTGTGTGTATACATATTTGCGTGCGTGCATGCCTTTTTGAGTATAAATTGTGGCTGTAAGTTCATTGCGTTTCATTAAATAAAGGTGATTAAATAAATGTGACTAAAGTATTGCCATTTTTTTTCTTTGATCATTAGCTGAGTTGTTACCCTCTCCATATAATTCCTGATGCATAAAAAAGAGATGAAAAGCGGAATAGTTTTTCTGAGTATCATGATTTTTTTTTTATGTCAACGTTCCAAGGGGACACGCTATCATCTATATATACAAATCCTTCTTGCTACAGAGATGGGTTCAAAGTCTTAGGGCTCTAATTTGATAAGATTTCAGTTAGGTTGACAAAAGTTATGACTAGCTAAGAAGTTTTATGTAAGCGCTGTGATTGGTGGCAAATTCAAGGGGTAATACATGGTTTGCAAATTATCCTGAAGCTCGGTAGCAGTTGCCTGAGCTCGGGATTAAACTATTTTCTGTAGGAAAATTGCATTATCTCTAAGCAAAAGCATAGCTAATAAGCCATATTGACGTAGAATGCACAATGCACACACCCACCCCTGTTACTTAATGTTGTTCGAGAGTAAAAATTAAGATATTGAAATGGTTTCCTCATATTATTATATTTTTGTGTTGTTAGTCCTGTTATTAATTTTTGTATCTGAATACTTTATTCGACTATATTATTGTCAGAGGATGGAAACAGCAGACTCAATTAGGCATTCATTGGATAAGCCGGTTCTTGCAATTCTTGCCAAGGACATTGGTGATCTTGCAAACAAGGAGAAAGAGTTGTTCAACTCAGTATTGAAGAAATGGCACCCTTTAGCTGCTGGTGTTGCCGTTACTACTCTTCATTCTTGTTATGGGAATGAATTAAAACAATTTGTCTCGGGTCTTACAGAACTGAGTATTGATTCTGTCCAAGTACTGAAAGCTGCAGATAAGTTAGAGAAAGATCTTGTGAATATTGCTGTTGCAGATTCTGTTGACAGTGAGGATGGTGGAAAGGCACTAATCTGTGAGATGCCTCCTTTTGAGGCTGAATCTATAGTTGCTGATCTTGTGAAGACATGTATAAAGACAAGGGTGGACAGGCTAAAGGAGTGGATCGACAGGAACTTGCAGCAAGAGGTATAATTCTATTCCCTAAATTTAATCTCTCGTCTGCTTGTTTTTTTACACAAGCATAAGTTTAATACATGATACAGCGCTGCTGGTTATCTGAAAAGTCAAATTATGCTTCCATGATTCACTTTCATTATAACCTTGTATTTTCTACTTCGAATCTTGTGTCATCTTTTGCTTATATGCTTTAAAAAAAAAATTTATTGAGAGAACTAATTCTTGCAGAAGTGCTATGTGATAACACCCTACACCAACCTATGCACATGAAACATGGCACTCTCTCAAAATGCACAAAATTCTTGAAGTAGATTGATTGAATTGAGCTTATTTTGTCAAAGTTTATTATACCCTACAGTCCTAGTTGCTGTGTTTTTGTAGCCAGTACTGTACCTTCTTTATCGTTAATTTCCGTGATTATTGTTGGTCACGGGGTCTGGGCATAGGTGGTCCTGTACTGAGGCAAAGAGGGAAGTGAAGAATGTTGTATACAAGCTTCTCGTGTCCTTGATAATAGAATTGGGTATATGTCACAATAAAAGAATGGGAAAGTAGATTGAATCTATGTAGGAGAAGGGTAGTTCCTTGAGCCAAGTAGGATTTTAAGAGTTTGGGAAGCTCAATTTTAATTTTTATTTTTAGAAACTAAAATACTTTTGCTATCAACTAGGATAGACTAGAAGACTTGTGGAGTGATTGATATGAATCATAGGCCTGACCTTTTTTTCTTCCTAAATCCACTCCAGACGGAATTGGTTTTTCACATGATTCTCATATTCTCCAGTTTTTTTTTTTAAATTTTATGATATTGATTGAATGGGAGGATCTAGATGAGATAGTACAAAAAATACTCGCTAGGGAAAAACTATTTATTGGTGGTAATCTCAATGGATATGTAGGAACTAGTCGTAATGGGTTTGATAGTGTATATAGAGGATTTGATTTTGGAGAAAGAAATGAAGCAGGTAATTCAATTTTAGATTTTACTGTCTTATGATTTGATTTTAGTGAATACTTGGTTTAAAAAGAGAATTTCTCACTTGATTACTTTTAAAAGTGGATCGAATGCAAGCCAAATAGATTTCCTTTTAATTAGGAGGGTAGATAAAACTAGTTGTATCGATTGTAAGGTAGTGCCAGGTGAGAGTGTAGTTAGCCAACATAGACTTTTAGTTTTAGATATTCAGATTAGAAAGAGACTTAGAAAATTAAGTATAAGTTAGATCCTAAAATTAAGTGGTGCCGATTAGAAGGTAATCAAAAAGTTTTTGTAGATAGAGTAATACAAGAAGTATATTGGAGGGACCATAATGATCCTAATGTAATATGAAATAAAATGGCTAGTTGTATTAAAAGAATAGCTAAAAATATATTTGGTGAGTCGAGGGGCAGTGCTCCATCATGTAAGGATACATCATGGTGGAATGAAGAGGTAAAAAATGCTATTAAGATCAAGCGAGACTTTATAGAGATTTAAGAAGAATAATAATAATGATGGAATAAGTTTTGAGAAGTATAAATTAGCGAAGGAGGCTAAAAAAGCTATTCGGGATGCAAAAACTAAATCATATAAACAAGTGTACGAAAAGTTGGATAATAAAGAGGCAGAAAAGGATATATAGAATTGCTCGAATAAGAGAGAGAAAGTTTAGAGACTTATGTACTGTAAAATGTATTAAAAATGATGATAAGACAGTTCTAATTCTAGACGAAGAGATTAAAAAAAAATGAAAATATTATTTTGATAGATTATATAATGGTAGTTTTACTCAAGATTTTGGAGATCTTACTATTCAATGTGAAGATATGAATCGTGGTTTTATGCGCAGGATCAAAAAGTCTGAAATAAAAGAGGTTTTGAAGAGGATGAAATAAAAAAAAATTGTTGGTCCAGATAAGATTCATATAAAAATATGAAGATACTTAGGAGGGATTGGTATGAGGTGACTGACAGATCTTTTTAACAAGATTCGATAAACTAAGAAAATACCAAATGAATGGAAGAAGAGTATCCTAGTAGTTCTGTATAAGAACAATGGTGATATTCAGAGTTGTTCTAACTATTGAGGAATAAAACTCATGTGTCACACTATGAAACTTTGGGAAAGGATAATTGAATATATATTGCGACAAACTGTTAAAATATCAGAGAACCAGTTTGGATTTATGTCGGAACGATCGACGACAGAAACTATTCATTTACTTCGTCAACTTATAGAACGATTCCTGTAGAGAAATAGAGATTTGCATATGGTATTCATTGACTTAGAGAAAACCTATGATAAGATGCCACGAGAGATATTTTGATGGACATTGATGAAGAAAAGGGTTTTCATCAAATATATCGATATAATTAAGGACATGTATGATGGAATAGTGGCCAATATCAAAACATACGGTGATTTAACAAGTAATTTTTCTATCACAATTGGATTACATTAAGGATTTGCATTGAGCCCATTCTTATTTGCTATAGTGATGGATGAGCTTACAAGAGCTATTCAGGATGAGATATCTTGGTGTATACTATTTGCTGATGATATTGTCTTAATTGATAAGACAAGAGCAGAGATAAATATCAAGTTAGAATTATGGAGGCACATATTAGAATTTAAAGGTTTTAAATTGAGTAGGTCTAAAACAGAATATATGAAGTGTAGACGGACCATAAACTATAATACTGTAAAACTGGATGGGTAAGAGATATAAATGAGCAATCAGTTTAGGTATTTGGGTTCTATTATTTAGAATGATGGAGAGATCGATAATGATGTTAATTATAGGATCCAAGCTGGCTGGTTGAAATGGAGGAGGACAACGACAGTTTTATACGACCGTAACATTGCTTTAAGATTGAAGGAAAAATTTTGTAGGACTACTATTAGGCTAGGTTTATTATATGGCACGGAATGTTAGTTTATAAAGAAACGTCATTTACAGAAAATAAGTGTAGCGGAGATGTGCATGCTCCGCTAGATATGCGGCAACATTAGGAGAGATAAAGTGAGAAATGAAAATATTCGTGCTCAAGTAGGTGTAACTCCCATCGATGAGAAGATGCGAGAAAATCACTTACAATGGTTTGGTCATGTATAACGTAGGCCTACAAATGCACCAGTTCGACGATGAGAGTTTATCAATGTAGGACAAGTTAAAAGAACGAAAAGAAGACCGAAGAAAATATGGATGGAGATGATACGAAAAGATATGGATTCTAGAGGTTTAAATAAGGAGATATTACTTGATAGAAATGAATGGTGAAGGATTATCAAAGTGATTGATCCGGCATGATTCTTTTTTTGGTTCATATAGCCTTACCCCAAGTACTCGGGATAAAAGGCTTAGTTGTTGTTGTTGTTGTTGTTGTTTGATTGAATCAAGGGTTGGCTATTAGTCAGTACTTTGATGTTTTGCTGCATTCTTTTTGAATTCTATTTCTTTATTTAGGAAAATAAATAATGATCAACTTCCAACTGAAACTGCATAATTTGCCTTTTATGCTCATTCTGTTCCTCCTTTGCTGTTGTTTAGCCTTTAGGCTATCCTAGTATTGCTTCTGTTTTCTAGTATTGTTTCGGTCACAACATTCTGTCCTTTTCTATTGATTACGTTATTTTCTCTTCATCTCACTCGTCTTTAGTCAGGTATTTCAGTATTTCCGTGTATTTATATTTTCTAGTTTTAGACAAGACTGCCATTACTCACTTTTATGTTTCCTTCAGGTAGATTATGACATTCTCCTAGTATGATGCCTGCATATATGAGGTGACTGGGTTTAACTGTCTTAACATTTTAATTTCAGTTCTATTCCAAAAAGAAGCATTGGAACTAGACTATCACCTTTGCAGCATATGCGGATAACTACTGGCGACTAAGCATCGAAAGCTAATTGTCTCTTTTGCATTACCTTCAGCTTAGTTGATAATCTTACCCAGTCGAATTTCGTTCTTTTGAGATATCTACCATGAGATCCTCGGAACACTTGCAAGTAACAGCAATTGTTTCTCATCATCATCATCATCATCATCATCATCATCTTCTGCTTTGCCAATGGATTTCATTTGTGATTTTCTTTGTGACGGATCATGGCTCTCTACCTGTTGCCTTTGACAATATTGTGTTCTAGACCCATGTTCATTTTGTCTATATCAAGCCAATCTGTCCCGTGTTCCCATCAATATGCCATCTGTTTGAGGGACTCTCAACTTGTTGAGATGGAAACCCCGTTCTCCCATAACTAACTAGCTTCTCCTAGTGAAAGATTCATGGTCCGTAAACATTCCTTGAATTTGGCTTTTCCATAATTGCATGCCTGCTTCATTCTTAGAATTTCTTGCTGTGTGTCATGCTGTGACCTCTCTTTCTTCTTACATGTACTTTTTGGTAACTTTGGTCGAAGTTAATTTCTCCAGAAAGGATGAATGTATGCAAGAGCGTCACAGGTGAAGATTTTAAGGGAAATATGCTAAGGGAAGTAGAGGTCTAAATTATAGGGATGATCTGGAATGATGTTGAATGGTTAGGATGCTATGTTGCACTGGTCCATGGATCCAGGTGACGGACTAAACCTGATACATTTCATATTTGGACTTGCTTGGATCCACGATTTCAACCAATTCGAGTTGTGTACCCTTTACCAAGGTTGTGCACAGCAGAAAGCAGAGCAAAGTTGTGAGGCAATGCTTTAGTTTTTATAGTTTTAGCAGGGTTTAAGCAGCAAAAATTATTAAGGCCAAAAAGCAGGAATATTAAATAAACCACAACATAATAATGGTAAAAAAAAAGAAAAAGCAGAAAAGTCAGGAAAATAAGAAAATTATGGAGGGCAAATAAATACATATTTCTAATTATTTCTACTGGTCATATTGTTTATATGTATTAACAAGTTCTTTTGGCCTAGCATGTCCTAAAAAATAAGCATGCATCATACATAAAGAATTGGAAAAAGTTTAAATCAGCAACAACATCAATGAAAAGAAAGGCCAACCATTAAGTAAGGGTTAAGTAAACAAATATCAGTTGTGCTCAAAAGTTTTCAAACTTTCTTTGCGAAATAGAAAGCACTTTAGACTATTTTTTAATGTTTTGGGCCGTTTTTACATGCTTTTGCGAGTAAAAAACAGCAACCTGTTTTTTCCTTCCTTTTTTGCCCAAAACGAAGAAGTCCATGCCCCTTTCGCTTTCAAAACCGCTTACGCTTTTTTGGCATTTTTTACAATGCTTCCATACGAATTGGGCTCTAAACCAAGATTGCAGGGACGCATTGGGTCAACTATGGGAGAAATTTATATTCAATTTCCATAAAATGACTACATTCATGAAAAAAGTAAATGTGAATTTTCTAGGATTGAACTGAGTTCTTCAAACTAAGAGATGCATGGCTCACTTTTCCAAGTGTCCTTGTTTAAAGTATAGTCTAAATTTCTATATCAACAATATGTAAAATTTATCATAGGAAGTACGGACACGGCATTTGTGAAAAAATAAGGATACGGACACGGCAAAAATACGGAAAAATACAAATATAAGTATATATTATTCTATTATTAACATAATAATTTTACTAAAATATCAAAAAAGAAAGTACTGGCAATGTATTGATTTGTGTCTCGTCATTCCTTTACAAGGAACAAGTTTTGCAATCAACCATGCGTCTATCTTTTTCCTTCACACTCTATAGAGAAAGAGAGAAAAAAATATGGTGATAATAACTCGTCATAGTTTAGTGTAGAATATGCATACAAAAAATTATATCTTCAAATATTGAACCAAATTAGACTCATATCCCCATAAAACATTAAAGTATAATTTCATAAAATAAAGTATAATTTCATAAAATTAACTAGGTATATAGAAGTTGCCAATTTAGTAATGTTTAATTTTAATTTTTCTAGATTATTTAACTCCTTTTTCAACCTATAAGAAACTCGGATACGGTAAAAACAAAACCCACAAGAAGGTCGGACACGACACTGACATGATATTTCTTCAAATATTGAACTAAATTAGACTCGCCGCGTGGTGTGTTCAGCACAGTTTTTCGCGTGTTTGCGTTGAACACGTGTTCGACATGAACACAACATCCATAACAGTATATCTGTGCTTCTTAGAATTGATTTTAAAGTATTATATGATTAATTGGTATAATCCATATTATGTTTTTAACCTGATGGATGTCTATGGTCAATACGAAATGAAACACCTTCCCCTGTATTCATCTATCATAGAGATTATGACCAAGTATGCCCACTATTTCTGAAATTCTGCCTTTTTGCTGGTCATTGGTAAATTCTACAACAACAACAACAACAACAACTAAGCCTTTTATCCCAAGTATTTGGGGTAGGCTATATGAACCAAAAAGAATCACGCCGGATCGATCACTGTGATATTCCTTCTCCATTCATTTCTATCAAGTATTATCTCCTTATTTAAACCTCTAGACTCCATATCTTTGCGTATCACCTCCATCCATATTTTCTTCGGTCTTCCCTTCGTTTTTTTAACTTGTCCTACATTGATAAACTCCCATCTTCGAATTGGTGCACTTATAGGCCTACGTTGTATATGACCAAACCATCGTAAGTGATTTTCTCGCATCTTCTCATCGATGGGAGCTACCCCTACCTTAGCACGAATATCTTCATTTCTCACTCTATCTCTCCTAGTATTGCCGCCATCCAACGGAGCATGCGCATCTCTGCTACACTTATCTTTTGTGAATGACGTTTCTTTATGGCCCAACATTCCGTGCCATATAATAAAGTTGGCCTAATAGCAGTCCTATAAAATTTTCATTTCAATCTTAACGGAATGTCGATCACATAAAACTCTCGTTACCCTCCATAAAACTCCCGCATAATAGCAGTGCCATATATGGTCATTGGTAAATTCTATCTTGAAAAAAGTTTCATATTAATCAATGTTGAAAACAACAATTTGATACTTAACAATTAGCTAAAAATGACAAATTGGTATAAAATGTTAATGCGAGGCTTATGGGAATATTATGTTGGTAACTTTAATGGTAGATAAAACATATCAGATTATATATATATATATATATATATATATATATATATATATATATATATATATATATATATATATATATATATATATATATATATATATATATATATATATATATATTAAAAACTTAATTGCACGAATAAAGCTTCAGGTCAATGTTTAAAATAACGATAATGGTAACATAACGTTTTGTCTTTGTTAGGCTATTTAGCGTAACGCATAATGTAGGTTATGTGATTTTCTATTTATTTAAATAAAAATAAATATAAAACTATATAAAAATAAATTTTATAAATTGAAAATTGAATTAAAAATTCTAAAAGAAAATATAAAAAAATATATCCAGTATTAATTCTAAATTTCTAATAAGTTTCATAGTAATTCTCATATTTATCTTCATAAATTAAGTTATATTCACATCCATAATTTCAGTCATTATCTAAATAAGAAAACACGATTTCAAATTTATTTTCAATTATTATCAATATTGTAATTTATATTTTGTAATACTCAATTTATGTTATTTTTAATTGTTTATTTCAGATTAGCTGAGAATTCAATTTAATCGGTAAGTAAGAAATTTCAGTAATTGGAAAAGAATTATAACAAAAAAATTTCAATACTTAGAAAGAAATTATAATGTACAAGCGAATAATGCTACAAGCAATCAAATAAGCAAACAAACTGTCAAGTGAGAAAAAAACTACAACAATTCTCTAATAATCAAAATAAATATAAAAACTATTTAAAAATTATTGTAAATAACGTAACATAACTTAATTTAATGTAATGTAACATAAAATAACATAAAATAACATAAAAAATGCATCGTTACGGTGCATTGAGTTATTTTCAATTGTTAAGTAATGTTGGCTTTCTTTTCGGTTTCATAACGCAACATAACGGGTTTCATAACGCGTTATTTTCAACATTGCTTCACGTATTAAACTTTAACGTAAGGAAACTTTGAGGTGCTTCTTCTATAAAATAAGCCACTATGATATTTTGTTAATTTTTAAAGAATGGTCATATCAAAGTAGATATGAACTTGCATTGGTGTTGAAGGGTTGTGAATGAATAGGCTGAAAACTTGTAAGTTGCGACTTAAACATAAGTCTTAAGAAGGATCTAGAGGAGCTATTTAACCATCAGATCTTCTGTTGAAATAATTGATGTATGAGGTCTCAGGAGCTCATATCTGGTTTCTTATGAGTTTGGGATACGGATCGTGATCACTATTGTACACCATGGAATAGTCTGCTAAATCAAGCTGAAAAATTTGCCATATGTGGCCATGAATAATGTGACCTCATTGTTGAATTCATATTTGAACATTGAGATTTTGAGCCAATTCACTAGTTCAAAACAATGAATTCGGTGAATGAAAAATGATTTCAAAGTATGATACATAGCAAGAGAATATAACAAAATATAGTCTTACATTGGTAAAAGAGTTGTTAAATTATTAGTTTATATAGGATTGTTTATCCCATAATATTACTTATATAATAAGAGGAGAAATCTTGAGTATTATGGGTGGTGCTATGCACCAGCCGCACACGCACTTGGCACCTCACAAGAGGCAACAGGACTGTTGTTTCCATCATGTTACAGAAGATCGTTGTATTATGGGAGACTGACGCCCACTGAAATCCAGAAACATACTAGTGGAAAGCGAATTGGTTTTAAGGAGTCGATCATCTTCTACCTTCGATCATCTTTGAACAGTAAAGTGTTCTAACTTAGTTTACATATATATATATATATATATATATATATAGTTTCTTTTCTAAAGTAATAAACTAATTATATTTTATTTAAATCAATTCGGATTTTCATATCTTTGTTTTGTAACTACATATATAGAACACAGAATTACAATCTCTAGACTCACCTAACAATATTTCTGGTTTAGTAGTTGTCAATAAGATTTAATCTATTCTAATTAATATAACAGTGTTTAAATCTTATTATACAACCAACACCAATAACCATATATTTGGGTGACACATATAAATATATAATATTTGGTTATCCAGAGCATTTTAGTTACTTTTCATTATCCCCTTTCTTGTTAAGTTTTTATTTCTTATTAACTTAGGAGTATTTTAGCTCTTTGCTTGCAATTAGATTAAGTTTGTAATGTAGGTTTCATCTACCTAAAGATGTTCTTATAAAAAATGTTGTTACTATACGTTGTATGGTCATTTAGATTTTCTATATTTCTCTCATATTATTTTTTGGATGTCCTTAGTTATTCTGAAAGTTATCTTATTACTATTTATTATTTTTTAAAATTGGCTCCACTGCATATGCAGCCATATCAGTCAATTTCATGTTGATTCATGCTTTCTTCGTATATTGATGGTGGTGGTGGTTCAGTTGAACTCTATTTGGCATGCTTCGTGGAAACCCCTATAACTTTGGATAAAATATGGTGAATTAATGATGATTATTATGTTTGTTTTATTCACTCTTCTTTTGCTCTGACATAAATGTACCCTTATATTTACAATCTTTGGCAATATTCTGAGGTGCACTGCAAGCAGGCAGCTTACTTTCGAACTGTGGGTTTTTATTTCCTGGTCCATCGTGTGATTCTGTGATGGAACTTCTCTTTATGAAGACAACTTACATGCAGCTTGTATCATATTTATATATATATATATATATATATATATATATATATATATATATATATATATATATATATATATATATATATATATATATATATATATATATATTTGCTTTAGCATTTTGGCAAAGTCTATTATAAGTTAATAATCACATTGTTTGTTAAACCATTTTTGTTATAATTATGATCCTTTTCAAACTTTAACTATGTTTTTCTTTTTTTTTTTTTGAAGTAAAACGGTGGGCCTAGCCCTCCGTGTTCCATTAACAAAATTTTAACAGAACATAAGATAAGATACATAGTCCAGATCAAAGTACATAAATCAACGATAAAACTTAATACATCAAATAGTTCTTAATACACAAATTAGCTACAAAGTAAAAGTAAAGACATGAAATGAGTAGGATGCCCTCCTCAACAACAGAATGGATGCACCCAGTTTCTACATCTCCCTTCCGAAGGGAATAACATCACCATCATCCGCGTTTGAGGCTGCACGTTGGGTTGGAGGCATACTCTTATTGTGCACTTCTGATTTGTGTACTAGTGCCTTGAACTATGTATTTTTCAATTATGCATTTAATATTATTAAACCATATACTTGGAACCCTTGGTCTTTGACAGGCTGAATTTGGTCTTTTTTGTTTGCTTTTTCCTTTTCTTCGTTTAGTTTTTAAAAATTCACAGAAACACAAAGGCATAACCTCATTGTCTAATCATTGGAGCAACTTGAGTAGGTTCCTATACTGCAACTCTATTTGCTAGGTAGTGTGCATGCCAGCTGAAGTTTCAATTGTTTCAATTGTTAATTTTATCATTTTATTTGATTAATACGTTGATGATTCAAAAAATATTGACTTCTATTTCAGTCATAGTTGGCATGAGCAGAGAAACAGCAAAAGAACTGTCAGGTCTTCATGAGTTTTGTACTCCTATGAAAACTGATGAAGACTTCATAATTTTGGTACTCCTATGAAAACTGAGGACGCAATGTGCCCTTTTAGTTCTTTAGATGATGCTGACAGAATCTTTTGTTAATGCTGAGGCCTTTCAGAGTTTATGAGGATAATGTAGTTTGAGAGTTGAAGCTCTCTATGAAGGCTACTGAGTTTAACCAAAACCTGCACCACCTAACCTATGCATTAGGGGCACTCTTAATCTTTTGTTTTGAAACTTGTGTTCCTAGTCAAGTATCATGGATGTTACAGTTTATATTAAGAAGCATTAGGAACCTCATAAATTATAGTAATCCGGAACTCGGAGAATTTCTTCTTCTGATTTGCCCTAATTGCGAACATCATAAAAATTGTGAATCTAATATCAATCTGCTTCAGCATTTCGTTGTTTCACTTCTCTGGAAGGTAGGAGACTTCAATTGCAAAAAAGACTTTGTAGATATGTATTTTAATCCAACTGGGTAGGATTCCTATTGCTTGATGGTCTTTGGATCACCATAAAAATCCCTTAGACCTGTCTAACATGCAATCTGATTTTGAAATAAGTCTCATTCAGTCTCCAAAGTATTATGCCAAATTGTTCCTGGTTTGCTACAATTGTCAGATTGGTGGACCGAAGCAATTGACATACGGCAAATCTTCTTACTGCATGTAGGTTGGGCCTCAGCCAGTCCACTGCCTGCTTTGGTGGCTCGGTGGCATATAGATCCTACTAAGGTGAATAAATTGTTTCCCCAAAGAAGGCATTATCCTTTTATGGGTATATATTGCACAGACATACATAAGTAGGTGCTAGGTGTGGGTGCTGTGAACCACCTACTGTTTTTTTAAAACACTCACGTACATATGCATCAGCAGTTATTGGTCCCCATTTACTGGGCATGTAGTGGACAATATTGTATTTGTATCGGTGTGGATTGCATTGCTGACCATCAATCAATGTTTTGGCTTATATTTCTTGTAGTGATTGGTTCGTTGTAGGGGCAACTATGAATTAGGAAAGATGGTTCTAACCTATGTGAGATGTTTATGATACTGCTGCTAGCGTGGTAATCCAGTACACTAACTTATCATCTGTTCATGAGTGCTGAAGAGTATATACTCAGTCAATCAGCATCCTAAATGTTTCTGTGTTTCTCATTAGCACAACCTTCGTTGGTTTTTGAGATTCTGGTGTTAGATTCTCATAGTTTGGTGAAACAATCTGCAGGTTTGGAACCCAAGGGCGAACAAGGAAAATATTGCTTCCTCAGGGATAGATATTCTGAGGATAGTTGATGAAACTTTAGATGCATTCTTTGAGCTGCCTATTCCGACTCATCCAGCCTTGCTTCCGGACTTGATGATTGGACTTGACAGAAGCTTGCAGTATTATATGTCTAAAGTGAAGTCTGGCTGTGGTAAGTTTGGAGGTTGTGAACAATTTGCTCTTACAGTGTGTGTGGCAAATTAAAAATCTTTTGGCATCTCTGACAAGTCTTTTGTTCCAGGAACACAAAATACTTTTGTTCCAGCCTTGCCAGCATTAACCAGATGTCAGGCTAGTTCAGGATTATTCAAGAAGAAAGATAAATCTCAGAATTTGCAGAAACGAAGATCACAGGTTGAAACAGTGAATGAAGAAGGTTCTTGTGGTTTGCCACAGTTGTGTATCCGTATGAATACACTCTATCATATCCGAGCGGAATTGGAGAACCTGGAGAAGAAAATAAAAACCTGCTTAAGGAATGTGGAATCGGCACAAGCAGACATATCAAATGGGTTGGAGAACAAATTTGAGCTTCTCTAGCAGCCTCGCAGGAAGGAATCCAACAACTGTGTGAGGCGATGGCTTACAGGGTTATCTTCCATGACCTAAGTCATGTTTTATGGGATGCACTGTATGTTTGAGATACTGCTTCCTCCAGGATATATCCTCTGCTAAAAGAGCTTGATCCTAACCTGGAGATGATATCAACCACAGTGCACGATAAAGTCCGCAATCGTGTAATAACAGCATTGATGAAAGCTTCCTTTGATGGGTTCTTGCTGGTGCTTTTGGCAGGTGGTCCATGTCAATCTTTCACTCGTCAAGATTCTCAGGTATTGGATGATGATTTCAGGGCTCTTAAAGACCTGTACTTGGCAGATGGTGATGGGTTGCCAGAATAAGTGGTTGAAAGAGCTTCAGCTCAAGTGAGAAATGTTCTACCCCTTTTCCGAACAGATACAGAGAGCCTTATTGACTGCTTCAAACGCACGATCATAGAGGACTATGGTTCTGCAGCCAAATCCAGGTACCCGTTGCCTCCAACTTCGGGTCACTGGAGCCCTACTGAAGCAAATACAGTTTTGCGTGTTCTGTGTTATAGGCATGATGATGCTGCTTCCAAATTCCTCAAGAAAACATATGGACTTCCTAAAAAGCTTTAACTTTCTTGGTTTTAGTGTATAATAATTTGCATTAGATCAGCTCAGGAATGTTTGTTCAGGACTAGCTGGCATGCACTTGGCATCGAATATATTCTCATGGTTCTTGATTTTGGGTACTATCGGCTGTTGGAAGCCCCAGGCATGTTTTAACCAAATGTTGAGTTGACTTGCCTGACTTGCTTGTCATCTCACTCCATTCATGAATCTGAGGAAGCATGGATCACAGAAATTTGGTTGCCAAGGGTTGAAGGCTAAAGTGGGACAAACATTCACACTATTCTTTTATTGTATTTGGTTTGTATAGCATTCTTTTGGTTAGGTGAAGTGTGAGTTATATGGGTTGCATTTGCTCGGGTTGTCTCTTTACCACTAGTCATTGTATGTGGTGTAGGGGAATGGGTTGTGAATAGTTCTTGTCAAGTATGAAGAAGTTTTGTTATTATACAGTATGTGTAATTTTTAAATATTTTGGATGTTTTCTCATATATAATGTACATTCAGTGGTTGCTTTCATCTTCATGTGGTTGCTGTCAAAAGACATAACCTGAAATATCCTGCTGATCATCAGAGTAATGAGTAAAAGAATAAATTGCTGCGTGGTGAAAGTGTCCATATGGATTGCTGACATGTCTATATTGAAAATATTTTATAGCTGTATTTTATAAGATGATGATGTGTAGATCTTGGCAAAGCTTTTCCTTCAACAAAAGAGTGGAATTTGCACTTGCTGTCTTGTATCTTGAAGGATAGCATTCCACTTACAGGTGTGCTGGGAAATTGGCAGGATGGTTTGCATCATTCTAGCGTGCAACCCTATTTCTCCTGTATGGGTGGTATAATTGTTTTGCAAAACTATGAAGAACACATTCTAGAATATTTGCAATTTGCTTTCACCAAGTGATGGTAGATGTCACTGACATCCCCACGCCTGCAGTTTGGAGTGGACTCAAGAAATTGAGTGGATAAATATCAACTCTTAGGGCATGCATTAGGGAGATAGATTACAAGAAGCATGGAAGAATATTTACATCTTGCATATGTGCTGGAAACAGCCTGAATTAATTAGTACACAACTAGTCCAGAAAATAACTTGAGATTCTGAATCTGTTCAAATCAAGCGGCATGTTTCCTTACTACCTAAAGCTGAATTGTGAAATGGATTTAATCAAACTTTTGAGACTCAATTCAGATCTTTACAAGTTTTTGTCTTGTCAAATTGGCTTCATTATGGTACCATATTCTAGATCTGCACCATATGATTATTTAGATAGGTCTGTTCATGACTAAAACACAAAAATACCTCTATCAGAAAAATAAAAATTATACAAAAATACCGATTAATGTAATTCATTTTATCGTTCATTATTCCCTACAAGAACCTTCAGAGAACTATTTTGTTACTAGCATCTCATAGTAGTCTGTTCCATGTCATATTATTGAAGGATGCAGTTCAATTTTACAATTAAAAGCTACGACCAGTTGTTAAAAGAAAAGCATGTAAGCCTAGTTCAATCTACCTCTCTAACACCTAAACTTATTTTAAGTAGTTTAATATATTTTATATATATAATAACATATATATTTTATAGTCGGTATAATACCAATGTGACATCTGATATTTAGTGCTATATTGTGATATATTGTTCGATATTTGACATATAATTTTACCGACTAGTATCTCACCCCTATCCAATGTTTAAAACACTTATTTTCTTAAGGACACTCCAATTCAATGCATAGGCGGAAGGTAAGAATAAATGATACTAAATTCAAGCTCCTAAAATATTTTGCATTTATTTTCCATACCAGCATTAATATAACGTCATTAACCCAACATAAAATGTAAACCATAAAAAAAAAAAAAAAAGTTTCTAACAAATATTCTGGTTCAATATATAGGAGAAAATCTGCCACCCCCAGACCACACTCCCTACGTATAAGATGAAATGAGATACGATTATGAAATTTTTGTAAATTCAGTATATCACGAACATTCTAATTAAATACAATATTAATTAAAAGACATTGTGGTTTAGTGCATAGTGTTAGCAAAAATAGCGGAATAATACCAATGCAACAACTAGCGGAATCAAATAGTTAACCGAAAACAAAAATAGCAGAGACAGAGAACACGCAAATTTAACGTGATTCGGCAATATGCCTACGTCCACGGGGACACGATCGAAAACTTCCACTATATTAAGCGAGAATTACAACTTTCTAGTTCTCAACCACAAGAAAAATTTACAATGAAATCACACAAGAATTGAGATCAAACCTCAACCTCCTTGTTTTGTATTATAGCCGCCGAACTTCTCCTTGTTCTTCAGCCACCAAAAAACCACAAAAAGGAAGCACAGCAGCACCCTCTCCTTGCTTCGTTCTTCGGCCAAAAACACACAATAGCATGGAGTAGCTGCAACACCTCAATAGAAGGAATTCGGCCAAAAATCACCTTCGGCCGAAATCAAGAGCAACAACACAACAACTATTTCGTTTTGGCCAAAAATTATTTCAGCCGCCACTTCTTGTTTCCTTTCTTTTTTCTTTTCTTTTGGCCAATCCAAATCCTACCCACACAATCCCATATTTATATTATATTATAGGAGTATTTACTGGTTTGTCCCTCAAATCTTTATATATTATGATTTAATCCCTCAAATCTTTATATTTAGGATTTAGTCCCCAAATCTCCTAATTTACTATAATTTAGTCCCCTCCCTAATTTTTGACATGATATTACCATTTTACCCTTCCTTATTCATTCTTTCTCTTCCTCCTCTCTTCTCCTCCTCCTCTCTTCCTCCTCTCTTCTCTTTTTCTTTATTATTCCTCCTCTCTTCTCCTTCTCTCTTCCTCCTCTCTTCTCCCAATGAAGAAAAGAGGAGGAAGAGAGAAGGAAGAGAAAGGAGAAAAGAGAATGAATAATGAAGAAAATGAGAAGAGAGGAGGAAGAGAGGAGGAGGAGAGAGGAGGAAGAGAAAGAATGAATAAGAAGGTGGTAAAATGGTAATATCAGGTCAAAAATTAAGGAGGGGGACTTAGGAGATTTGGGGGGCTAAATCCTAAATATGAAGATTTGATAGATTAAATCATAATATATAAAGATTTGAGGGACAAACTAGTAAATACACCTATATTATAGTGGGTTTTGGCTGATTTTGGACCCGTTTCGGTGAACCGAAACCACTGCGACAATAGGGCTCTATTAGCAACACATGGAATAAAGACAAAGATGAATGAAACTTTACTGAAGTTTTTCTCGAGGCTTCATATTTATTTGCCAAATCAGGTGTGAAACCGATCAATAATACTAAATCAATATAATTGTATAAAAAAACTTTTACTCGATGCATAGGACAAACACAAGAATAATTTGATAAATGCATTCAAGCTTCCTCTCAAAACTTCTGATCATTTAAAGCCAATCATTATCATTGTACAATGTATAAAAAAAGATGAGAAATTATTTTCTCACGATTCTATTCAATGTATATGACGAAACAACTAATGAAATATCCAGCTCCCTCTCGAATCCTTGAATTTATTTCAAGGATGTTATGAGATACAACTGTAGTCTATAGATTGTCCCCACTATATGGCTGGCTATCACTTGATCGCCTTCAAAGAAAACTAAGCGACCTCATCCTCCTCCATTGCGCCCCAGCGCCACTGGTAAAAATCAATATCTCCTCCACTGGCCCACAACAACCATACCTAAACTCTCCCTCATCCTCCTCGGCAAGGATCTTGTAGTGATATAGGCTTTAGCAAAATTGCAGATGCCATCACTGGCGGTTGATAGTTCTGCAGGGCATGCTATTCTCCGGTCATGAGGTTTTCTATGCCCAGCTTGCATCACCATGCTTCGTCTCCTTTGGGCCAGGTATTCGATATTGTATGTTGAAGCTTCCTTGTTGCTTACGTGGGAGGATATGCCAGACTGTAAAGTCTACGGACCGAGGAAAAATGCAAATGGCGGAAACATGTACGAGTACGGCTGAGCATAAAACCGAAAAAATCGAACCGAACCGTAAAATCGAACCGAACAGAACCAATCAGTTCAGTTTATTCGGTTTTCGGTTCGGTTCGGTTTAAAAACCGAAATTATTTACGGGTTTCGGATCGGGTTTCGGTGGCTTTAGCTCCAACCGAAAAAACCGAACTTTTAGAATTATAGCTTATTTTTTTCTTTGATTTATTTTCAATATGTTTTTCTTTTAAATTTTTAATGAAAAACATGTGATTGTTATTTTAATAAGTAGAAAATGAAAAAAATAAAAAGAAAATTATTATTTTTCCTATATGCGTTTATCACATAATTAGTTTCAAACCCTAAAAATCGAAAATCGAACCGAACCGAAATTCGGTTCGGTCCGAAATTCGGTTCGGTTTTCACTTTTTTCGGTCGGTTCGGTTTCGGTTTTATAAGTACGATTCGGTTTTCGGTTGAGTTTTTTTTCAAAAAATCGAATCGAACCCACCGATGCTCACCCCTATGTACGAGGACAATGTGTGTTATTCGATATATAGCTTCAATGCAATTTCCCTTTTTGCTGCGGAATTTTCGGAGTTAATAACAAAGTACATATATTTCATGGATAATAATTAGATGAATTTTTCATAGAAATGAGAGCTGAGGTGTTGGGTTAAGAATATTAGTGTGTTTTCTGTAATTTATAGTTGTTGACATAAATTCATGCAAGTCCAAGGCAAAAGCCCATAGTAGAAGCCTACTGGCAATATTCCATGGATACGAGATATATCCAAAAGGTAAGTAAATCTTAAATAAGTTAAATACTTTTCAAATCTACTTCAGTAAGGGGACAAGATTGCCTCAATTCGCTTGCATGGAAAGAGGAGGTATCAGGATTGTCCATAACTTCTTTCCTTTGAGGATCCTCACTTATAAATCCTCACTTAGAAATCTCTCTCAGCTGAACCTCGTTATATCCTTGTGTTATCTTTGCCTCTTTCTTCTCTACTATTAAGTTCGTGCTGAGTTCTATCCAGATAATCTAATCGGATAGATTTTAGTATAAATATTTAGCACCGTTTGTACCGATCGAGTATTCCTAATCAACCATGTCGAATATACGATCCAAATACAGTCAGCTAGTCCTCCCAAAACTCCTAATCGATGGGACAATCTTGCTGATCCAACAAGATGGAAAAATTATACTGTAAGGTATAATCTCTCTAAAGAGGAAATATACTAGATTGTTCAACAATGTGCCCAATAAAGTACTTGGCCTTGTACCTTGGAGTATATGGCGTCATGCCCGGTTAGCTTAGCTCTGCGCCCAAATAGATACTTGGTCCTTCAAATAAAAACTCCCTCTATTTTGTTGTTTAATAAAATAAATATTGTTATTACTGTATCGTTCTCATATGGGCGAATGCCCACCTATTAAGCAAAAAGCCTTAGGCAGATGCCATATATATTCGATGAAAAGCCCTTGTACAGCGAAAGCCCATCTATTCAGCAAAAAGTTCTTATTTGGCACCCATCTATTTGGCAAGATTATATTTCTTCTATTACATATTTAATATTTTGGTATGTGTCTGTATGTATATGTATTAAAATATTAATATTTCAAGTTTTGGATGAGTAATTTGATTACTTATCAAATTTTCTGAGTACTCATTCGTGTAATAAAATTGGATTTTACAACACTAATATTTGTATACGAGACTATTCAACTATCCAAATTGCTGTTTGTTATGGATAATTATATATATACTAAGAATTAGGACTCCAAAAAATCGATGGCATGGAAAATATATATATGCGTTGAGAATAAATATAGTTTCTAGTTTGCTTTCTAAAACTACATTTAGTTTAATAAATGAGGTTATGTAAGTTGGATTTGTATACTTACCAAATAATCTAACAGAAAATATGGTAAGCAAATTTAAATGTTATATTCGTATATGAGATTATTCAACTATCCAAATGTTTTGTTAAGGATCATGAGGAAACGGAAAATTCACCGGCGGTGAAGGAGTCCTTTGGTCCAATAAAATTATTACACGTCGCGCACTCAAAGAGTGATTAAGAGAGTGTTTTATTTGTTACTTTAAGTGGCGTCATGTGTAAAAATTTTCTTGGGCCACCCAAGCGGCAGTGAAGGAACTCTCTTCACCGCCGGTGAATTTTCCGTGTTCTCTTATATTATATGTACTAAAAGTTATGCCTCCAAAAAAAATCAATGTCACGGAAAATATGTATCACTGGATTAAACGATTTCGTTATAGAAGTATTGGTGATACATACAAATGATTATAGTTCGAGCAATGATGCATAAATTACTTGTCGACATTCAAGATTGACCTGGACCTTTTGGTTTCTCCCTAAAATCATCATATAGGTTCTTGTTCTGGATAACAGATCCTAGAACCAGATACATTGCACATCTACTTACATGATCCATTAATGGTTGCTTAATCTTCCAAACCTGACAACGAATAGAGATCAGATTTGATTATATTAGGATTTTGTTAGAATTTTGAATTCTATTAGGATTTTTGATATGATTTTTGATTCTATTAAGATTTTGATAGCATTTTGAATTCTACTGGGATTTTATTGTTTAGAGTTTTCCTATAAATGAATTATGTATGAAGTATTTCACGGACAATTGAATTTTGAAAAACTATGTGGATTCGTTGTGTTCCAAAAAAAAAAAAAAACTCTTTCATCGTGAATTTGTTGAGAGTGGGTGTGAATTCGCCTGTTTAGATTTCCAAATCTCTTTGTTCTTCCCCCAAATCTGTCCAAAAAAACCTTAAATGTCTAAATCGCTAACCCTAACTCGCTTTCAACAACCCAATTGGCTGAGGTGGTCAGTATGCACTCACTCTCTAATATGCTGCCTCTTATCCTTTCACTCCATTTTGTATTTGATTATATTGTAATGTTTAGAAATGTCGAATAGTTAAAAGTAATATTAGGGGAAAAATTGGGATGAGAAATTGAGGTGTTAGCATTACCCATCAGAAGTGCGAAGTTATCAAGCACGGCAATGTCTTCCGTTGGAAGAACCACCAGAAAAGTGAACCAAGTCTTTGGTTGGAACAAATTCTTAAAATACACGGATATGCTTGTCTGGGCATGTTTGGCAGCATGTCGGGAGATGGTAATGAACGCGTCCATCGATCAATTTTTAGTCTACACGTACAAAATTTTGAATTAAAAATAAAAATTTTATTTTTCTAATTCAAAATTTTTATAGGATGGAAAAAAATCGGCCCGTGAACGTGTCTGTTATCATCCTTAAGCATGTCTTTTATGGCTTTTCAAGGACATCGACTCAGATCTGATAACTAAATTTTGAAGTTACTTCTCTTTCTCATAGCTTTTCAAGGGCATCAATTGAGATCTGATGACTAAATGAGGATGGTCTTCATCAGGACTAGAAATCTGAGCTTTAACACAGCGGTATAATTTTTTTAAAATTCGCAATTAAATGCATGCCCCGCAGGAATCGAATCTGGATTGCTCTGATACCATTTTGAAAGACCCTTTTACTGTACTAAAACTCCGAAGTTATAGTGAGAGTTGGGAAAAATTAATTTATATTTTAACACAGCTTACTTTTATATTATATTGTGTTACCTTTCTAGCTACCCCAATCATCACAAGGGAAAGGAAATTTACTGCTTGCAATATCTAGGTCATCTTATGGGCCATTTTGCTTCAAGCTCAAACTTGCTTCGTGCATGGGTGCTCCCCTAGAAGCACACACACTAACGACAGGGCGAGATTTTGATTCGTTGCATACTCAATCGAATGGGTGTTCAAATATACGGCATCTATGGAAGGAAAAGATTACCAGGCCTACCATCCTCTATTGATAAGAGGCTATTGGCCGAGCTGCCCATTTCTTTGCCTTCAATTGGCTTCTTGAATTTTGTTTACTAATGACAGAGTTGATCCCAGTATGTTGCGGCAATTGCTGGCTTATCAGCAATTAGATGTTTCTTTATTGGACTAGTAGTTGATGACAAAGAACTGTGTACAAACATAATGCAGTCTTGTTCGTCCTGGAGTGCTGCAATTGTTGTGATTTTAACTGGGTAGCCTTGGTATCAAGACAAGTTCTATCTAGAGATGGTAATGGGCGCGTTCACGGACCAAATTTTAGTCGTTTTTATACAAAATTTTGAATTAGAAAAATAAAATTTTAATTTTTAATTCAAATTTTTGTATAGGACGGGCGAAAATTTGGCCCGTAGACGTGTCCATTACCATCCCTAGTTCTATCTTCAGTTATGTTATATTTTATCAGTTTCATTTGGTTATTTTTACTTACCGTGAAGAATCAATATTTACGTTGTGTTTGTGTTATCTACATGTTCTTCCTACGGTATCTTCTTGTATAGAGCTTGCCAAAACTGAAATTGTTGGCTGAGCATAGTCTATAACTTCAAATCCTGCAAGCCGTGAAAGAAACATATAAATATGTTTTGTTTGATATGATTGAAGTATTATTAGGGAGTATTAATGTATTTTTTTTTAACTATTATTTTATGATGGTACTACTTTTCTCTCTCTCAACGACATCAAGCTGAATGGAGAATTGGGACTCATCTTTGCCAACCTTAACTTGGATAAACGCTCTGTTGTTGTAGCTGTTTCTGCTCGCTGTGTCCACCACCCTCCGGCCGCCATCTGCCCCCTCCTCCCACACCCACCATCATCCCTTGAACATCCTTCGGCATTTATCTACTTGTGATTGCAAAGATGAGAGCAAGTATGTCCAAATAATATGGTAGCAATCTTGTAATACTATGAACTTTTTTTGGGTTGCCTTAAGAAACTTGGGTGTGCATCGAAGGTCTCTAATTTCATACCCATTAAAGATTTGAGTAGGGTATGAATTAAAAAGCCACTTGTAAGTTTATTGAGTTTGGATTTAGATATACCTATAGCAATACCCAATATACTTATAACACTATTGAAATCTTAAAGAGCTGCGTATTCTTTGAGATTATGAGATATTATGTTAATAAAATTATAATTGTCACGAGAGTATTGTTCTTATAACGTATTACTCTTTGCATTATTTTCATCTAGAAAATATTTAAAATCTGATGAGTATGTGAAATCCAATCCAAATCTAGTGCTTAGTACCCTATCCTTCTAATGCTTATGAGGCTTAGATACGGTAATATATGACTAGATGCAAACCTGACCCTTTGCCATAGTAAAGCTTGCTGTCACGCATCTTTCTCATAGTAAAGCTTGCTGTCCGTTTCCGTTTGTTAGTAACTGTTAATCTGGTTAACTTCCTTTTTTTTTTTTTTTTAGGGCAAAGGGAATGTCTGGAGTTGATATTTGGGGGAAGTTTCCATATTCAGGGCACAAATTGAGAGTTTTGGTTGTCAGAATCTCAATGTGAATCTATTTGTAAATCCTTGTAACCACAATCTACTCATGTTCAGTCATAAGCCTGCTTCCTATACATTTGGGGTCAATAATGCAGTCTCAAATATGAGATATGCCCCAGATGAGAAAAGAAGTAACAAGCATATTTAGGAAACAATTCATAGTTTTCCAAACAAAGCATTAATCGGTGACAGGGATCAAAACCATGAAGATATCTACCATGCTCTTCAGTTTTTTTCTTACTCTGGATTTAGATCCCCATTTCTTTTTTATTGCTATTCTTTCCTCTGGATTTAGATTCCATCTTATTTGCGAAGGGAATACGACAAATTTTGTTTCTCAATCATATTCAACTTTCAGGATAATTGTCATGGTTCAACATGTTCCATACTCGCACATTTGAGCAAGCATAAACCATTGTGAACATTTAACTCACTACCATACCAAGATTGGCATAGATAACAATAATATGAACCCTAAGTGTTCAGTAACACAACCATGACTACTTATCTGCAAGTTTTCAAAACTCAAGAGGTTCTTTGCTGGCCTACCTAAAAGCAGCTAAAAACAAAGGAAAGTCCAGCTGAAGAAAACAAGGTTTTATGTCATCACAACAACATAATGACAACCTACCATGCCCGAAGATTCAAGTAAAAGAAACAGTACAAAATTTTCTAACCATTGCTCATCTCTAACAGGCTCCATCATAACAAATACAGAGAGATCAAAGCAAATAGTAACGATTATGGCTCTCGTTAAGTCATTTCTCTTCACTGTTCTATAACCTCTCCAAAATTTCAAAGACCATTCTCCCTTTGTAGCTGGGAGGTAAATTGCTTGGGATCTAATCTATTGTACATATATTCTAAATAATCTTAGACAAATATAAGTATTTTGAACAAGCTAACTATCAGACAGTATATGCTTTGTCCTCGTTCCTCTCTTGAGGCTCAAGCCCATGTCAAACAGTGGGCTTCATATCTGAGAATTCATCTATTGCCATGGATTTCTTCGCATACTTCTATCTCTTTTTAGACTACCGGTAGAAGTTTTAGAATTCTGCAAGGAAACAGAAATTAGTGAACAGATCCACTACAGGGTCAATGATTAAAAAATTTGTTACTGAACATACTGATTTAGATTTATTCAACTTCCCACGGATCCTATTCTTTGGGGATTTCAACTTATAAATTCGGACCATCCAATGATGTGTTGTGAACACCTGAATCAAGGGCATGGCAATAAAAATCAATCAAGAGGTTGAGGCAAAGGTTAAAGTTAAAATAATTTCAAGCAGAAAGAAAGCGTGAAACTAAGAAAAGAAAAGAAATTAGTAACATGGATACATGTTCAGCACAGTATTCGACATTAGTTTCAGCATGTGAGAATAAAACTTTCTCACCTCCTCAAAATGGGTTAGCTTGAAATATTTCTTGCCTATTTCAGTCCTCCTTACTCTATCAAAGCCTTTCCCATCTGTCTCTACAAACCTATGAGAAGAAAATACAACTTAATACAGCAGCCACGATTCATAAATATATAGTTAACATTACTAAAGAAAAGGAAAATACAATGGCAAATTAATGCAGTAGCCGTGCTGCATAAATGTAGATTAAAGAAAAGGAAAATACAATATCAACGAACCTGTAATAGGAGAGCTTGTACATGAGGCAGTTCAGCATTGTTGGAGTTGCTTGGGAGTCAATACGATATTGGCCATCCCTCTAACAATTCCAACAAAGGAAAAGGAAAATCAAACAAAATTATTATGAATAACTTAGTGTGACAATGACGGAACTGTAAGATTCAGCTGGTGCCAGAAGCAGCTGGCATAAGTTTTATATTAAATTTGGAGACATACAGGGGAATAAGGGGCTATTTGTTTGCTGGGAAATGGAGTTAACGTAACATTTGCTATAGCTGCAACTTCATTTTCTGCATTTGTTTTACTGTGAGATTGCAACAAAAGCTGCAAAATGCAGCATTTTGCAATTTTTTACTGCAATTCTGCAACAAAACAAGCAATTGCAGCTGCCGCAAAAGTTGTATGTAACTACATTTCCCAACAACCAAACAGCCCTCAAATAGTGAATATACGTGCATAGCAACTACATTAGCCACTATGGACCCAGCAATCATTTCTGCTTATCATGCTAGAACTGATGAGTAAACATATGCCGCAAGAGTCAAGTCGAGTATTCATTTTAAATTGGTGTGGAGCAATATGACAACTCACTAGATAATCAGGTTCCTTGATGTGGGGAAATACACCACCTCCAATTCGAACCATCCACAGGAACTTATTGATATCATCACTAGGGTAGCCAACAAGACCTGAGTTCCAAAGCAGAACTTTCAGTTAATCCCACTTAACTGGATGCAGCTTAATAATTATTGATCAACAAAATACCCACCTCCAAAGACAACAAGGACGTATTTCACATCCAATGAGTTGAAAATTTCCCAAGCTGCCTTCTCTGGAGAAGACATGGCCGTACCGACAGTCGCAATGTGGGTGTTGTTCCAGGTATTATTATCAACTATGACAGTTCGATTAGCCATTGCCGTTGTTTGGTAACCGTAGTCCCACCAAGACGCCACCTGCAGCACATATTGTTAATATGAATTATCAAGTTCCCAATAAGCTTTCCAATTATTACAGAAACATTTTCCACAAACTTCAAGAGGAATATAGTTGTTTTTAAAGATGACTGAAGACAAGTATTTAAGAGAGAGATAGATGCACAATCTTTTTAAATAAGTTTTTGACCCATTCCTCACTTTTATAAGCTTGATCATATTTCCCCCTCCCTCATTAAACACCACCACATACCACCAAGCGATGAGCTTCAAAGCACACAATCTATTTTGTGATTTTGATGAAACTTTGCAAACCACCCATTAAACAACATAACTTTATAAATTGAGTGCATAACGTAGGTTGAAGCAGATTAGATTTGTCAACCGACGTTAAGCTGAATAGAGCACTTAATTGTCTATGCCTTCTTTAACTCATCAAATATGAAATTGATAAAAAAAAATTCCTCCTTCCTCTCATGATGAACTTTTCATCATTAGCCACTGATTTTGCAACACAGAATTATGCATGACCTTAGCCCAGTGTTTAAAGAAAATATATGGATCTCAAACCGTGTTACCTAATTCAAACCACCCCCTACCAACTCCTCCTTTGAACAACAATCCCAGTTCGTGCATGCCAATTCCTAGTGTATTCCTGATCTGCATCACCCAGAACCAAAGACCTGAGAAATAAAGAAGAGCACAAATGACTAATTGATTCAATGTGCTCTTCTAGTACATTTAGAAATTGTTTTTAGCGCTTTAGTGTATTCACTAGTTTGACTCACAATATTTGTGATTTTTACTGGAGCTTTGTTGTTTGGACTTTGGAGTCTGAACTTTTATTTAACATGATTATATGATACGGTAATAAGTACATAACCCTCACCATGCAAATCAAATGTTTTAACTAGAAGGAATAGGACAAATCAAATATTTATTAAAAGGAAAGAGATGCATTAGATAACACTTGAAATCATGCAAAAGAAGTGATGTAAAATAAACCTCCAACTTCATCTGGTAGGCTAAGCCCCACTATTGTTATCAAATGAACTTAATAATCATTCCTCCCCATGAGTTCTGCTGTCCAAAAACACAATGAACAAGAGAAACAAAAATATGTTGAAGGAATCTTCATTGATAGCAAAAGACCACCTGAAACAAGTCAGACTACTATTTTAACCAAAGACTAAAGATGCTAGGTTGGTTTCACAATATAGATCAAGCATATTTGACAGGTTTAATAGTCATGGTACCATAATTTAAACCTGGCTGCTCAGATACCATAATAAATTCCTTTCACTATTCCGAAACTCCATAGTTATGGTCAGAGTTGAGGGTTATTTTTTTATATTCTAACATGAGCAAGGAAGAAGAGACGAAGGTTGAACGAATGGAAAATAACGACACCAAATTGAGCAAGGAAACCTCAACATTAACCAGCATGGGCCATGATGTTAGATTAGGATTAGTATTTAAATTTATTAGGATGATTTCTCCAAGTAGGATTATGGCTTCCTTCTTTTCTAAGTAGGCATTAGTTTTCTCCTCCTAGTTATGTATCTATATAAGCTGGGTATGTGATTAAGTTTTGATTATGTGATTAAAGCTTCTTTTATGTGATTAAGCTTTTATTATTCAATAGTTAATTTTACTTCTTTAATATGATTAAGCTTTGATTATTTAATAGTTAATTTTACTTCTCAATTTATAATGGAATCGGAGCTGCCAAGCTCCTAGACCTCATCAACCGCACCACCATAACAGCACTGGGTCTCCTTCCTGTGTGCCTAGCACAGGCTATATTATGTTCATCTACTCATGCTTTCTGTCCTGGTTTTTGGCCTGATCCAAGTTATATGATTCTATGGCTATTCGGATAGTACATCATGTCTGCAATTACTCGATTTTGGATAGCACTCTGCCATGTCTTTTTTCTCTTTATGCAGTGCTCCTTTCTTACTGTGCGTAACTCTGCAGCGTCACAATTCTATTTCATTCGTGTTCGACATCATCGAATTTTACAACAAATCCCTTATACTGCCAAAACAAAAGATCCATCTTTGTTGTAATTCGAACTTCTCCTTTTCTCGGTCAATTTGGTGTCAATTTTCCCATTGGAGCTTCTTTTCCTTTGATCGCTTTAGTGTCGTTATTTCTAACAACCATTTGAGTTTTACTCCTTTGCTCACAGATGGCAATCATTCGATATTTTCTTTTGGTGATGTAACGGGAAGTTGGGTTATTAATTTTATAACAAATTCACGTTTTACCCACCTTGTGTTTGAGGCGGGATGTTAGATAGATTTGCATTTTTATTTAAAATATATTCAGACTTCTTCTTCAAGTAAGGTTATGACTTTCCTCTTCTCTAAGTAAGATAAGTTTTCTTCTCCAAGTTACATCTATCTAAGCAGCATGTAATTCACCTTTGGTTATTCAACAAAGTTTCTTTAATTTCTCTACAATTTAACATGGTATATAATTCGAGATCAAACTTTAGACATCATTCACATAACCGCCATGCCGGTGCTACGCTGCCTCATGTTTAGTTCTTCAAGCATTCCACTGTGTTGTGCATAGTTTATAGTGTCGTGACTCTTTTCTTTTGTATTTGGCATCTTCTTCGAGTTCAACAGAAAATCCGTTATATTGCCAAAACAGCTCCACTTTTGTTGTACTTAGAGCCAACATTTTAAAAAAACCAATTTCATTACGCGTTTTGTCCAAGAGCGAGCAGTGAGTAATTGAAAAACTCAGTAAGTACTTGGATTACTCATTCAAAACTTTCAATATTAATATTTTAATATAAAAATATTAAATACGTAATATAAGAACATGTAATCTCAATACTTAAAAAACAAAATATAATAAAACGAACTTCATACCTTACCAATATTAGAACAACCAGTCGAGCAAAAGATTCAATATAGTTCTTGATCTCAATTTTGGATTTTTTTTCCAAAATTCAATCATTTCCTACTTTAGCTCTCGACTCAATCAATTTGAGAACTTCGATTCTAAAATAATAAAAAGATGAATGAAAGAAAGAAAAAAAATTAAAAATACTAAGAAAAAAGAAATAAAGAGAGAAAAATAAAACAACATTTGATAGAAAGAAGGAACTTATTTTCCTACTCGGCTTCAGCTTGAACCACAGCGAGACATCGACCTTATTATTTGCCCCTGCACTATGGACCAATTGTTGAGGCTACCCTGAACTTATGTTGATACTGCTTCGCTGATTGTAATGTCTTGAAGAATGATTGCCAATTCTCCTGGAACTGCGAAAAACTCATCGCGAAGAGAGAGAGAGAGAGATATTAGGGCTTGATCAAGCTATAATCTCTCTCGATGACTTCTATTACAAAAGCTAGCAGATCGGGTTCCGACAAAAATATAAAAATCCTTTTTTATTTTTTGACCTGATAAGAGTCCAAGTATCCACTTCATAATCCGAACTCGACCGAATCAAACAAGTACTCAGTTTGTTTTTAGCGAATTCCTTGATCTTAGCACATTCGTAGAACGAGTATGAGACTTGGATACATTCTTTGGGTTTTAGAACACTCCTTAAAGCTTCTTCCGCTCTTACTCAATTTGGTGTCAGCTCTCTTCTGACAACTTCTATAGCTTCTCTTTTTCCTCTGTTACCAAAAGTTTTTTTTTTCCCTCTATATAATATCTCCCTAAATTTGAATTCACCTGGTGGTGGTAAGTTCAAATCTACATATAGTATTGATTTGAAGGTAAGTCTCTAAATAGAAGAGGAGGTTGATTCAGAAGTCTGACCTCACTCAGATTGTTCCCAAGCTATGATAATAATTCATGCCACGACCCAAGCAATATCTAAACTTTCTTTGCATTATTTGTGTTCTCATCTGCAATCTGATTGTCAACTACTGTTCTCTTGCTGTCTGATGTCTTTTATCCTTTCATATTCTAAAGTTTTGAATGCTCTGATCTCAACTCTCTCCTATCTTAGAAGTTGTGATAGTTGGGGTAATAAAGTTTGAGAGTGTACTTTGATGCTTGACAAGCCTGCTTATAAGAAACATAACTTGGAGAAGGAAAAAAATTACAACTTACTTAGAGAATAAATCTAGAAAGCTAAGCATTCAAATACCAATGTAGTACAAATTCAAATAGTAATCCTAATGTATGTAACGTTCCCCCCTAAACTCAAGATGGGAAACATCATGAAACCAAATTGAATCACTTAGATATAAAAAGAACAAGTTGATATCCAAGTAACTACGCAGAGAAGAAATCCAATTTTTAAGTGACATGACTTACACAATCCTTTGTTTGAATGATAAAAGTACTCACTGCAGTGATGTTAACTACTTAGCTAATGAGAAACTCAAGGTGATGTCAAAAAACTCTTATATATGCATTGATCTATATGCATAATTATTTCACATTAGAGAAGAGGTAATGGGAGGGGGAAAAAAAAAGAACTCACTCGTGCGGGAGTTCCTGAATAATGTACAGGAGAAAAACTCAGAACCATAAGTGTCTTCCCTAACAAATAAATCAATCAATCAAAAAAACATGTGTGGATGCAAAAATTTGTAATGCCTCTTCACACTATAATATAGCAAACATCTATCTTAATTATCTAGAAATAAAAGAGATCTTGCTACTTGAGCTATTTCAGTAATTAACAGTTAAGAAGTTAAAAACTAGTCACAAAGATGACAAATCAAGATTTTAATCAGATTGGCTGAGGTCAAAACTACTAATAAGAAACACTGTATATTGATAAAGATCAAAGATCCTGGAAAGAACCATAAACATTCTTTTTTTTCACCTATTGTAATGGTCCTCATGGGTAAACATGAAATGAAGAAAAATTAACTAGACAAGTTGCTGGCTCTTCAGATATTCACTAGTGGCAACCTAGTACAGTAACAACATGGTGGCTATAGCAAAATGAGAAGGTTTATACAGGATGCAGCCTGCTCTACTCACCAAACATTGTTATAGCACCACAAATTATATTTATTAATTATAAATAATTTGAAATCTCTCTCAAAAAAATATGAAATCAGAAATTTGTTTATATAACAAGTATAGAAAGGATTTCTCACCTTATCATCTACATCAGTATTATGACTTAGCCATGCATAGGCTTCACGGAAATCATCAAACACATGCAAACCATCGTGTGATTGAGATGTCAGAACAATTGAAGGAGCAGAATAAGCCTCTGCTGCAGCCCATACACAATGAACCTGCAAAGGATAAGCCAATGAACTCAAAATTTAATGGTTAGAAATCATAAGAAAATTTACGATGGTGATATACATGGGTGACAACTTAAGGTCGACGTGTAAATGCGAAGTCGAATCAGAACAGATAGTCCTACTGACCAATCGAAATTTAAATTCAATTAATTTAATAGAGATTTGATATGAGCCTGATTTGGATATTCCTATTTTAGCACTATAACTCAATTAATTAAATTACACTTCACCTAATTGATCCCAGTATTTCTGACTTGGTCCAGATCCAACCCAATTGTGTCAGGGTAATGGTGTGCTTCTATCATCTCCAAAACCCTAAAAGGACATTTATCATAGATTTTTTTTTTTCCTAATTCTATCTTTTGGCCATGTTCCAGACGGTCTTGGCCAGATCATATCAGAAGCTGATGTAACTGGTTTCTGCTAACTTCTGAAGCGTGAGCAACTCAACCTTGGGCCCAAGTATATAGTCTAGGACTAGGACATTTATGTTAAACTTCTAAAAGTAGAGCCACTATCTTGCCAACTTTTTGTAAACAATACCGGTTGAATTGTGTATGAAGCAAAATGAGTGGGCGAACTATGTCTGAAACAATGGTGCGTGAACTGCATTTGGAGCAAAGGAGTGTAGTGAAAGCTGTTATAACAAACTTTTTTAGAGATAGCAAAATGTGTCTAATCAATCCACACAGTTTAGTTTGCAGTCAATTATCTACTGTTAACAATAATTGCCCATGATTCTTGATAGCATATCAAGCTTCATACCATTACCTCCGCAAATGTGCAAGTAATTGTACAAAAGTTGGTGTAATTTGATTGAGTACTTTTAATACTAATCCTGAATGATTCTGAAGATTTCTGATCCATAATTCCAAGGCTTATGCTGTTCTAACCAACTGAAAATGAGTAAATTGCATAGGCCTACAGTATTGTACCTCCTAAACCTGAGCAAGATTAAGGACATGAGCATACCACATAGAAACTCCCAAGAACGATAAGTAGAAGAATAGCACCAACGGATACTTCTACAGGCAAAACAAGAAGCCTTTTCTCATTATGAGGCCTGGTTGGAACCCTGTCTACAGTTCCCTTTTCCTTCTCCTTTTCCTTATCTTTTTTCCGGTTCTTTTTTGATGGCTTATCCACTTTAACGGCATCATGTTGTGCTATAGAGCTCTCAGCATTAATATCCCCTGCCTTAAAGTCATATTGTAACAGTCAGAGTTAAAATAGAGCTGCAAATAGCATACAGACTTCAACTAATAATACAGTTGAGTTAGAAAAAGGACAATAAAGAGAGCACTTACACCAGAAGTAGGAGTCGCTACTAACTTAAGGAGCTGAATTTTAATCGACCGTGTAAATACAGAGAAGGCTTCTGAAAGAGCAATTCCAGACATAATGCATGCAGCTGGAGCTAATACAAGCATAAGTCGCACCTGGTCAACCATTTGGAAGATATAAAGCAGGAAGATAGCAAAATAGTAAGTAATATCAAGGTAGATTCAAAAATAAATTCCTCACCATTACTCCAGAGAAATATACTGACGTTACTATGTATAGGATTACAAATGAACTGGCATCCGACAATGGTAGAAAGCTCGCCTGCCAAGCACATAAAGATTAAGCTGTCAGTTTTCTTTAAGGATAACGAAAAATCTTACACATTAAGTTTTGTATATAATTTAAAACAATAAACACTACTAAAATGTCAACCTCTGGTCACAAGTGATCTAAACTATCATAAACTAATAGAGGGCCATAACTCGCACCACAGGTAGAAGGATAACGATGCACACAAGCTAAATGAGATTACCATGGTAGAAGAAAATGAAAAATAAAGCTTTTACTTTCCATAATATACTCTTGAGAGGGAGGTCATTGCAACTCTACCAAAGCTAAAACAGGAAAAATAAATAAAAAAAAAAGATGGTGGATAACATCAACCAGTATATGCATGAAACTTATACATCTTTTGCCACTTAAAAAGTTTGATGACACAAGACCAGCAATTCTCTTTCGGAACTCAAAGAGGGGAAAGCAACATTTCCCTAGCTAGGTAGCCTTGCCTTTCTTCTCAAAATAACTTTCTATGGAAAGCATCAGATACAACATGCACTTGGCTAGTACAGGCTGGTGATAGAAAATTCAGTCATAGGAATGCATGAGGTTTTATTGTAACAAAACACAACGGATAAATATTTGTGTATGAGTTCAGTCATGCATATATTGCTGAAACTTTGAGCTCAATGATTTTCTGTAAATCTGAAAATGTAATGAAGCATTGCAAAATGTTAAGGAATGCAATTTAGTACCAGTACAGATAGGTTGAGTTTCAGCTAATACAATTTAGTAGAAGTTTTTGGAAAAACATAAAATTTAGAAAAATGCCATCTGAAATTTAAAGTGTATGCGGAAACAACATAAATAAAGAATTCACATTTTACTCACATCCAATGCCAATTGTTTTTGTGGCCTTAAGCTAATTAAATCAAAGCAACTTATATGACGAGCTTAATAATATTGCTTTCAGCAGGAGAGGGGAAAAAAAGAGAGAGCGGCATTTATGCTACCAGTTCCAGGAGGACCAGGACCGTAATAGGTGCTTTTTGCTCCCAATTCAACTTAGCATACAAAATCTCCTTCATGAACATGTCAAGTCAAGGAGTAGGCTTAAAAGAAAGGTGCCAATGGAAAGATTTTTGTATTGTCCTTGGAAATGTTCACACTAAAAAAGGTAAAGTGATGATTTCTGCACTCCATAAAGATCAAGTGACATGTACACTCTCCGTCATATATCAAGTTGTGACAAAATTCTCATTTGCATACAGATCAAAACATTTACATTCTCCTTCATGAACATGTCAAGCCATGTCAATGTTTCCAATGCTTGCTAAGATCAAATGGATTTGCCAAGGTTAAATATTCCTTATTTTGCATATCCATGTTCACATTTCGTTGCTCGTGCAAGTCTCAACATACTTGGCTGAAGACAGCATTTACTCGCATTACCATTTCAAATTCAACAACTCTAAAAATTTTAGGTGCTCAGCCTAAAATAGTCCATGCCTAAACCCTTCACTAAAGATCATTGCAGTGACGCTAGGAGAGGAAGCATAATATCTTTAATAAAATATTCTTTATGGAATCTTTACTCCCAAGTCTGCTCTCGTTACAACAATAGTTAAAAATCACTTCACCCTCTTGTAAAGAAGTATGATAAATTCCATTATGGCCATCATGTTTTTCATCAGACAACCATATTTTATATCAAAATCTTCATTTAAAGAACTAAATGCATGTCACAAGCTCACAACAAACATTGAAGAGCTTCAACAACCAACAGAGAAACTTTCGGATAATGTCATCTCACCTCTGATAGTGTAATAACAATGTTTAAAATAACGATAACGGTAACGTAATGTTTTTCCTCTGTTAGGTTATGTCGTATATAGCATAACGCATAACGTAGGTTATGTAATTTTCTATTTATTTAATTAAAAATAAATATAAAACTATATAAAATAATTATATAAATTGAAAAATAAATTTAAAATATCTAAAAAAGAATATAAAACCATTTTGTAATACATAATTTATTCTAATTTTATATCAAATTTTACAATAATTTTCACATTTATCTTCATAAATTATATTAAGTTTGCAACGTAACTCCACTCATCATTTAAACAAGAAAATAAAATTTTAATTTTTTTTTCAATTCCAATTTTTATCATTGTTGTAATTTATATTTTGTAATGTTCAATGCATCTTATTTGTAATTGTTGATTTCAATTCAGTTAAAAATTTAATAGAATCAACAAGTAAGATATTTCAGTAACCGGAGAGAAATTACAACAAACGAATAAGTAGACAATCGCAAATTAATAAGTTAGCAATCAAACAAGCCAATAACTAATCAAATGCGAAAATTATAGTAATTCGTTAATAATCAAAATAATAATCAATAACAATATAGAAATTACTAAGAAAATAATTGTAAATAACATAGAATAACATAATTTAACGTAACATTATGTAATATAATATAAAATAATATAAAAACGTACTATTACGGTGCACTGAGTTATTTCCAGTTGTTACGTAACGTTGGAGTTCCATTAGGTTACGTAACGCAATATATCGGGTTTCATAACGCGTTATTTTCAACATTGTGTATTAATATAATTACTCTTATAGAATACAAGAACAACAAGGCATGCAACTAAATGCTCTGAGAAATGGTTCATCACTGTTGGTTTCACCCAAGAATTGCATGCTGGGATGGGAAGTTAGCCTTGGGGGACAAAAAAATGACTGGTGGAATATTTTTGTTTTTTAATCTTAGACATCAATCATGGGCATGAAGATACATCTATCCACGAAACTACATGCCAATCTTTATTTTGACTATTGAAATCATTAACAACTCATTCATTGTCTTTTAGTTTTCTAATTGGCTATGGACAGGAATCACTAGCTTTGTTCAAGTATTTATGCTAGGTAAATTGATGCCCAATTCAGAAGCTCCTGTAAGACTAAGTAATTCTCAAACCTACCTTCTGAACCCTCATTCCTTTCAAGTCAATGTCCCCCTCGCAATGTCTCTCTCAAGCACACTGATATAAAGGGCATGTTTTCTGGATAATGAAATTAGCATCTTACTTTAGAACATAACCAACTAATAGTCTCTTTATCTAGCATATCAATAAAAATAACAACTAAGCCTTATATCCCAAGTTCATCATATAGGTTACATGAACCAAAAGAGAATCATGCTGGATGATCACACAGATGATCCTTCTCCACTCATTCCTATCGACAACATATCTTCATTTAAGCCTTTAGCATCTATTTCCTTTTGTATCACCTTCATCCATATTTTCTTCGGCAATCCTTTCGCTCTTTTAACTTACACTATATTGATAAACTCCATTCATCGAATTAGTGCACTTATTCTACGTCGCACATGACCAAACCATCATGAATGATTTTCTAACATCTTCTCTTTTGTGCGGGCTACACGTATCTTAGGAAGAATATACTCATTTTCCACTTTCCTCTCAGTGTTACAGCACATCCAATGAAGTATGGGGTGCTTCACTTATTTTCTGTAAATAATGTCTCGTTATAACCTAGCATGCCGTACCATATAACAAAACTAACCTAATACCAATCCTATAAATTTTTTCATTTAACATTAATGGAATATTACGGTCACATAAAACTTTCATTACGCTCCTCCATTTCAACTAGCCAGCTTGAATCATATGGTTAGCATCATTATGAATCTCTCTATCATTTTTAATAACAGAACTCATATACCTAAACTGATTGCTCATTTATGTCTCTCGTTCATCCAGTATTACGACACTTACACCTTGGGCCCTTCGGTTGTTCTAATATACTCTATTTTATACATAATCTAAAATCTCAATTTAATGTTTACCTCCATAACTTCAACTTAGTATTTACCCATACTTTTATCTCATTAACTTAGACAATATCTTCAACAAAGCATATATTAAGGTATCTCATCATGAGTAGTCCTAATCCATTGCTATAGCAAATAAGAATAGACTCAATACAGATTCTAGATGTAATCCCATTGTGATAAAAAAAATCACTTGTTAGGCTACCACAAGTTTTAACATTTGCCATTACTCCATCGAATATGTCCTTAATTTTGTCAATGTACTTGATTGGAACTCCCTTCATCAATGTCCATCATAGCACCTCTCTCGATATTTTGTTGTAGGCTTTTTCTAAATTAATAAAAGACTATATAAAAAATCTCTACTTCTTGCTCAAAGTCGTTATATAAATTGATGAAGCAAATGAATAGTTTCTATTATCGATCGCTCCTGCATGAACCCAAACTGATTCTTAGTCTGTCTTCACCGTTGTTCAATTATTTCTTTCCTAAAGTTTCATAGTGTAACACATAAGTTTTATTTCATAGTGGTAAAAACTACTTTAAATATCACCATTGCTTCATATAGAGACTAGGATACTCTTTCTCCATTCATTTAGTATTTTCTTAGTTGCCAAATGAGTCTCTTTTTAGAGGGGTGATAATTATAAAAGATAATGATAGAATGAATCGGTTACATTCAAGTTAACACACAAGGGATAAATATTAACAGGAAAGTCGCAGCAGTGAGGATATGCATCAAACTTAAGACCATACAAGACTAGAAACAAATCATAAAGTTCATATGCACTTCACAAATTGAGTATTTATTTGGTTAGCGGTTAATAATTTACAGAATATTAGACCCAACAACATGCCAATTTGAAGTAATACAGCATGAAGCTAAATAGCCTTCCCACATTTATGTATGAGCAAGCTAAACAAAGAAATAAATCATCACAACAAAAAATAAAAACAAAGGGACAGTATATAAGTTTTCAGAAGTACTTTATGATACTCACAATTATACCAGCTGGAACCAAGAAGGCCAGCACATTGATGTCCATGAAATAAGAAGGCCAGGTTGGTGGCTGATGTTCACTAACACTGGCAATGATGGGTATGTACTTGCTTGCATATGTTCTGTTCACATACAAGAAGAAGAAGAGAGATCATATTATTTTCCTATCAGGGGCATGCAAAAGCATATCCTAAGAAAAACAAGAAATTGTTCTCTGCAGAAATACAAAAATGAAGGAATATAAATATCTATAGCAGCACAACCGTAAAACATCATTCAGGGAGTCTTATCAAAGGACCATTATCTATGCAAAAATTGATGAATTGAAATGGAAATTTGGTTCAGCACAAGCTTTGTTTTAAAATGACATTTACTAAATTAACAATTTACACAAATAAATGGAGTGGAGCAAATTCTCTCTCCCAGAAGGAGAAAAGAGGAAACAGTCCCCTCCATCCTCCGGTGGTTCAAAAAGTTATGAAGAAACATACACATGCACGCATGCACACATTCTAGTCATTCAAGTTATAAGTTTTGGTAGAGTTTTGTGAGGCCAAAAATTACCATCAAACTGATGAAGTCTAATGAAGAATTTATAAAGTCTGAGTTTATCTTGCTATCACAATATCATCAAATATTTAGTATTTCACAATGATGTATCATAGCATAGCAATTATGGCTGTGCAGTGTTGTTTGATATAATAATCTAGCAACATGGCACTTAAGCAACGGACATCATGGTTGAATAAGAAGAGCTTACGGATCAAGAAGACTCAAGCTACGACCACTCCATCCTTTTGTTGGGCTGGAAGCCACCAATGCCACAAGTATAGCTAAAACCGCAAAACAGATTGCCCTATTAGGAAGATTTGTATTAGCTGTGTAAGATAACCGAAAGAACATTAAGAAATTCTAAGAATTTAGGCACATGCCAAAAAGAAAATGTACGACAAGAGCTTGGTAACACTAAAACTTCAATTTTTATTGTAATAGTTATGCAAAATTCTTAAATAACAATATTAATAATCTTATCATCACCGAAGACCCTTTTGTTTATGTTTACCAACTGAAATAAAAATAACAAGAGTCCAAGACTTACACCCCAAAAGTCAAAACAAGTGTCATGGCCACTTTAAACATCTGCGGTGAAAGAATCCCCTTGACATAGTAAACAAGAGCAACCACATGAATTATAATGAAAACCTGCAAATTAAGCACAATTTTACATAAGGATAACCAGGTGGCTAAGTTAATATATATAGCAATATACCATTATTATCATAGACAAGATGCTTGTTAAACATAAAGTTAGAACAACAAAACTAAGATGGCAAAAAAATTTTGTACTATCATCCAGGCTTCATGTTTCCTTTCAGAAACAGAGAATTAGTGTGTGCACGTTGTAGATACCAAAAAAAAAAAAAAAAACTGAAAACTGCTAAGTGGGCACACCCGCTGGTTGCAACCCTCGGGGACCAACCCGCGGGTTGTTTTCCGTTCTTTTCCGATTATTTATTTCCTATTTTATTTCGCTAATATTCCGTGATCCGGTTTTTCAGGAATAATTGAGCCGGATTTGGAGCTTCTTCGGTCTATAAAACACAGGAATTTAACCGGAGAGGAGGCTTTTGGATTGGAATACTTTGGGACGATTACGGGCGAGCTCGTGAGATCTAAGGAAAAGAGCAGAGCCATCTTCTCCTGGTCGGACGGTCAACGGAGGCAGCAGCAAGACTCCACCGCCACCCGAACCCACTTAAAAAGGGAATCCATTAATATTCCCGTTCTTGTAACGATCCTATTTTCTTTTTGTAATCTGAATTTTCATTGTAACTCATCAATTTTGCAATGGAATCAAAGATGCAATTTTCGGGCGTACACACGTGTATGGGAGAGAATACACACTATCAGAGAAATAGAACGAACCAAAAAGGATGCAAAGTGCTCCGAAGTCATCACTGCATTAAAACCAACCACAGGCACCAAGGCAGCTAGAAGTGTTCCCAAGACAACCTGCATTTACAGAGATGAAAAAGGAAGAAAGAAATTACATAAATTGTCTCATTAGCAATACAGTATGCTCAATTTAAATTCCAACTTATCAATATCTACAACACTTACAAGAGGGGCATATGCAATATACAGTCGTGAGGAGTAGCGACCAGTTACAATACAGAGGAGAACATGCATTGGAATAAGGTTAATGATGAACGTATAGCCTCCCCAGGAGCAAACCTGGATAATTGAAAGAGTATATGCTTAGCAAGGAAAGTAACAAAATGAGCCCGCCAATCACAGATTACAATGCATACCATGTAAAAGTATGCCAGAGCATTTAGCGTTGCATAAAAGAGTGATCCTGTATTCAGTGTCTGCACAGAATTTACAGCCAATATCAAATCAAATTTATCATAACTACATAGAAACTTGAAATATAACTATGCTTACAGCCAGTATCAAATCAAATTTTTTAAAACTATGTAGAAAATTGGAATATAACTATGCATATTGAAAACTATATAATTTATAAGAATATGACATGAACCAAGAATAACATTTTAACATGAGAAATTTGAGTTCATCATCACCTTTAGGTAAAGATAAAAGGTGAAGATCAAAGCAAATATTGCTACAGCTTCATTGTCGTAGCTGCCAGCCACAGATCGTGAGATGTATGAAGGCACCTGCAAATGGACACAAATGTTATAATTTTGTTCTGTTTGGTTTCATATAGTGCATGCAAATGGACACAAACCTTTAACGATGCATATTGCACATTTTGTTTCTATTACCTGAATGAGCATACAGTACACCACCCACAATAAAGCCTCAATGTATTGAAATCCAACATAGCTAAATCTAATAATAATTCATTAGGCAGACATTCAGTAAAACGGCAGCATGCAATACAAGATTCACAACTATCCATTTCCTAAACAAAAGGTAGAACCAGTACCTCAACTATAAAAAGTTAAATGAAGGATGACAAGTTCTCTTATTAGACAGCAGGATATCGGACACATGAATAGTCAGAATTCACATGCTAGGTTGACTGCTCTATTGGTGTATATGCAAGTGAAATATGTAAAATGAAATTAATATAAACCAAACATCATGTGATATTATAGAGAAATCAACATAAAATTAGAGGTTATACAAATAATTATGTTTCCCATTATGAGATGTCAGGATAGCCTCCCCCCTAAAAGTTGGTATGTGATAGTGTCCACCCATGTCGACTCTGGTTATAATGGTTTTTCAAACATGTCCTCATCAGTATTTATCTATACTAATATGTTTGTATAATAATATCTGGCTTCTATGCAAAAACTTTACATGATTCCTATTTGATTTAAGCTTTAAGCTTTTTTGATGTGCAATTACAAACTGAAACTTATAACACTATAATTATATATATGTATATTCACAAACATATGCATGTACAGCCATGTCTCCAATCCGACTTAACACCAACACCCCATGTTTGTGTCAGAGTAAGACAATCGTAGTCCTATAATATGCAATATGTATTCTACAAAATCATACAATAAGCAAGAAAACTGATACATATCTTATCAGCGATATTATTAGGTTATGTATCTTATGATGGAGTAAGCCTATCCTACAATATGTGGTACATATTTTACGATACACGATATATTACGATACGCCAACTTGGCTTATAAATGGATTTCAAACTCATTGAAATGAATCTTTTGAATTAAATATGGAATAATGAATTCCTAACAAGTATAGTTATTTAACAACAGAAAATATTAAAGTTTAAGATACTTATTTTAGCTGATAACAATATTTAAACAAATCATCAAAAGAGATTAATAACTTATAGTCAATATTAATTATTTAATTAATAATTCTCAATTCAACTATATATGTGCTTATTTATGATACGCTAAAATATTGATAAAAGAAAGAATTTGTATAGATTTGCGAAGATAAAGATGAAACAATTAAAATAAAAGTTCTTAAAGATAATGATGGTGATATATTAAAGATAATTAGTTGATATTACATCACTTGTTTGTACTTTTTCGGAGGGATAACGAACTTATGCTCAGTGATTTGATTTTTGGGAAAATAATACAATCGAAACTGAGGCAACAAAAGAAGAAAAAAGATTGGAGAAACATATGGTCTAATTTAAATATTGGATATGAAATCTGCTTATAAATGGATTGATGAGAAATAAGAACTTTACATAGAGAAAAGTGTTGCTTCGGTGGATTTCAATGCATTTTTTAAGTTAAAAGAGGAACAATGAACATACTAAAAAAATAAAGAAGAAAAGATATGATGGTAAAAATTTTATAATTATTCCTAATATTTAGTTTCTAATAGATCACTTTATAATTATTGGTAGGATCTCTTAATTTAAATGCAATTGTAAATAATAAATAAGGAAAAAGAATGAAAAATAGATTATACTAAAGGAGGAGTTGTGTCGAACAAAAGAGGCGACGAAGATGCAATAATATCGTTTTTAATTTCAACTGAATTTAGCAATATATTTACTAGTGTAATATAATTCCGATTAATCTCACACTTTGATAATTAGTTATCTATTTATGTATAGCTATTGACCTATGTGAAACATATTACTGGCTTTATTATTTATCTTTTGGTTTTTTGTTTAAATATACTTTAAATTTGCTCAAATGTTTGTTATATTATATATTGTTATATCTTGATTACTTACCTATTATACATTAATCAATGTATTTTACAATACAATATATGTGATACGATACATATTGATAACAATACACTAAACATATCCCGATTTGATAACTTTGATCTTCTGTGTGCAAAATTCATAGGGTACAAAATCTACAAGACATAAACTATTATTGTAAATTCCAGCAAGTCAATTTCTGCCACCAAGTTGATATAGTGCATAGCTTATAATCACATGATATTTGCATAACTGATTAATTCAACAAAAATTCCAAAATCCCTTGCTTTTCTAGGAAAGGCTGAGACTCAACTAGCATAAATAGTTAGTTAAAAGCGTTCACGATTTTCCGAATAAGAGTGTCAAATGATCATATAAACTGATCACATAAACCACCCAGACAATTAAAAGGATTAGCTTCAATTGATCAATCAACCATATCCACCAGGTTAGTAACATGTACCTTAGAATAAAATTACAAAAGAGAAACGGTTGCAAAAGACAGTATAGATCATCTAAAGATTATACTCTTTATTTGATCGAATAACAAGGAGAAATGGTGGATCTTGATAACAAAGATTAATTCATATTGCATAGAAGCATCCTACTTCATTCCATATGCATCCCAAGTTAGCATGCACTTATATAGAGCTTCAACTACACTAGACAAAAGGACATAAAGAATTTACAGATCCACCTGAAGAGTTCAACTTTCCTTTGTTCTAATCATTACTTGGTTGTATTCAAACATTTAGTTGGATCGGGAATGTTGAAATGAGAGGATAAGATTGAATCAATTTTTGAAAAAGATTATCATAAATCCTATTTACGAGATATCAAGAAAATTCAATGGCCCAACTAATGTAAGTTAGATACTAAATAAAAAAGTATTATGCATTTCTCTGAACTTTAGCTATACATAGAAGGTGTGAATAATATAGAAAAGGTGGGAACCGTTGCCCAAAATTACTATTTATGTATTCAATACTACAACATTGTGGGTGATTATTGCGCCTGATGGCAACTATCCAGTGGAATTTTCGAGTAAGAGATGTATGAGCCTAAGTTTTGGCTATACAAATGACATGCACGTGCAGCCCGAGATAATGACACTTGATTATTGACTACATGGAATATTTTGGAAGAGATAAAACAAGGAACCTATGAACTTTTCCTACTTTATAGTTAAATATCCTAATTTTGAGCCTTTCTACAAATAAATGCTTCAGACTTATGTTATAAATTGGGAAAAGTGTGCCTATGCCTTATGGTATCACTAGACCTCCTTAGATTGGAACCTAAGCATGAGTCATATAATCTTAACATGGGACCCCAAAATAGACGATCTGAATTGTCCATTGTGGTCACATTCTAAATAGGTGGTATATAAAAAATCATGCATTGTAAACAATTTTTATCAAGCATTATATAGTTGAAAACTATGTTGAAAATAACGCGTAATGAAACTCGTTATATTGCATTATGATACTAACGCAAGCTCAACATTGTTTAATAGTAGAAAATAACTCATTGTACCATAACAGTGCAATTTTTATATTATTTTATGCTATGTTACGTTATTTATAGTTATATTTTTGAGTAATTTCCAGAATTGCTGCAAATTATTTATTATTGATTGTTAGCTGATTGTAAGTTTTTACTTAATTGCTTGTTGTTTACTTGTTTGATTACTTGTAAAATTGATAGTTTATGAATTTGCGATTGTTTGCTATAATTCCTCTCTGATTGTTGAATTTGGTTATGATTGTTTATTCTATTGAGCTCTCAGAACTAAAATGAGTATTAGAAAATATAAATTGAGCATTATAAATAAATTAAAGCATTGGCAATGAATGAAACTGAGATAAATAAATTTAAAAAACTATTTTTTTGAGTAATATCTGAAATTACGATTGCGAACTTAATATTATTTATAAGATAAAATGCTAGAATTATTATAAAACTTAACTTAGAATAGTTTCTAATTATTATAATATGATTTTACATTTTTTTGTTAAATGTATAAATTTATTTTTTAATTTATAAAAAATTAAATATAGTTTTTTGTTAATGTTTATTAAATAAATTAAAATTTGCATAACCTACATCATACGTTACGCTATATGTGATGTAACATAATAAAGGTAAAATATTAAATTACCGTTCTTGCTATTTTAAACATTGGTTGAAAATGAATGGGTTTTAAACAATAGAACAAATGAAACCTCTTGAAAAATAATATAGAAGTATCTATATCATATAATTTTTATATACCACCTATTTAGAATATGAAAAACACAATTAACAATTCAAATCATCTGAGATGTCAATGTTAAAGTTTTAGCCTATCTCCTATGATTACAAGATAAGAAGACCTCTAGGCATACTTTTCCCTTTCAAATTTGATAACTTTTTTACTTTCCACTAGTCATCATATGTGCTATCTATCCCATGGTATGGGGGAATTTTTCCCTCCATATAAAATACAAATAGAACTGCTCAAACCTTAACCATTTAGCCTGATAACTTCTCCCACTTTCTCCAATTGTATTGCCCTTTTTGCTAAACCATAACTGTAATCCAAAGGTCTCGTTTGGCAAGTGGAGAGAGATGTAGGAGTTACAGAGTGTTAGAAGAGTATTTAAAGACGTTGTGGACTAGTCACATGAAAAAGATGTGCTAAAACCCCAACTCTTCCTACTAAGAATGTGTTGAATTTAGATCTTGAGACCACAAAGTTGGGATAATTGCACAAGTGTTCTTTAAAAATGTAAACTCTTACCTTTCCCTAAATCACCAATATCGTAAACTTTTTTGGTTGTTTCGCTGGAGTAGGGAGGATTTAGACACTAAATCCTTCCAACTACACTTGCAAAACCAAGCATTGGGCACCATCTAAAGTCTAAACTTCTTCTACTACCATCTTCCCATCAAATAAACCACTCCACCTCTTTTCAGCCACAACCTCTACCACCACCACCCACCCACGCCCCTCCCCCCCCCCCCCCCCCCCCACCCCAAAAAAAAAAAAAACAAACAAACAAAACAAAACAAAACACTGCCTCCTACAGCATAAGTACCACCTTCTCCTCTTCCTAGATAATAGGAAACCATATCATATAAGTTAAACTATAGGACACCTTGTTTAGGACAAAACAAACAACTATTAATACTATTTTCATGTTTACAGTTTGATGATTGTTTCTTTGCTATTATCCAAACTATATTTAGAGGTTGAATAATTTGAACTAGATATTTATCTGTAAAATAAGTGAAAAACTTTAAGGTTTGTTTTTCTTTCTTTCTTCCTTTTTTTCTCTTTTAGCGAGAGAATAGGATGGAGCAAAGATCCAGACATAATACTCCTATAGTTTATGGTATTATTTTACGCCTTCAACTTTTGGCTATCCAAAAAACTCACCCGTGTGCTAAAGAGTTCTCGCACAAAAAGACAGAGGGTGATGAGAGCATTGAATGGCATAATTTGTCAACTTTCCATGTGGCTATTTCAATCTTATTGTTGATTTGTTAGAATTTATTATTTAGAGTTTAATAGATTTTATTTGATCTTTTAAATTTCATCGTCTTTGCTTATTCCCATATCGGTAATTATAGGGGAACTCTATAATGTATTTGTCTATATAAAGGCTCAGAATTGATCAATAAAATTGGAGGTGATTTGATAAAATTTGCATAATACAAAGTGCCATGAGGGCCTTTAGATTAGTCTAATAGGCGTAATTGATTTGATTAGATTAGATTAGCCTCATCATTTCATCTCTCAAAACCCTAGTTCATCTCAAAACCCATCCAAAAAACCCTAAATCTGCTTTTGTCCCGCATCATAGGGCTATTGTTATCAGTTAACATTACAAGAATATACAGACATTATTCCCCCCATAACTATAAAATGAAAAATCAACATTACAGTGGAGAAACCAATGCATGGACGGCATCATTGGTAACTCCAAAAAATCTCAAATAAGTTTACGGTATTATTCTCAAGCCTTTAACTTTAGAAAAGGCATATCTGCATGTAGCATGCTCACACAGAAAGAGATAGGGCTGTTTTGCTCAGCTAACATTACAAGAATATGTGAACATTGTTCCCCATAAATATAAAATGAAAAATAAGCAATACAGTGGAGAAACCAATGCCTAAACGACATCAATGATGACTACCAAAAAATCTCAAATAAGGATATACTATATTCAAGTATCAGTAAACTACTGAAATACCAGTAGAGATTTGCAAACTGAGCAGGATATTTTTTACATAAGCACATAGATCAGTAAAATAAATTACCATGGCTAAGAGAGCAGCAGCAGTCAATCCAGCACCAGTGCCTTTAACTTCCTACAAAGACATCATACACGTTATCAGAGAACACAGAAGTCTGGAACTCAAGATAGTGCGATAAGATAGTTCACACTTCACAAAAGAACATACTTTTGTCAGGAGGTATGTGGCCCAAGCAGCGAACGCCGAAAAGACAGGAGCAGTAAAAACACAAACTGTTTCCACAGATAGAGGAATGTTTAAAGAATTAAGTATCCTGCAATCAAGAGATATGGACATCATTGCCTCAATATCACTAAGAGTGGTAAGCAGATTACGAATACAGTTTATAATTTTTTGACATATCAAAAACATACCACCACATAGTACCAGCAGTCAATGTCAAACCAGGATAAACAGTTCCACCTATCACACGGCCAAGAGGATACCTAACAGCAAACAAGAGGCTTAACTTAAGCATTTGACAGGTTAACATTGAAATAAATTAAAGAACATATGCACTTAGATTCAGTACCAGGTTCGATCATCAAACCAGTTCCAGAAGTCATATATACCATTCTTTGTTAGAAACTGAAAAAGAAGTACAGTAAACAAGTCAAGGAGCCTCCTTAAAAGTTACAGAGAACAATTTTTTTTTTCTCATTTATATGTGTGAAAATATGTTTTGCTTCTCTAGAGTCTAGAGAAGTCCAGGTCTCCAGAATTCAAACCCCAAGCTCTTAGTACAATGGTTTTTCTTTACAAACTCTAGTTAGTCCCTCCTAAAGCATGGAACAGATGTAAGAATAAATAGGATTTTCAGCATTTTAGAATTTGACTTCAAATTCCTGCATGTTTAATAACACTTGGTAAAATGTACAAACCAGTTTCTCAAACTATAAAACATGTTTAGCCAAGCATAATGAACACACTTGAATGCTCACCATTTATATGGCCTCCTAAAATGCACTTACAGATTTACTTTATTAATCATATTTCCTAGGCTTCATATGGTTCGTCTTCTACATCTGCATTTAGATGGTAACTTCTAGAAAGAGTTCCCATCATTGCATATTTCATTTGCTCAGACACTATAAATTAGACAGGAAAATTATGTTACGTTCTTCATATTGGATCTGAAAAAATAATAACAAAATTAAACTTCTTGATTAGTAAATATTCCCAAAAGCGACTCACATTTTAGGGAAAAAAAAATAACAGAAAACATTTCTTGATTAGCAAACACTCGCAAAAGTAACTTTAACATTTTATTTTTTTTTAAAAAAGAAAAGAAAAGAAGAATTTTGGTAAGGCTGTGATCTTTCCAATTCACATGTAAGTCGACAAGTATCTTCTGTTATGCTAAAAAACTGATTAAACCCTAAATTAGCAGGGAAAAAAAGGTTTTTTTCCCTCCAAATTGTGAAATTGATTGAGGCTGCACTTATCAAAAGAAAGATTATTTATCAATGAATGGATGGAACCTGAGTAACTCTGTAATTGAAGTACGGATCGAACTCATGAATCACACTCTCATACTTTATAACCTGCATCAGATTACAAAATGCGATCCTAGAATCGTTCAAAACTCCACCCAACTATAACAATAGGTTAGATCTACAGTTTCAAGATAGGCGGAGATTGAAAGGACTTACAGAGAAAAGACGGATCGAGAAGGCAAGGACTCCTATGAGGAGAAGGATGAAGAATCCGAGGACGCCGCCAAAGGCGTTTCTTAAACTGCTCGAACCTTTGGTTTCAGGTGAAGCCACCATTGCTGGCGGATCGAAGCTTTTTCAGAAATTTTAGGGGTAAAAAAATTAATAAAGGAGAACGAAGAGAGACGATGAGGACTTAAGTAGGGGTTTGGGTTCGGGTCGCCGGCTTGGAGCGGAGCTCTAGGAAATTCTACACCACGCTTGACTTTGTGAGCCCCATTTTCCTCTATGTTGTAAATCACTTTACAATAGGATGTGGTGCTCACTAAGTTCAACGAGGTGCGCATTTGGACTTTCCCCGGAGCTCTCTTTTCTCAATTTTGCAGAAAACCCCCTGTTGAAATATTTTTGCGGTGGCTGGCCGTATCCATCGAGTTGGCGTCGGATCTTGTTGTTGGATTCGTCTGGAAGTGGGGCAGCTTGACAGGTGGCAGCGTTATATTGGTTGGATGACCTTCAACGAGCCAATGAAACTCAAGGGTGGGGGAGTTTCTAGAGGGGCACACCATTTTTCCTAGTGAGCCCACTTAAAAACTTCATACATATTACAAGTTTGCCATAGATTTTTTTGGACTAAAATGCCCTTTCTTCAATCTCTCTTCTCCTTTTCTTCTAAAACTACAGATCAGTTAACCAAAAAAAAAAAAAAACCTAAAACCCAAAACTATTTTATCAAATCTTCTCCTATATTAAATTATCCCACAAATTAAATTTGAAAATTGATTTTATTAGGTCTTTTCTTACTCAAAAACCTTAAAAACTTTGCGAATTGAAAATAAAATTATGAACCCAAAAAAACTCAAAGTCCGGACGAAATTATTTTCGTCTGGACTGGAAGTCCGGACAGAAACCCACTGTCCGGAATTCCAATCCAAACAGTTATAAATAATTTGTTTTCGTTCTATTATTCATAAAGTCATTGTAGTATAGTGGTGAATATCCTTATCTCACATGTGAGTGCTTTGGGTTTGATTCTTGTCAACAGCAAATACCTTTTTATATCTAATTAAATTTCGGACTCAAAGAATTTTTTTCCTTAGTCACTATTTCATTTCAATTCAAATATAAATTAGATAAAACACATAATGATACATTTTCTTGTGTATTTTCTTTATTTGCATTTTCTTTTTACTTTTTTTTTTTTTCTTTAGTCACTATTTTTTTGTGCAACTCCATATCAGTATGATTTTTAATCAAATAATTAAAAGTTAAAATAAAAATTATTAATTCAATTGCAGTATAAATATACATAATAAGTCATTGACATCCAATCATAGAAATCAATTCGATTGCAGTACAAATATACATAATAGGTCCTGGACATCCAAGAATAGAAAATTTTGATCGACTACAAGAAAAAAGCAAACCCGCAATCAAAATATCATAAAGTATGATAAAAAAACACTGTCACTCATCTTCTTGAAAGTCAATTAACATTGTCTTCGAGTTTCTTACAATATTCATGAAGATACATGATAAAAGTTGAACATTAAATTTACGGGCTCTAATAAAAATTTAGAGATATCTTTGCACCCAGAATCTAAACTAATCACTGTCTCCTTGTCTTCCTTGGGGGTTGACGTTGACATGTGGTTTGAGTCGTTCTCGTTATATCGGATGCATCAGGAGTGGCTTGTTCCTCTACTTGTTCCTCTGGTTATTCCTCTGGTTGAGTGCAACCAGTTTGCATGGTTTTAATTTTCGCAAGAGTACTAAATAGCATCTCATGCTGCTTCTTAAATGCCTTTTCACCTTGCGCAAATAATAGATCAATTATAGCTACTGTGCGTGTATATCTCTGTAGAAGCAGAACAGAAAAAAATGAAGGCATCAGTTAAACTTAGTACTATATAAGACATAAAATAAAAAACATATATGGAAATTATCTCATCCAGTACATTAGGACACTGAAACTTTCTTTTGCTACTTAATTAACCATTACGACAATGTTATAAAACTTCAAGATTAACTAATAAAATTTACCATTACAATCCACAATTGGAAATTTAATGAAATTTTGCATATTTTACAACAACATTACAATATTTTAATTTTTTATTAATTATAATCAAAATATAAATTGTGAGATATACTTGTAAAAAGAATGAATTGTGAGGAAAATTTATAAAAAAAAAAATATTCTATGAACAAAAAAGCTCCACCTCCAAAACCCCAATGCTCCATCCTCAATTTTATTATCAAAACTCTTCCACCTCCTCCTCCTCCCATATTTCTCCTCTCCAACCCAACAAGACTATCAAAACCCAAATATCATATTTTCTCTATTTTTATACTGCAAGATAATGTAATAAAAAAGTATAAAGACACTGAAACATTATTTTGCTATGTAATCAACCATTACGACAATGCTATAAAACTTCAAAATTAACTAATAAAATTTAATATTATCATCCACCATTGGAAAATTAATTAAATTTTGCATATTTTACAACTAGCATTACAATATTTTATTTTTTATTAATTATAATCAAAATATTAAAAAATGAAAAAAAATTGCTACCACCAAATTTGCTACCCCCTCCCTTCTTCCTCCTCTCCAACCCAACAATATTACCAAACCCAAATATCTCCCATTGTTTGCTCAAAAAAAAGACCAAAATTAAAAAAAATCACTACATTAGGAGATCTCACCCATCTCGATTCAAGAAGAGACGGCGGAAAGGCAGAATGGCGGCCGTTCACTGGCGGCGGCGGCAGGAGATTGACCGACGGTTTTAGCAACGAGAGAGATAAAGATTTGGAAGGAGGAGGAGGTTGGGAATGGGAAGGGGAAGAGGAAGGATTAGGGAAAGTAGGAGAGAGAGGAAGGACATGATTTAGGATTTTTGGGTTTGGTTTGGCTCGTGAGGATTAGGGAGAGAAAAGTGGGAGAGAAGAGGGAGAAGAAAGTTAAAAATGGGATAGAAAGATAATTTGGGTATATTTAATATGCACATTAGGAAAATCCTCCCTCTAGTAAAGAGTTGGTGGGCTCCCTAGGAAATCTGAACTCACTAGGAAATATAGTGTGCTCCTTTGGAAACTCCCCAAGGGTGGTTGGGATGACGGGTCAAGTCGAGTTAGCTTCCAGTATCAAAACCGGCAAAATATTGAGATTCAGTAGCTAAGCTTAGAGAGTTGCTAGATGCACCCTATCAATGTTCAAGAATGCGGTTTCAGTATGCGTGCGGTCCAGGACCGCATAACGCATAATCGGATTACGCGCCGATTATGCGGATTATGCGGAATTATGCGGAATATTAATATTTTAATATATATTAATATAATAATTATAAAAAATGGATATATTAATGCTATAAAACTCAAAAAAATTATAAAAATGGATATCATTGAAGTGATCAGTAATTCTGCAACAATTCTGCAGTAACTCAGTGACCAGCAAATTAACCCTAACCCTAATTTTTCAGCAAAATGCAACGCAATTCTGCAGCAATTTTGCAAAATTCTGCAACAATTCTGCAATTTTGCACCAAAATTTCGCACCAATATTTGCATCAAAATTATCGCACCAAAGCCCTAGCCCTAAATTTTCCAAATATTTCCTTTCACTAAAGAATTCAAAATCCAAATTCAACTCAGTGTACTCAAAATAATCATAAAAAATATTCAACAACAGAAATAATACCCAAAAAAATAAACTTCAAAACACTAAAAAGATCCAAAATCCTAACTGGAAAAAAAATTTACCTGCTCAGCGCCGCCGGAGAGCTCGCCTTAAGGACTGCAGCTGCCGGAGGAGATGTCGCCGGTGAGATCGGAGAGGGGAAAGGGCGAAAGGAGAGTTAGGTTTTTTTTTTTTTTTTTTGCTGGTTTGGAGACTCGACAGTTCGGGAGATCGGAGAGTTAGGGTTTTTTGATTTTTTTTGCTGGTTTTGAGTGACGATCGGCCGGAGGAGATGTCGCCGGTGAGATCAGAGAGAGGAAAGGGCGAACGGATTTTCGCTGAAGAAGGGACTCGACAGCTCGGGAGATCGGAGAGTTAGGATTTTTTGATTTTTTTTGCTGGTTTGGAGTCACGATCGCCGGAGTAGATGTCGTCGGTGATCGGAGAGGGGAAAGGGAGAACGGAGAGCTTGGGAGATCGGGAGACTAGAGTTAGGATTTTTTTCGTTTTTGTAGGTGGTTTGGAGTCACGATCGCCGGAGGAGATGTCGCCGGTGATCGGAGAGGGGATAGGGTGAACGGAGGATAGGGTTTCGGGCGAACGGAGGAGAGAGGTTAGGGTTTTTTTTCGCTTTGGGAACTCGAGAATTTCTAATTGGGATCGGGATGTGGTACGGGTTCGACTGAAGAGGGGATTTTTATGTGTGGGTAGCGGGTACGGGTCGGGTTTCGAGCGAATTTAGAAATTCGAAACCCAATAAACCAAAAACCGCATAATCGATTATGCGGAACGCATAATCCGCATAATCGATTATGCGGACGCATAATCGATTGTCCGCATAATGGACCGCTTTCTGGCTTTTCTGTGCGTTCTGAGGCCGAAAACGATTATGCGGACGCATATGCGCCCGCATAGGACGTTTTTTAGAACACTGCACCCTATACTTTTCCTAGTGGGCCCCAATTTCTTAGTGAGCTCTAGAAAAGTTCAAAACATACCCAGTTTTTCTTAGTAAGCTCTATATTTTTTTCGATATTGTCCATCTTCTCTCTTCGCTTAGCAGCACCAGCAGTCGCCGCTGCCAGCGACGGCAGTAGCAACGACGACAGTGGCAGCGACAACGACGGCAGCATCGGTGACAGCTGTGGCTACCTCCTGCTGCTGCAATGGTGGCCACGGCAGCAGCAGGCACTGCCTATTACTGTCGCCGCTATTGCAATAGCAGCAACAGTGACAGTAGGCAGCTATGGCGAGCCTGTTGCTGTTGCCGCTATGGTAGCAGCAATAACGATGGTGGCGGAGGCGGAGGAAAATTTTGGTGGAGAGGAAAGGGCTGAGGATTGTTTGGTCCAAAAAATTTTATGCAAATTTGTAATTAAGTCATGGGGCTCACTAAAAAAAACTGGGGGGCATCTAGCAACTCTCCTAAGGTTACCTTTTGCAGTTCATAAAAAAACCAAGCAAACTTATTTCATTTTCTCACCAACATTTTTGGTCAATACAGAACATCTACCATGTTGGTTTTCTACCGGTGCTAGTTTTGAACAAAACGGTTTGATAAAGTAAGACTAGGCAAAGTTCAAAGTGTTCATATCATCTTAGGCCCTGTTTGGCTACTTGGAAGTGTAGAAAGTAGAGAAGAGAAATATAAATAACTTTTCAAAAATAAAGTGATAGAAGAGCCTTCTTATTGACATTATTTTATTTGTTTGGTTTATATAGGAAGTAAGAAGAACATACTTCTTTTACTTTTACAAATTAATTTGTTTGTTTTGCATAAGAAAGAAGTCCCAATGAAGTGGTACTCCATCATTTTCTTTTGTTTGGCTAATTAAAAGGAAGTATGGAAGTAAGGATCCAAATACCATGATGAGATTACCACCTTTAATGTTACAAATAATTAATATTGGTGAGATTAAAATTGTGTTGATTTCATTATATCAACAAAATATTAATATATACTTTTTCTAATCCTAGAAATTTAAATATAGTCCATACTAGTAACATGTTTCCATATAACATGGTTTCATAATATAAGTGTTCGTAACCTACAAACACCTTGGAGAACCTCAATAGTGGCTCTCAAGTTAAATTAGTAAAAATTTAAGTTACTTCAAGAAATATTCAAACAACGTTTTTCCCTAATTGAAGAGAAGAAGAAAGAGAGGGGCAAAAAAAATAATAAAAAACAAAAAACAAAAAACAAATAAAAACCATATAAAAATAAAGACAACAATGTTGGCAAACTATTAGAATACAAAATCAATTTTCCTTAACCCTCAACCAGCACAGTGTAAGATCAACCAGCACAATGTAAGATCAACGCCAAGATCCAAAATCCCTCCTCTCTCCTTTCTCGTTCCTCCTTAAAAACTCTAACCGTGAGATCATCTAAAAGAGATAGAGAAATTACTAGCAGTAGGAGGAGGTGAAGGGACTCAAGATAAGAGAAAAGAGAGAAGGAAATAAAAAAGAATCTTTTAATTTTTTAATTATTTTTTTAATTTTTTTAATTTTTTCCTTGATCCGTGAGATCCCTCCCTCTTCCGATCATTTTAAGACGAAAGAAATTTTAAGTATTCACTCGGCCACGTAAGATCCAAATCAGCATGTAGGAAGTAACTTTTAAATTACTTCTAAACCCAACAAACAGCAGAAATAGTAAAATTAAGTTATTTCTATTCTTTCTACCCCCACTTCAGTGCAAACAAAATGCAAATTTTGTGTTCAGCTCGGTTGAAGGCTTAACCATATGCCAAGAATTGAGAAGAAAGGCGAAATGCAAATGAAGCTTGCATGCTTACTTCAACATACCAGATATACGTAATTGCTCAAGTATTTTTTAATTCAAAACTTTTGAATAAAACAGGCAAAAAAACTGACCAATGATTCTGTCCATTCTCAGCTCTAATTATGTTTAAAATTTTCCAATCCAATTGATATCCAAAGGGCAAATGATCAACATGAACCCAAAATTTTCCGTTATATCAGTTGCATGTCAAAGCGTCCAGATGGAGAAATTATAACGAATTGAAATAAAAATGGTTATAAGCTGACATAATACTGAGATATACTTTCTATGTACATAGTGAGGGGACATTTAGCATTGACATGGTTCCTCTAAAGCAACATATGCCAGAATAATATCCATCACAGTGACAGCAATTTGGTAGCTTTTTAAGAATTATTACAACACACCAGACAACTTTTACATGCTTGGTAAAAATGTAGATTTGCTTTAAAATTCCATCTAGCATACAATTCACAGTCCGCAATATCCAAATTTTCACTGTCTGAAAAATTTTGGATACAGAACGACTAAAGTAATAAAGCTTTGCCATAGCAGTTTTCAAGGTTCCATCAGAACTCAGGCGAAGCCAGAATGGTACAAAATAAAAATTTTAAAAAAAAAGCAGTTTTAACGGTTACATACTTAGTATGATGATGATTATATGTACTTTACTTGTACAACCCTGCAATATGAGTTGCAAGAAAATTTTAGTGTCATCTCAAGTTAACAGATCGTGCGGCCTAACACAACGAGCAAGCAACATAGCATGAATGCTCAGAATAACATCATACCTCCAAGAAACTAGATAATGAATATCTCGGTTATTGCTGCCGGTTCAGGGTTCCTCAAGAGCAGCACGGGCAAGATTTGTAGCTAGGGCCAATCTAACAGCACTTAATGCTTGAGGGGATAAATCTGTGGCAGAGAAATCTGGACGCAGCTTTGCAATGGATAACTCTTGCAATTTATTTAATAACAAATTTGTTTCGGAGACATTCAAGAGAGGCCGATCCATCCAATTCAGCAATTTAATCTGGAAATGATGCAATATAAGCAAAAGAAAAAATGGTCAAGAGTTGCATTCTTCTATTTTGAAATGCAGTTGGAAACTATTAATACATCACTGTGATCATAATATGAGACTACTCTCTCAACTACATCAATGGAGTGCTACTATAATGTATTGCAGAATCAACGTGGGTAAAAAAAACGTCTTACCAATATTCATCAAAAGAATGATGGTAACATGAAGTGTTGTTAATTTGTATGTACAAGACTAAAAAATTAGCACACAATTCTTCTCCTGTATCTTACTAGTAAGGATGCATAAAGTTTACTGTAGCTGATAATAATTATTTGCTCCTGGTATTTGTTGTTTGTTCACTCAAAATCTGGCAAAAAGAACAAAGTCATAGTACACCTATTTCCCTCTTCACCCAAAGGTTTATGAGTCAGCAACAATTAACAGAAACAATCTACTGGATATTACTCTATATCATACTTGTTATAAAATTTGGAAATAAATTGTTCCTGCAGTTATAGTTAGCTACACCATAGAGATAAATAGCCTGACATAAGGTTCAGCATTTAATATTAGATTTACAGAAGGCAAAAAATACACTAAATACAGAATGTTTTATATAAGAAGATAATTGCTTTTGCTTATTTCATCTGTTCTTAAAGTGTTTGTCTAAGTATATTTAGCGAAAAAAATTTGATGATTCAACGGGGGCAATTATAGTAAAATGATACATTGGTGTTGAAACATCTATTGCGCTCATATTCAGTGCCTTCTCAGGCACACAGCAGAATTTTACTATTAAAGGTTTTTTTCAATATAAAATTAAATTTTATTCATTTCTTTCTAGCCTCGAAAATTAACTTGTACTGGTGGTTAGATAATTCTTCATTTATAACATGGATTCGTCTTTTCATATTTTATGTTGAACATAAGCAATTTGGGTGCTGATATGCTGTTTAAGGAATTTCTGGAGAAGAAAATAACTCTACTATTTAAACAGTGACAATTTTCAACAGAATAAAAAATGCACGGGAAAGCTGCAAATTTTAGCGCTAGTCAGACTGCTGTAATGAAACTTACAGAATCATGCAGAAGCGGAAGGCAAAATCTCTGTGGTGTCGCAGGACTCTTCATAAGCTGCACCCAATTGCAAAGTTCACTAATATGAAATTGTTTCCAGACATTAGGATATCATAATCAAAATAAGTCAGGACGCTACCTGAGTAAGATCAAACCTTTTAATATCAGATAGGATTCTAGAAACAGTCATATTGAAACATAAGGGGCCATATTGCAAAATTGGTTCAGTAATAATAATATACCCCAGTTCTCATACAGTCACTAATTCACAAAAAGGTTGGCATCGGAAATTATTCTTAAGAACTAAAATAGTAAAGATCTTTAAATATGCAGCCCCTTCAATAATTAGAGTCATGATCCCAAGACGAAGAAAGAAACTTCCTAATTAGTACTACAAAAATCACCATTAAGTAATAGACTTACAGAACTCACAAGTTCATTTACCTTCCAGGTCTAATGAAATTATAAGAACAAGCGTTCAAATAACATTCCATTATCATGCCAAGATTACATCATTTCCTCTCCATATTTTAGCTTAAAAGAAGAATGCACTGCTTCCATGTTATGTTCATTTGCAAAACTAGCCATTCAGATTATATAACTTGCAGGCCCAATTTCTTTTTATTTCAAAGGGATACTGCATTAAAAGATTAAAATTTCCTTAAAGTTGTGCAACGGAAAAAGAGGATACACTAGTGAAACCTGAGAAGTTGGCTAGTGATCTCAGTATCATCCAAGTAAATTCTGAGTACAACTGAGGATCATTTCCCAGCAGGGATAAAGTTATGGCACAACAAAATAGTGTAGCACATGGATGACTCTGGCAGGCTTATGAGAATTTTTTGCTCTCTTTAGGGAAAATGAAAATGCTCATGTCAGGGCTAGTGACTCTTTCTATCACTATCTTCAGAAGCTAAGGGAGACATCAAGCATGGCCCAATTCTGTGTATAGTTTACACAGAAGAAAAGGAATCTGAATTAACATTCAGAATCTTCTATGCGGGTGCATTGACGGCCTTTTTTATATTATAGTTTCCTACTTCGCTCCCATTACCATTCATGTTTCTACCAGGAAATCTTTTATAGTTCTTGAGTCTCATGTAAGTAACTCATATCATCCACTACGCTAATTATCAATTATTGTTGCATCTCATTGACGGCATTGATTGGTGAAATTTTAGTGGAGGAAATGTTTCTCCAAAAAACAGAATATATTATAGAAGTTATCAACTTAATTTGGGCTGAGAACCTAAGTTCTACACAAGAGTGTCCTAAGTCCAAAGAAACGGCACAGCAACCAATTGATAACCATGAATAATATTGATCGCCTTGACTAGATTGGAAAAAGAAGGAAAAGACAAAATCAGAACACCCAGTGAGAGTTTTGAGATGGACAATGAAATTACATTTAAACCGAGAATAAGAAACTGCAACCATGAGAATTAGTCATTTGGCATCAACCAAGTGATGAGAAAAAATTGACAGAGGCTGTTTGGACATGGGAATTAATAGGGAGGGGTGCACCATTTAGGATTGAATGGATCAAGATGAAGATGCTTCTAGGAAGAGAAGAAAACCAAAATGAACTTGAGATGGATGATGGAAATACATTTAAACCGAGAATAAGAAACTGCAACCTTGAGAATTAGTCATTTGGCATCAACCAAGTGATGAGAGAAAATCGACTGAGGCTGTTTGGACGTGTGGAAATAATAGGGAGGGGTGCACCATTTAGAATTGAATCGATCAAGATGAAGGTGCTTCTAGGAAGAGAAGAAAACCAAAATGAACTTGAATTCAGAATGTAAGGAAAAGACATGAAGGTTGGTGATACAACTGAGAAGATGTCCTTAACAGAGCACCATAGAGGGGAGAACAGAGTGTAGCAAAGAGCCAACCAAAAGAATAATTGGGAGAAATAGCTTTGTTCATTCTCATTGCACAGTAATGGAACCTCCTACTCGGCCTGGTATTTTGGTTCGCAGCTGAATAAGCAACGCTAGGAGCAAAAGATCCAACAGCGCAAAAATTAAGGAGAAAACTTAGAATAAAAGGTATATGTTCTATGGGTATAGAATAACTAGACCATACCTGTACAAGTGATTCCACAGTCTGCCGAGCAGAATCGGTGGCCCTTCCATCTTGTACCAGTTGAAGAGATCTCTTAAAATCCCGATACCTGTCACATGTTTGAAATATTAAATCCTAGTAATATGACTATATATTCAATATAAAACCAAGATAGAGGAAAGGGAAAAAAAAATGCTAACTTATGAAGAAACTCAAGGCCTCCTGCATTCCCTACTTCTGAACCAAGTAATTCAATTAGACCTTCCCATTGCTGCAAGATGGAAAAATAATAATAAAGATTGTATACATTTGTGGATTTCCCGGCAACCAATTAAGTGATTTGAAACAGGTAAATTCACTTGTAGTTTACATGACGACATCATAATAACTGGAGTGAGTCAAAACTAATATAAATATAAATAAATAATAAAAAGTCCCAAACAGGAAAAAAATAATAAAGGAAATAAGAATCCATGGCACCTTAAAACTGTCATCAGACACTGACTTTCCGATGAATTCAAACAGCTGCAGAGCAATTCTACTAAGTCTAATTTCATCACGAGCTTGCTGAAGCCAGTAAACTCCAGACCCCTTCATACCATGTTTCCAGTGGTACATGCCAGCAATCTGTCCAATAACTTTCACTTTACATTACATGAAACTTTTTGTTGATAACAAATTGAGCTCCAAAGAAATTCAGGATCAAATCTTTAATTTTTGTCCTGCCTTAGGCAATATTCAAAATAGGAAAGAAGATTCTTCAGAGTATTACTAAATGAAAAGTTAATGGATGTCTGAGAAACTGCAAGTACCTTCATGACACTAGAACTGATGTTATCAAGTTCGTACAGACGACAAATCTCTAGATTCTGTTAAAAAAATACAAGATGGATTGTCACAAGCTACACACATGCATAACCATCACACCAAAACAAATAACTACAGGTGAAGAAACTACAGATGAGAAACTCAAATTAAAGCTTCAAAGGAACTGAAAAAGTCTAGTGACCTTGAGAATCATTTGATAATGTTGTACAGGCTGCTTGTAGAGTAAGTTCTCTAGCAAACCTAGACCTTGCCTTGGGCATGAAGCCAAATACGTTGGTGCAATCTGAGAACAACATAAGATTTACAAGTTAGCTATTTAAAATGGGTGAATTATGACCACGATTGTATTGTATGATAATACTTGACAGACTGCAGCTATATTATGGTAATAGCTTAGTGCAAAAATTGCAAAATCACAAGAATTTTTAGTATGCAATTACAAAAGGAAGCTGTGCATCTTAAATTCCAAAAAGAACCTATCCTCAAGTTAGCAAACGCTACCACATGAACATAAGTTTAATGATTATTAACAAAGCCAAGTGATGAGAATTTTCAGGCATGAAAAGAAGTGTACTATCAACAGCAAGACACACATGAAATGGAAATAGATATAGCAGGGGACTGGTGATCCTTTATCGTTACTTTCAAAATTTCACAGATACTTGTGATCCAGAGTAGTAAGCTTTAAAGAGGGCACGTTTAGAGGCTGACATTAGGTCCCTGCAAATCATATTTAACAGTTACGCACTTAGAACCGTTCAGAAGAGCAAGAGGGAGAAAGAGGAAGATTTGATAGAAAAATATACTGAGAAACAGAAAGATGTAAGTTTAAATTATATTTCAGTTCAATTCTTTAGAACCACTTCAATATTCCAGCAGTGTATGTAACCGTTTGGATTCTCTAGATTCTCTTCAATTTTTCCACCATCTTATTCCTTGCTTCAGGGCTAAGGCTCGCTGCTGGGTGTTCTTTTTAGAAGACTTTAGTTATTTAGGAGATATTTTGGTGTTTATTTACTTTTACTCATTTGCACTAGTTGTATATGTAGTTTTTTTGATATATAAATAATGTTGTATGAGACTCTTGGTGAATTAGTAGATGATGAAAGACAATCTATATTCCTATGAAATCATTCATGTGATGTAAGTTAAAAGTTGGTGAGTCCCAAGAGAGTGAGGTTAAAATCTTAATGTTTTATTAATTTTTTGAAATCCTAAATTAATGTTCTTCCCTAAATCCACCATAAAACTTTAAACTTCCTTTATATAGCATAATATTTGGTATATGGCCGGAAAGATCTCATCTCCATCAACATCTCCATTTTCATCCTTGTTTTAGATAAAAGAAGAATCGGAAAAAAAAAAAAGAACGAAAATAAAATGATACATATAGAGTCTTTTCCATTCCCTCACCAGCAACTTTACACTTTGTCATTGTTAACAACACCAACCTCGGCCTCCATCAGCACCATCGCAGACTCGAGTTCCTCCCAATCTTGTTCTTGCCACTGTTGTCAATTAGATCAAGGCTTCTAGACTAGTTTACAACATCGTTGAGTTCCAACCCTCACCGACAGATTTGATTCCAATCTGAATTCCTTGGTGTCGTCCACATTCAAATTGATATCGCCCACCTTTGCAATCCTCCATCGATTAGATCTGAGACTTGCCGACCTCCACTAATTTTTTCTGAGTCATCACCTATTGCTACTGACAACTTTGACATCATCGACTCCCGAACCATTCTCGCTCCTTCAACTCCACCCGGACCGAATGCAATTTGTTAGACACTTGAGCCGTTTTGAAGTTTCGAGTGATCTCGGTTATGTTAGACAAACACAAAGCAATCAACTCTGATCCATTCGACGCTGACGTATTAGCTCAACCAAATCGATATCGAGCCAATCCGAGTAAACGCCAACATCATTTGCTCAATCATGCCAACCCGAACCAGGACTAAACCGTTATGAATTATAGGCAATTTCCTAAGCTATTTTCTGAGAAACTTTCACTCCAAACTTCGCATAAATATTTTGACTCTTTAAGGATCTTGTGCTAGAGTTTGAACTTCTGTACTTTCATGAGATAAGTCTTAATTAAACCAACTCTCCACTCTGTTAAATGTTATTTCGCACAAATTTTGGATAGTTCAATGTTATTTTTATTTACCAATTGATTTCTTCTATTTTGTATTTCACTGCATGGCTAGAAAGTGCATTTTCCTACATTTAGGGAAACTCAATCACTAAGGTGACTTATTATTATTTTATTTATATGGCCATGCATTTAGACTTAGTGTTTAGAACTTGTGCATATCTAGGGTTGGTAATAGAGGCTGGCACTCCGCTAACCCAACTCGAACCCAACTTAAATATTTGGGTAGGGATCTCAATCTCACAGCCATTAGTAACTTCTGATAGGGTTTGGGTATAAAAGCAAACTCGAAAGTTTTTAAGGTCTGGATTGGATATGATTATATCCAAAGCAAATAACTTGATAGCCTACTGAAATATTATAAAAGTCTAGTCCGAGATGATTACGTACCATAATTTTGTTATCTTTTTATCATTGTGGAGTTTGTTAATAATCAATTATTAGCTACAAGTGTTATATTCAATTATTAGTGATAACCTTAACAATTTTTTATATTCCTTTCAATTATTGAAAATAATTTATTAAGAAAAGTACTAAAAATTGAATAGATTAATAGAAACCGATCGAACCCGAATAAAGTGGATAGGGTTTGGATATATCTAGTGCTTAGTAAATTTAGATTGAGTATGCTATCTTAGAGCTTATCAAGTATGAATAAGGATACCATAGGTATCAGATCCAAATCCGACCTATTGCCACCCCAGTGAATATTCATCCATTTGTTTGGTTGAGATCACATTTGCACTTATATAGCTTAGTTATTTGCATGCTTCGAAGTGATAAGAATTTTCGAAAAGCCATGGAGAACCAACAAAATAATTAAGCTATATAAATGCAAATTTTTACCATGTAGACATATGTCAATAAAGAGCGACCTAATGGAGATAATTGTATGAATTGGGATACCCTAATAGAGATTACAATTTTAGGAGAAATAAATATGGACATGTCAAGGGTACAAATAATGGATTGTAACTAGCAAAGAACACAAAAAATCGTCCCACTTTATGATAAATGAGTCATGTCACAAGTTCGATAGAACATGTAGAATCTAGACCAACAAACCTATAGGAATCTGAAAAAGAGGAATCCGATAGAGCATGTGGAGTCTAGACCCAGGAAGCCTATAGATTTACTTTATATTCCCATAAGAGATATGCCTAACCCGCCATAGATTCACTTGTCATCACCTACTAACTTGTCTAGAATATCTATCAGCAAGTTGTGTTTAGCTATGATCCATATAAATCTGTTACAAATTTACATGACATAATGCAAGACTTTTCAGTTGGAGAGACGATGATGATTATAACTCGCCCTAAGAGGTTTCCTGCAGGAACCGTAAAGAACACTCAAGCTCAATGTTCTAAGGGAGATGGATTCACATGCCTACGAGTGGGATACTTCACCAGATCTTGGTATTAGTTTAGTTTTCAACACAGACTTTACTAGTACCAGATTCTAGTCGACATTTTAGCTACAATTCTAGAACCGTCTTTTGCAACAATAAATGCACAATGCTTTTCAGGTCTACCACCACCACCACCATGGATTGATGATATATTGCATGATAAGATATTTTCGATAGTTGTAGAAGACTACCAACAATACTTGATTAGTTGAAAAGGATGGTTCATTTCAGATGACATTTACTCGAGAACATAGAAGACTGAGCAAGTTCACCTAAGACATGCTCAATTCTTACCATTGCTATTATCCAACACTTGTGAATGTTTCAAACTAGGGAGAATTAAAGGGGATCATTTCTAGAAGAATCATTATAGTTTGTTTTTTTAACTAGTAAGTAGATATCTTCATGCTTATTTATTTTAGCCATTTGCACATATCATACATGTATTTTTTATCATAAGTAATATTATATGAGACCTCTGTTGAGTTAGTGAGTGATGAAAGACAATTTGCCTTCCTAAGGAATCTTTCATATGATCTGAAAGTTGGTGAGCTACCAGATTAATCGCTCAAATCTTATCTTTTTGTTTTGAACCCTAGATTAGTGTTCTTTCCTAAATCTACCACATGTCCACCACAAAATTCTAAATAGCCTTTGTGCTATGCCACTAACAGTAATACTCGTGAATTCTTATATTTGAGATATCCTATCAGATCTCCGTCTCACTTAAGAAACATGCCAATAAGACAGTATCTTAAAAAATCTCCGTATTAGATTATAGAATAACATCTTTAGTTGTGTATCCTATCTGCTATGCACAGAAACTTCTGTCTAGAAATCATCGTCGAGACATGATTTAACCTTTGTAATTTAATATTAGAGGATATTGCACAAGTTTAATGCATCATTACTGTACAATAATTTTTCTAAGTGACTATCTGTCACATAGTTTATCTTATACAATAATATGGAACTCGATTGCATCACTTCTGTAACTTTAAAATTTGGCAATCGGTTCATGCAGAAAGAAGTGTGTAATTTCACCCCTGTTTATGATTTTTTTTTCCCTTTGGAACATGGATATACATTTAAAGATCTAAAATGACTATCAAAAGAAACTATCAAGAACTACATGACTAGTAAGACGCTGAATTAATTATGGCTTACTATAATTAAGTTTACCTACAAATAATAATTTGTTTACAAATAATTAAAACTCACCTGCCAAGTCAAAGGATGAGATGACAAAACTTGAGCATATACAAGCCGATGCAGTTCATCTATGCTGATACCTCCCAAATTATATCTCTCTTCATGTAACAAAATGTCAGCTTGATCATTTTCCGCTGTCAGTAATTCTGTGGCATGTGTAACCATCCTAATTGCACAGAATACAAGCTGCTTGTGAGAATATAAAGTCATAAAACCATAATGCAGAACAAAATTCCATGGTGCAAATTAACAAGACAAGTGGAAATTTTAAAGCTCACCAGGGTCCAAATGTTTTTGAGCATTCTGCTAAAACAACCTAAAGAAGGGAGGGGGAAAAAGTATCATATAGAGTAGCAAAGTTTTCCTTGCACATACATTAATACAAGGATATAACTCAACAATAGAAATGAAAATAACAAGGAGCATATCCACCTCAGTATTTTCTCTAAGAATACCAAGGAAAATCTCCATCAGACCACTGGAGTTAGTACTTGGCTTCAATTGCATACATTTCTTAGCCAAACTGTGCATTCCTTCTAAACTCTGAGAAAAAAAATTGATTCATGGCAAAGACAGTGTTAAAATGGGAGTTGTTTAAAATTTTAGAGAAAGAAACTGCATTTTGCAATCAGAGGTGCAGTGATTTGATAAACTTTTTCGTGGGCAAAAGTGGGTTCATGATAAACTTCTTACCTCTTATCGATGGTTACATATTAAAAGAAGAATAAATACAACAGCACATTGTCATTTATGTTCAATCATAGATTAATCAGGCCCTGAGACTCTTATATTTAGTTATTGACACCACAACAGAAGGGTAATAAAAACCTTGTTTCAATATAGTTACAAACACGTTATATCAAACCCATATACTCTAGGAACTAGGAAGCAAGTACATGATCAAGAAAATAACAGCTGTAACAACAAGGAAGTATTTGTATCACCTACAGCTTAGCTACATGAATTTTTTTCCTCCATTCAGCTCAGTTAAGGGCCACCTCCTTAACCTTATTAACTAGCATGCTCTGTGCTACTTTCTAATTCCAAGTTAATTTAGGTCAATCCTTCGTCCTTGTTGCTACATCAAACTTCGATCATATACCAGTGTTCTAAAAACCCAAATTTCAGACAAGTACTCAAGCACGCACAGAAAATGAGTCGAGATGAAAAAAGTCAGGTTGAAAGCTCAGGCAGAATGAGTACCTAGCCAGCTGGGCTACACGTCCGAGTTCTAAGTTTCGAACTCGATCTGCTAAAAACTCACTCATCTTTTCTCTGCTGATTTTTTCTGCAAGATTTTTTGCTTTGTTTTCAAAAATCTGCAATTTTTTTGAATTATCACATTATTTTGCAATCTTTCCTAAATTATAGGATCTATAGAGAGGGCAAAGCGTTTGATTTTCTTTCTGAATTAGCTAATTCTTGTTTGCAATATTCTTTTATTGATTCAATAATATTTTTACTGCTGATCTTTTTCTGCAATTTGAAAAAAAAAAGGGCAGCCCAGTGCTACAAATCTCCCGCTATGCGCGGGGTCTGGGGAAGGGTCGGACCACTTAGGGCAAAGCGTTTGATTTTCTTTCTGCATTAGCTAATTCTTGTTTGCAATATTCTTTTATTGATTTAATAATATTTTTACTATTGATCTTTTTCTGCAATTTGAAAAAAAAAAGGGCAGCCTGGTGCTACAAAACTCCTGCTATGCGCAGGGTCCAGAGAAGGATCGGACCACTTAGGTTTTTCTGCAATTTGAATTTAAAAAAATTATGGATACGTAGAGAGGAGATGATGATGGAATTACTTTTTCATAAAAAAAACTACAAATTTGTTTACTTGATAAATATCAATAAAAATACAAAAACTTACAATTAATAACAGCCATATAGCTCTTTTCACAATAAATTGCATTAAACTATAGTAAATTACATATAATTACAACATTATTGCTTTTCACATGTAAAAAAAGATAATTAGAACTTCAAAATTCTAAATACTTTAATTATTACTGTCTTTACTAAGTTACTAAGATATGATGAGGATAAATAGCTCTATGATGATATTAAAAATGTATAAAACTTGACATATAATATTTTGAATTTCAATATTGAAATTAAATATTTGTTATGACATGTTTTTATATACATATATATTAAAATATTAATATTCCAAGTTCTCAGTGAGTACTCGCGAGTTCTCCATGTATTCACTACTAACTCTCGGACCGAGAAAATAATTAAACAGAGTTTTAGGAACACTGTCCTATACTTTAAACTAATTGGCACTTATTGGTCTCACCACGCGTATCTGAACCAAATTCACTTAATTCTCCATCATTTGGAATCAAAAAATCTATTATACTTCCCATGGAACTTAAATACATAAAAGTGATATTTACATTTAGCTAGCAGTATCATGAGAACACATCTTATATGCCCTCTAGCATACCTGATATTGTGTTTAAACTATACAGCTCACTATTTTACCAGAAGAGGTAGGTTCCCAAGTCATCAAGAATATAGTAAGAGAGTACAATTAGATAACATAACTCAAATTTTGTTAACAATGATTAATATAATAAAGAAAACTGTGCAATTCAAGTGGACTATTAAATAATATTTTGAAGTAATGAATTCAATGTTAAATGTGAAACTGCGCAATTTAACTCATATGCATAAAACCCATTGTAATGTTGAAATTAAGAATCTATTGCTCACACCTATGTGAATTTGCAATCTTAACATAGGTATCCCTCCAATAAAGGAATTTATTTTTTATATGTCGTCTTCAGATACAATTTGAAAGCTGAAAAGGCTGTTGCACATGCACATGCACATGTCATGTGTACCAGGAAATCTAAAATTCATAATGCAACCCTTTGAAAACCATTGTTCCTGAACAATGAAAAGCTAGCTTCAAGATACCATCTGCGGCATTGCACATACTAAAAGTTCTCAAAGCTCACAAAGGTAATCAATAAAGACGAAAGGCAAACATGGGGGAAAAGGGAAAATAAAAACTTAATTTTTTTTTGAGAGCTAGGCTGTAGCTTGATTAATTAGCATAGTTAAATCCCTTGATTGATATCTTTGAGAATTGAACCTAGAAGATTTCTCCTGGAGCAAAGGGTGTTACCCATGAACCAATCTGCCTTCGCAAACTAAGTCTCTAGACAGTTACTTTCTGCAACGTGACTGCATGAGTTGCAAGTTGGCTATCTATTAAGCAATTAAGCTGTTATGTATTAAATGAAGTGCACGACATTATTGTAGGTATACTTTGAGATAGACTTGGGACCATATGGAAATGGGCATTTCCATCCAAAGTTGATGAAAGGACAATCTAGTTGAACATGCAATTGATTTAAGTTCATCTACATCCTCTAGGATCCCTAAATCACGTGGTTATAACCTTTTTTTTCAACTTATGCATCAATTAGACCCAAATAGAATGGGCTAAAAGGTGAGTTAATTAGTTTAACTAACTACAATAGATAAGACCAAGGTTTTAAATATCAGTGGACACTGTATATATAGTAAACATTGTATTGAATTTGGCATAACCAACATGATATAGATCTAAAAGCTTATTTATAATGCATTGCCAATATTTCACCGATACATCTGATATTACCTATACGATACATCTGAAATTGAATTGCTGATTTCGGAAGCCACAAATTGTCAGCCTATTGATTCCGAGATTTTGAACTTTGGTTGAGACCTAACAACAACCGGTTCATAAAGATTTTTACAGTTTAGATCATAATCAATTGGTTGGATAAAGAAATCTTTGTTCAAAACCACAGATCTAAATAAAATGCTTCTTTTGGCCGTCAAATTAAATTTTCTTTTTTAAAACACTTAATTTTTTTTATTTTGGTTTTTATGCTCTTTTAGGGTTAAGGTTATTCTTTTTTTGGTTCTTGTAGCCTACCCCAAATACTTGGGATAAAATGCTTAGTTGTTGTTGGTGGTGGTTTTTACGCTCTTTTAATGATTTAGCCGCTTAAAGCCTTGATCAGCGTTTTTTTTATTAAAAGCTTGAATGGTGTTGATCTTCCATAAGAATGGCCTAAAGTTGAATTTGAATTTAAATGGAAAGGATTCAGCCCAAAATCCTTCCACAAAGAGCCAAGTCTATCCCTTTATAATTTCACTGACTAGTTATTGACCCCTATACCAAATGGATCTATTGCTTCTGTATTTTCACTATCCTATAAGAGGCTTCCAATTGCAATAAAAGCATAACAATCTTAGATCTTCTCCCTTGCTAAGTTGCTATTACATGAATCAATCTAAAACACGACTATTTGTGAAGGAAAACCAAAATTACCAAATACATTTCATATATTAAGTATTGTTGAAACACAGGCCTCTTCTGTTCCCCATAAAAAAAAATTTAAACATTTAAATCAAAAGATAGTCTCTTAACTAAGCTTCTCTCTTGATGTTTTTATGTTGCAGACATTATTATCTGTTTCCGTTCTATCGACTGTAAAAATCGTCAGAATCATCAGAATTCCATGACAGTTGCTGCGATCATATCTAACAATTGCATCAAAAGTTTATGGTAACTAATAATTGCAAGTTGTTAACTGTCTGTGTAATACGTACCATTCAGCACTCCAGAGGAATGCAATGTCAACTGTGTAAAAGCTTGAGATTGACCAGTCATTAAGCACAAAATATCCACCCCCATAATGTTAATTGAATCCAATATTTCAATGGAAAGGAATGATACCAAGTATATAAGGAAGCATATGAAAAGAAGTCCTTTACCCTAACAAGCAGATGCTACAACAGGGTGAAATAAACCAAGTCATTTGGTCAGAACTTACCACTGTAAATGGCCTCATGTAGAGTAGGTGTGAGATAAACAACTCCATCCAGTGACAAGTTGCATTAGTAATATTCTTAAGGTTCCCCAGCATAATCTGTAACAGATTCCGCAAGCCCTCCCGAGTCTGGTGGTGGCTGCACTGAACCCAAAATGCACTGCAATCTAGTTTAGCTATATGACCACGCCACTTCTCCCATGCCTGAGAAATCATAAGGGTTAAAAGTAAAAATACAAACTAAAAAGGAATTTTACAAACTATGTGATGATACCTTGATAAAATCAGACTTAGTTTTATAACATTGGCCTAATTTTCTGTTGGGTAAATCAAGACGCATGCATGGCATTGTTGAAACCAGTACAGCTACAGCCTCGACCAGTCCATTTTCTGTCTGTATAGAGCATATTGAGTTAGTGCATTATACAGTATAAACAATGACTGCGCACCTAGAAATTGACTGCAACAACATGAGAATGCAATTTGCATCTTCATCAAGGTTAAAAATCACATGGTGGAAATTTGTTAGGAAAGAAGAATCCATGTTTACTTTGCTATATTAAGATGAACCATTATAGTTAGATGACTGGATGTCCAAGTTACATATATCAGCTTTTAGAACAGAATCGAACTAAATATGTTAAGGACACACGGACAACTCTATTAGCAAGTCATATCGTGGAAGACACCATGTTGGACATGCCACTTATTGCCATGTCATTGTTGTTTTATATGTATTTTTTGGATGTGTCAATTACAAATATCAGTGTGTCCCGTATTGTGTTGCACCCGTGTCGACATGTCCATGTCCGTTCAACATAGAGCCAAGTAGATATTGTGGTTCCGAATCTGGTAAATTAGCAAAAATATTACAAAGAACATAAATGGAATGGAGTCCAACACAAAGTCACAGTTACAATGTTGATAGATCTCTCATCTAATTCAAGCACAAAGTGCCAACTATCCCTCAGAAGAAACTTTTTTAAAGCCCCTCCAAGACAGATTGGATCCACACTGGACGAGGAAATGAAAGCTGAAAAGGTAGCACAGAAATATGACAAAATTCATCATTCCCTATATATATATATATATATATATATATATAACTTGCTAACTTAAAAAAAATTGTAGCCACAAAATCATATTAAAGAGAACAAAAGATAAGAATTAACGTATAACAACAAACTATGGAAGAAAAGCTCGAAACAATTTGAAAAAAAATAATTTTCTTTTTTTTTTTTTTTTTTTTTTTTTGCTGCATAGCATTAAAGAACTTACACCTCTTGACTCTTAACTCAGGATCCAGTGCACGCCGGTCCCTCAAAGTTTATTTCCATATATCAATATAGAGCTTTTATTTTGACCTAAAGCTAAACTCAGTAAGTACGATAGCATGCCTCTTCATGATCTTCTCTAGGCAAATGTACCAGAAGCAATATCTAATGTCCAAAACAATTTGAAAAAAGTGTTTCATCACCTAGGGAAAAATCTTACAACTCAAGAAGATTCCTAAATTCACACTTCCATTTTAAATCGTTAACCAATTAAATAAGGTTAATGACAGGGAATGAAAGATGAATTATGGTTTTTGGTGGAAATTTGGGAATGATATTGGGAATTTGGTGATTAAATTAGAAATTTGATACAAAATAGATAAGATTCGGGTCTCGTATCCAGGAGAGTCACACGCTCATTCTTACACGAACCATTCGAGGAAAAATTTGGAGAAAAAGCAAGTTACATAATCTCAATAATTTCGAAACATTTCACTCTTCATTATCTTAAAACATTATTACATAGTAATATATATTAAAAAAAAAAACTACATGCACCACATAAAAACAAATCAAATCAAATCTAAACAAAATCAAATCAAATCTAATCTAAGATTGAAACCATAATAAAAGCTAATCAAGACATAACAAATCATAGCCTTTAATTGTCCCCATCAAATAACTTCTATACCTACAATGTCTTAATTAATTGTCCCCATCAAATAACTTCTATACCTACAATGTCTTAAAGTAATTACCACAATATTATAGTTACATATCGTCTTTTAACAAAATATGCTTCAGAGCTCATTTGTATAAATACGAAAACTTTTACGATGCAAGCAGATATATGTACAAAACAATTGTCCCATTATTAGTTCTTAAAACCTGCAACTAAAGGAATAAAAACATAAATATAACTTCTAAGTAAATTATGTACATACCTCACGACTGTCTATTTGATCTAGTTGATAAGATCCATGTAACCTCAACAGTTTAACCTGCAATGGGAAGAGTAAACTTAGGATCAGGCGCAGTAAGAAACTACCAGTTGCTAATAACATAAGACATGGAGGCAAACTACTTGGTGTAGGAAGGTAAATATTAAAAAAAAAAAAAAAAATACTGCAATGTCAAGCCATCCAACTGCCAGCGCTAGGGATACTCCTTCCCAATATTCAGCGTCATCCTCAACAACCTGTGCTACACAAAAATAGCTATATCAAAACACGTTAATGATGCCCATTCTACCACCAAAAAGTAGGCATAAAGTTCATATTGAATAATTTAAAGGCTTAATAAAGATATAAACTGTATTCTTACAATATTTAATCACTGAGAATACATGTTCGTTGCAATGTGTCTAGCATTAAAACTATAGGAAGAACAATAAACAAGATTACAAGATTACTTGCATTACCCTGGTTACAGATGGTGAGGTTAAATGTTCTCATTAAGTTGGTAATCTTGACGTTAGTAAACACTAAGCACACAATTAGACAAAATTGTAATCACACAACTACACATCACCGAAAGATAATTGCAAAAAAATAACAAACAAGATATCAAGAATGAGAATAGTGTACAGAGCATCAAGTTAACAGATAATTTCCTTGCAGATATTGTCATGGCCATTATGCAATAGCCAATGAAACCAACAAAATTGGCTGGACCAGATTCTAATAGGAAACCAACCACATGCAAGGTGTGCCACTGATTGATGAGTTGGATGGAAACAGTGGACTACATCAAGAAAGTTCGTACTATGTAGTAAGCAAGAGAGTAGTGGCAATTTAAAGTGTTAGTAGGATAGAAAAGATCAAACCTGTAAATTGACAAGTTTCTTTTGCAGTCCAGCAAGCTTTGAGTGGATCACAGTCTCCGTATTCGACAAGAGACTATCATAATCCTAGGAAAAAGTGAGAACAATGAAAACTAAGTGAATGATAATAAACAAGGGCACATCAGTATCAACATAGAAAAATAGAGAAAGAAAGAAAGATCATTACTGCTAACCAATCGACAATGTGCTCTGGGAGCCAAGCAGATGATAGCCTATCCACATAAAATATCTTCAACAACTGCCATGCAGCCTTCAAACTGGTAGGTTTCTCAACTGGCTGCAAGGGGGAGAGCTTTACGATTAACGTTATAACAAAATAAGTTCATAGCATTACCAAAAACCCAACATGGAACTGAAAAGAATAAAAAAGGTGGACAACACACTAGGTCACCATAAGAAATTACACATTCAACGATCATTAACAATTGAAGGAAAAAAAAGAAGTATTCCTTGATAAAGGGTCAGTGAAAAAGAAAGATTCAGGGAAAAAATAATTTACCTGCAAAACCATCCTCGGGTCTTCAATCATGGAATCAGAGGAATGCTTGGTGCCTCCAAGAAGCTCAGAAATTTGATTGCTGTACTCCGACACATGTTGCCACCTACATTTCCAATAAGTAGAAGATAAATTGATAAAACATAAAAATTTTCATCAAAATGTAACATTCAACATAGAACCATGTCCAGCTACTTCCCTCTCCACCAAGCATAATACACAATTTGAATGAACAAACATTTTCCTATTCGTTGAAGAAGATACCAAGAAAAATAAAGGATGCCCCTAGTAATCCAAAAAAAAAAAACATCACAACTTTATTCATTGATGTTGCTGTTTGTTATTAATCCTACAGCACAATAGTATGATCATCTTTCTGATGCCCGCTATGGTGTGTTCAGGAATTGGTGTAAGAGCTATTACTTCAACCACACCCCCTCTCCGAGAAAAAGGAAAAAAAAAAAATTGAAGTTTTAAGTTCGTTTTCTACCGTACTATAAAATCATTTCCACCGAGCAAATCTTAAGCATTTATCCAAATCATACCACAAACCAAGCTGCAAGTTCAAAATGTAAGAAAATAGTAAATCATCAATAAACAAAAAGAATCAACTTTATCATCCAAAAAAAAAAAAAAATTTACAAATTTCACAAAGTTATTAGCAACTATTCAAGCAATTTTTAGGGTCTGTTTAAATTTCACAGAAATTTGTAGTTTATTAAACTTATAGCGAGAGGATTGCAAAGCCTTAACTGCAATTTAACGAATTTGAGTTTTGTTAACTACAATTTTACCACACAATTTCAAGCAACATCGTACAAATTCATCCTTTTCACCAAGCTGTCCCAAATTGCAAGATCTAACATATAAAATTCCAAAATGCAACCAAACTCTAAATATTCTATTTTAAAATAAAAAGGAAAAAAAAAAAAAAAAAAAAAAAACCTCACCACTCCGTTTGAAAAGAGGTCGCCGACATCCTCGCCATCGCCATTAGGGAATTCCTCCGGCTCTGCAGCAGCGCGAAGGCCGGCACGGATCCGTACGCGATCCTCCGCCTCTCGGCATCGTTGATTTCATCGTCGCCGGCACCACCGAGCTTGACCTCCACGACCTTACCACCGACGATATCGCCAACGTCGGCGCTGGGGCGGAGGTAGGCGACGTGGAGAAGGTTGCCACGGGCCCAGTTGACGCGGACGCGGAAAAAAGGGGGACGGAGATTGATGTGAATCGGGTAGACGATTGGCTTGTCAGGTTCGGGTTCGAAGGGAACGATGGGGTCGCCCGGATCCGAAGAGAGGCCAGGCATTTCTTTTGTGGGGAAGTGAAGGGTTTAGGGTTTTTCAAAGAGGAGGGAGGAAAGTTAAAAGAGGAGATGGGAGAGAGCGTGCCGCGCACGTGAGGCTGGTTTTAGCGTGTCTGAAAATACAAAATTCAAAAAAGAAAAATAATTTATTTTATTTGTAATATTTCTTGGAAATATTTCTAAATATTTAGAACATAAACGCAGAGATCAAACTTGCCTTAATCCAAGAAAATGCTGTATGTTTTCAAATAAACTTAATTTTTCTTTCAAAAGTACAAGATTGGATGTTTGAAATAATTTACTTTATCATTTTATCCTACAAATTTATTGCTACATAGTGACATACTATATATATCCATCATCTCAATGAAAATTAGGTACTACTAAGCAAGGAAAAAACAAAATTAAAAGAAACAAAAATTAGAACAAGAAATGATATAAATAGAGAAGATCGAGTTTTCGTATCTTATATCTTAAATATTCTTTTTTCGTTAGCCAAACAAATCATAATCTTGGAAGGGTAAGAGTAGATGGATTGCAAGTTGAAAGTCTGCCAATTTTTGTTTAGTGGTTGAAGCTTTTGGGCTTGTTCTATTTTGATTTTTACGCTTAGCATGTTGCTTTTTTTTTTTTTCCTCCCATATAGCATTATTCTGAACCCTTTGACTTAATTTTAATTGCTATCCATATTCACATTTTGTATACATATTGTATTACATACGTTTATTAAATCAATTCGTACAAGTATCTGCTTTTCATGTATATTTTGTATCATTTTTTCTTCTAAGTATCACCATTACCCAATTTCATATTCCATAAATGTTTGACACTCAGTATGATTTCTTTAAATACCAATTTTGGAATAAGACCCAAAGTTCTCGTCTTTCCTTCTCTTCATCCCTCCCTTGCTGCTTGCCATGCCCTGCAATGGCTGCTGTTAGAACTCTCACCTCTCATATCGCTTTTATGCTTAACATTAATTACTTCTAAATTTTATGTTTAAATGCAGCTCCTATAATTTCATACAATTTATTTATTAGAAAACAATAAATTATTGTAGTCAGCATAAAGCACTCAATTGTAACTGCATTGCTTTTGAAGATTAGAAAGTGAAGGCATCCACGATTCAATCGGAAACGCATTAAGTCTCATATACACCAAATTTTAGCCAAAAAAAAAACCATGCAAATTGGTTTTTATCATTTCAAGCTCAAATAATAATCTGTGAAAAATGCATCTCCTTGTTGTCATCACTAGTAAGTATTAGAGAAGTTACATAATGAATAAGAATTTCCAATTTATTCAATGATCAGCTATATATCTCATAATATACCTCAATCTACAAGTGGTAGTTACGACAACACACATAGCTCAAGTTTACAACTATGAATTGGCAATCTAATACTATAAATACAAACAAATGTACATTCCCCAATAACACACTAGCTTATTTTTATAAATCCTCAATATTCCCATTTCAGTATGTTTTCCTGCCTTTAGACATAGATACAAGGCAATCCTCTACCATTTCCTGTACTCTTCTCCTCATCAACTTGTCCTTGACACTAGCAAGCATGCTACGGTAGAACATTTCCAGTCGAGCAAGCTCCTCAGTATCTGCTGACCCCATCATGTTCTCCAACTCCCTCATAACATCAAACACACCCGAGCCCAGTAACTGTGGAAGAGTTCGCTCATCGAGAGGCTTCCTAAAGATTGAGACATGTAGTACTGTAGCATAGCGCTCCATTACAGCCAGCTTATCCCTTAGGAGCTGCACATCATCGACTTCAGCTTTTTGTCCAGCCGTGGGGCCTCTATATCTCATTTCATCAATCCTAGTGCTCTCCCCCTTCTCTTTGAGGTCCTCATCAAGAGGTGGCCACATTGCAACACAAGGAACAAAACTATCAACTGATTGGCCTGTTCCTAGCACACCACTCCTACCTCTACCCCATACCCATATCTTATAGCCGTCATCAGCCAGAAGAACAGTATGGGCTGCGCCACATGCAACTTGCACTGGCCCAGTAAAATTTCCACCAGTGGACTGGGAACATAGGATTCTCCGAGGATGGAGTGCATCACCAGCATCATGCCCTGTGAAACTAGCATCTGGGCATAGGCCAAGCCCCTTCTCCATTCCCCAAGACCACACCTCTCCTGCAACTGAAACTACTGATGTATGGAACAAACCACAATCAACAGAAATAAGAATAACCTCCTGCGGCAATCCTTCCACTGGCTGAGGCAAGTTTATACTGGCTGTAGACCCATGGCCTAGCTGGCCATTATCTCCGAGACCAAAAGTCCAGCATCTTGAATCTATCTCCTGGTCATATGACTTGCTCTGGGTGAGAATTGCAGTATGAAAAGCGCCACAAGAGATGTCATAGACTGCCCAAGGAGAATCCTGGTTGAAGGCCGGAATGACTTCTGGCCTTGGCCGGTTTTCCTTGTTTCCTAACCCCAGTTGACCATGACTGTTATTGCCCCAAGAGTAGCACACAAGGTCACCTCCAGTATACATCTCTCCAGCACTAACCGCAGCCACAACATGTTCATTGCCACATGCAACCTTGACAACAGTGTGCCCATGGAAATCCCATACTGGAACCGGAACCGGAATGCTTGCAAGGCAGAATTTCGAGTCCTTGGTTTTGCTTGGCTGGGGGGAGTTTCCCCAGATCCATAGGGCCCCAATGCTATCTATTGCAAGTGACATCATTCCTCCAGCCTTGATTGAACAAACCTGAAAGAATATAATCAAGTCATCAACACATGATTCAGACACAACATTGCACAGAACATCTCTCATTACATACATGTGCGTGTTATTCTACCTAAAGAGGCCACAGTCAACACATTGCTTGAATCATTCTTATGGGGTTTTAAACTGAAGCTCATATTTATGTTTGTGCACACCATGGAGGTGCATCTTTCGTTTCTTCTTCTTCTTCTTTTTTGGGTTCTTTTTTGCTACAATTTTAGGGACATGGTTTATAAGCTTTTTTTATGTAATATATGACTGCTGACAAGAACTAGAATGATATCCACGTAATTTTCTGACCACTAATTCTACTTTCAACATTTTTATACAATTCATTTTTTAAAATTTGGCATAATCTGCAGTATCATGGAAAGTTGGTGTATTCTATTGAAAACATGCCCTGGTTTTTTTATTTTAAATTATATTATATACTTACTATATTCTAGTTATTATACATTTTTTATTTAAATCTAGCTTAACTAATTGTTCAGTACAAAACAGGCTAGTTCCTTTCACATTTCCAAGGTTGGTATCATAATACCTTCAAAGGTGTCTTATCGCGGTTTACATTTATTTCCCCAGACAAAGAATCAGGAGAACCCAACTCCTGGAACCGTTCCACCAGAGTAGGAACTGACGTGTTTTCTTCACCATGACCAAGCTGGCCATCCATAAAATAGTCAAGGCAACAAAATGTGGTTAATCAGAGCAAGAAAAAGGGGGTAAACAGGTGAAGTGCGTTAATCAGAAGAAATAAAAATGAGTACACAGAAAGGATACAAGTGTTGTAGCCCCATGACCAAACGGATCCATCTTCTGCAGTTCCAAAGGGATAATTAGTGCTAGAATGAACTTAGTTGTATTCAACAGACTGCATATATCTTCTAAGCATGATTTGGTGGTGCGATGCACAGACAAAGGTTCATCAGCATTGCAGATTCCATATGATTATAAGAAGCATAGTCATTAATAAAGTGGAATAATTAATGCTTCAAATTAAAAACTAGGTAATGATATGGCATGTTTATTGCATAAGCAGTCAGCATTCTATGCTGCAAATTATCTGGTTAAATATAGGAATTCCTAAGAATGCTTCAGGCAGATGACTGGTCTACAGAATAACTCCCAATCCCTCGCTTAAGAAAACAGTGCCAAAATGGCTCAAAACTTCAAACACTTCCTGACCAGAAAGATAAAAGAAAAAAAAAAAGGAACAGCTGAGTTCCCATTACAGCAATGCGTCAAGTGAACGTTGATGTAAAATGGCTGATGACAACCCATCAAAAGAACACTTTGAGGACATAGGGACCTATGTAAAACTAAAATAGGTTGACAGGCATGTGGTTACTGGAAGCAGTTAAGATGCTACAAAGTAAAAGAAGACTTTGTTTTGTAATATAGTTTCTTTCTACTTTTCTCATAATAATATAGATATGGACTTTGTAGAAATTACAAGATTCAGGCTGCTACTATTATTATTATGACTCTCAAATTTTCATGTATGTGCATACACATGCACACACACGCACGCACATACACATGCTATGTACATCATTATCAAATCACATGGTTAACTTTTCTGAGTGTAGCAGGAAAAGAAATACCAATGCAACTACGACTACTGTCCTCGCCACTCGTCTTGTACCCAGTCCATGCCTGTGTACCACAAACCAAACTATACCCAAAATCTGGTAACAGTGAGCTAAACAAGTACCAAAAGGCCTCACATTCTCAGCAGGTATTATGTCGGATGAGTTGTCGGATGCAGGATGCTCGGGTGTAAAGCTGTTGATGCATTGATAGGACTAAACTTAATGTTGTTGCATGATCAGTGGAGCTCTTAGGGGACCAAGGTGTAGAAGACTAGTTGAGAAACTAAACTATTTGATAATAACTATGCCAGAAACTACATATCCAGTTATTGTTGCGAGCTAGTTCAAGTGAGCCCCATGTACAAGTCATTGGAATATTACGATCACGACATTACATACCTGAAGAGTGCTCCAGCATGAGAGGACTACGTGTTCATATTGCAGTCATAACCGTATAGCTGGTTTCTTATATGCAGATTTGGTAGGTTGTCCAATCAACAAGAGGTCAATTTCCGCGTTTTATATTTTTGCTGTTGAAAACCTTGTGTCATTAGAGAATGAGAAGTAGACATTCCAGCACCTTAGCAAAATCCACTCACAACTAGACATTCCAGCAAACCAGATTTTCTCTTAATTTATTAAGATTCATAGACCAAATTTTACCTCAAAAGCTCTCATTGTACTCTATTTGAATGCCTCAAGTAATTTCGAGTCAGTCCTTATCCCAGAGAGATATCTTGCTACTTCCCAATGATCAGATCTTATTCTCATCCACCAACTTCTTGGCTTTGGCAGCATATTTTCATTAACCCGCCTAATAGTCATCTCCTACAGCAAAATTTGCCCCTCTTATAACAAAATTTTCTTTCTTTAAAGGAAACAACTAGATTGTATGAGTGACTAATCAACAACCGGTTCAATAAAATTTACCAATGAAGTAAGGAACTCATCAAGCAAGCCTCTATTCCTACCAAAGATCCCCTTGAAAACTAAAAATTAAACTAAATTGCTAAAAATTATTGTATCATCACTCAATAAAATGATCTTGACCAGACCTTGCAAGGCGAGACTGTGGTAAGCGCCGGCAGCAATCCCAATAAACTTGGGATTCGCTGAAGACGAAGACGAAGCAGCAGTATCACCATCACCAAAGTATACAGGAACTGGGAACAGCTTGTCATCGTCACTCCCAGTCCCCAGCCGCCCAAACGTCCCCCTTCCCCATGAAAACACGCTCCCATCTCCTGCAACAACAAAAAAAAGTTACCACTTTTATCCCAAAAAAGAAAAAAAAAAATCAAAATTCATTAAACCCTAAGATTGCGTACCTGTTAGAGCCAGCGTATGAGCTTCGCCGGCGGCGATCGCCGTGACCTTATCCGCCGATTTCCCCATTTGTTTCCTTTTCTTGGCTTTGGACCCGAAATTAAAAAGGATAAGGGGATGGAATAGAGGCGTACAAGCTCACTGTGCTGATGTGCTTTTATAAAGCACCGCTGGGAAATTCTAAATTCGCACCATATTTTACACTTGAGCACCATTTAAATGGTGCTCATGAGTAACATGTGGTGTGCATTTAGACTTTCCCAGCACCGCTGTTGCTATCTTGGGCCGGCGATAGAGAGGAGGAATAGTTGGGCGAGAAGTTCAATTTCTGTTTTGTTTTGTAGCGGTAGAGGCTGTTTGGAATTTTTAGCGACAGCTCGAATCAGAACATTGCGAGTAAAGGGAAAAAGTTTCAATTAAGTAGGTAGGAATTGATTTAGAATTCTAGATAAACACCGGGATTAGTACAGCTCGCTTCCATAAGTACGTCGCGAAATGGACCACAAATTAAGTTTATATGTGCTTTAAGTTTTAATCAAATTAATAATTTATATTTACTCTTACTTTATATTAAAGTAAAGATTCATTTTGTAAAGTTGGGAAGGCACCTCATAGTGGCCGAGGTGATTTTGGCTTTTTATTCTTCTTTTTTTTTTTTTTTTCTTTTCCTGATTGCTTTTTCTTTTTTGTACTGGAAGCTTATTAGGCTTTCTGGATTGATCAGAACCTGCATTTCGCATTAACGAGAGTTTGTCATTTCTCCTGTTTCTGTTATTACTATAATTGTTGAAAAAAATTGGAATTATGACAAGAAGCCTAAATATAGACCCAAACAATCAATCTCTATTTGGCTATATTTTGTGTTGCAGTATCATCCTCCATACGGTGTCCATGGATTAACTTTAGTCCGTCCTATAAAGAAAATTGTTCTCCAGCATAAATCTTGTTTTTTTCCATTGAATATTTTGATTATAACAAAAAGAGGAACAATAGAAAAACAAAAGAAAAGATGTCAGTCACTTTTACAATAAAAAGTTCTAGTGTGGCGGTGGGCTCATTTAATAGAGCATGTTGACGATATGACGTGAAAATCTCTCCTTTAAGAAGAAAATGGCCGACCCTAACTTTTCTTTATACTGATCTCTATGAATTCAAGACTCTCGCGTGTAACTTGAACTCCAAAAGATCACTAAGGCTTCAAGACTCTCTCGCGTAACTTTAATTGCCCAAGAAAAAGATTAAAAAAAAAAAAAAATCCTCAAGTGTCCTCAAAAACGATATTTATAGATTTTAATTGGATATGAGAGTTTCCATAGGAATAGGAATAGAAGAAATTTGTATTCATCAAGAATTCTAATCAAATATTTAATTTTGATTTTAAATTTCTTAATTTGAAATCCGATTGGACTCAATTCGGATATTGGATAAGTCCAAATCTCAATCTTAATCAATTAAGGATTTTAAGAATCTGTCCATGCGGAGTTAAATACTCTGAACGCAAAACTAAAGTTTTAGCTTCGCGTTTTACTTATTAATAGTTTCGGGTATTGGACCGAGCGAAGCTAATTAATAGTTTCGTATTCTGTGAGCTATTTGTCATTTTTCTTTATTTAGAAATTTTCACTATCAACAAAAATTTAAATTAAAAATATATTTTTTTCTAATTTAAAATTTTGTATAAAGAGGACTAATATTGTCACCCAGTACCGTGGCTATTGCATTCAAATTTTTCGAATTGCTGGGGAAATTCTATTTGCACACGGCATTTTATTCTTGACGCACTGTTTTAAAACTTATAAATAATTACAAGTTTACCATTATTTTTTTGGACTAAATTACCCTTATAAATTCCAAACTAAGACATTTTAAAATTTGGAACTATGACTCATCATCTTCCTCCTCTATTTTCTCTCAAAACCCTAAATGATTTTTTTTTGGTATTTAATAAAAACACATCTCCTACAAAATCATCTATTTAATTTCTTAACCTCTTAAAATTTTTTATATTAACGTTCCTGAAAAGATTAGAAGAATTTTAAATTCTTCGATTTCACCGTGACAAGTGAAATTTGAGTTTGGAATTTGCATTTGAGTTTTTTTTATGCAAATGGAAAATTTCAATATGCAATTGATGTCAGAGAACAAATTTAAGGTACGATTTGAAATTTTTTTTAGGTTTTATACGTATTTGTTTGAAATTTATTGTTAATTATTTTTTTTGGAGTTAATTATTTTTTTTGGAGACTTCGCTTGCTGGTCGGGTATTAATATCCGACCAAAATATTTTTTTGCTAAATATAATTGGACGGGTGAGGAGTTAGAAAAAAAGAGGAGGGGTATTTTTGGGAAAAAATTTGGACACAGAAAGTAAAATAATAGTATTTTAAAATATGACTTTGATGTAAAGAGAAACCAGATCTCCAAGAGTCAAATGCCGTGCCCAAATTGAATTTCCCCGAATTGCTGTAATTGGGCTTACAATCTGCAAGCAATGTTCCCGGTTATGGTTAAAAGTAGCGGCGTCCAAAAAGTCCGTGGCACGAGATCCGACATGGACCCAAGCACTTCCCGCAAAACTTGGCCCAGTTATTAATTTGAAATTGTTATTAGATTTAGTAATTGGTAATAAATTTGATAAACTCTAGTTTCTTTTTCGGTTATTTGATTGAACTATATTTCAAGTTTTGTGATGTCATTTAGATCTTCATTGGTCAACAAGTCAATACTAAAAATACTTGTTTTTCAAAGCTAAGAAATACTTGTTTTTCTTACCTAGTAAGTCAAAGTGTTCATTGATCAACATAATTATTTCACTTAGATCATATTTTATATTAGATTTTATAAGGATATATCGTAATCATACAAAAGTATCTTCCTCTAAATTAATTTCTTAATAATCATGTAAAACATATATACCATATATTCTTAATAAGAATAATAAATTATCAATGTCCTCGAAAAGGTCATTGTATTAAAAAAAAAAAGTGTTTTAACTTAATTTATTTCATGTTTATCATTAAAATTGATAATCACTTTTTATGCTAAGTAACTGAAAGTCATTATTGTCTCAACATAATTACTTTAATTGTATTTTATTAGAAAATTCTTCATATTGTTTATTGCATATTTGATTTAATTATGATATTATAAAAATATTTTAACTAAAATTGATAATCACTTTTTATGCTAAGTAACTGAAAGTCATTATTGTCTCAACATAATTACTTTAATTGTATTTTATTAGAAAATTCTTCATATTGTTTATTGCATATTTGATTTAATTATGATATTATAAAAATATTTTAACTAAAATTGATAATCACTTTTTATGCTCAGTGAAAGTCATTATTGTCTCAACATAATTACTTTAATTGTATTTTATTAGAAAGTCCTTCATATTGTTTATTACATATTTGATTTAATTATGATATTATAAAATATTTTAACTAATCTAAATTAACTTTCATAAAAAAGAAAATCAAAAGTAAACGCCAAAATTTTCCTTAAATGAACAATAAAAAATAAAAAAAATCATGTTTTACAATATGAACCCTTTGATTATAGTCAAATGATATTAATATACCATATTTTCCTTAAATTGTTTGAATTCAATATAGCGTTTAATGTCAAAACTCTAAATTTAATAAGCAATAAAAAGTTAGCTTATTTTAAAAAATTCCATGTGTATTATTACTTTTTCCCTGTATATGTATATATATATAGAGAGAAATGGAAATGAGCTGACAGCTCACGCATATTACCTGAGCTGCAGTTCATTTCCACTATCTCTAATAATATTTTTTTAAAAAATTCTTTTGTATTATGATCTCGATCCCCTAGGGTTCACTCTTACCCAATTTCTTGGGTTTTAGTTTTGATTTGGTCCTCCATCAATTTAATACAAAATTAACGATTTTCAATTAATACAACATTTTATATGCAGTTGATGAAAGGGTAAATGAACTCCAAAATTTATGAAATTTAATCCGAAAGAAATTAAGGAGGTAGAGATAATAATTGTAAAAAATATTAAAGAAACATCATAGGATCGTTATAGTTTAGCCGCTAGCTCACGTAACTTTTCCTAAGCTGGTGGCTCACCTACAGTAAATATATATATATATATATATATATATATATATATATATATATATATATATATATATATATATATATAGAGAGAGAGAGAGAGAGAGAGAGAGAGAGATGTAGAAATGAACTGACAACTCACGTAAGTTATCCAATGTACAGTTTATTTCCACAATCTCCTATAAAAAAATTTTAAAAATTTCTTTTGGATTATGATCTCGACCCCCTAAGATTCATTCATACTCAATTTCTTAGGTTTAATTTTAATTTGGTCCTCAATCAAGTTGACACAAATTTTAATGGTTTTTAATGAATAAACATTTTGTATCTACTTGATAAAAGTGTTTATCAAGTGTAAATGAACTCCAAAATTCTTGAAATTTAATTTTGTTAAAATTAAAGATATAGAAATTCTAATTCTAGAAAAAGTTTGAAAGAAAATCATTGGATTATTATATTTTTACCGCTAACTCAACTAATTTTTCCTAAGCTGTCGGCTCACCAACAGATTACTGTAGGTTAGCCATCAGCTCAGAAAAAATTACATGAGCTAGCAGTAAAACTATAATGATCCAATGATTTTTCTTCAATTATTTTTTACAATTACTATCTTTATCTCCTTAACTTCTTTCAGATTAAATTTAATAAAGTTTGAAGTTCATTTATCCTTTCATCAAGTGTATACAAAATATTTTATTCATTGAAAACCATTAATTTTGTATAAACTTGATATAGGACCAAATCAGAATTAAAACCCAAGAAATTGGATATGCGTAAACCTCAGTGAATTGAGATTATAATCAAAAAAAAAAAAAATTTTAAAAAATTATTAGAGATAGTGGAAATAAATTACAACTTTGTTAATTTGCGTGAACTACCAGCTCATTTCTATTTTTCTCTCATTTCTATTTTTCTCACGTGAACTGTCAGCTCATTTCTATTTTTCTCATATATATATATATATATATATATATATATATATATATATATATATATCAATTTTTTATTAACAAGACACCCGACCTATTTGGCCCGGGGACCAGCGGATCCGGATCCAAGCAGGGGGTAAAATCCAACTCGGACTCGGGCCAGACATTCTGTTTGGACACTCCTATACACAAGGTTGTTAAGTGATGTTGCATCCAAATTAACCATAACACTGCCTACAAGACTACAACCACTATCTTATAAATTATAAATGGGGGATGGCCTCTCTCCTCGCAGTACTGATAACTAAAACAAACGCAGAAAGAAAATCTTTGGTATTTGCATGATTTATTGGAACCAAAAAGCACATAAAAGGACTTGTAATACACAAAAACATCTGGCTTCGATAACATCAAAAAGCATAAATATAATACAAGTGGATATGATAGCCTGAGAATAACACATCACTAATTTGCCAACCAAAGCACATCAAGAACAGCAGAGGTAGCCAAAAGTACGAAGCTGAAGAAAGCAAAGGTTATCGACATGGCCATGTGGTCGCAGAAGCGAGGGAGGGGCTTACAGAAGTTGGGAAGTGCTGCGTGCCGAACCCCTGTACGGTTCAAGTTGGTCACCCCAGCTGCAGCTGAACCCGCACTTATCATGGCATATGCAAAGGCCTGGAAGTGAAGTTTCAGACAGTTAGCGTGATTAATTGCAAGAAGATAGAATTCGTAATTTCAAAGTACTGCTACGATTTCATATTCTGAAGTGGAAATAGAAATATAAAACAAACAAAAAAAGAAATCGCAGGACATGTATAGTAAGCTGTGTACATTTTCCTGTTAGTTAAAACTCGCGACTTAAAATGCTACTTGCGTAATGAAAACCATAAGACCATGAGATGAAAAATACAGAGATTTAAGTAAGTAAATAATAATTTTAAGAAAAAGTGAAGTCATTCTCATGGATTTTGCTGCAGGTTTGCAGTTACCCAGGAACCTTAAGAGTAGATGAGCTGCATACCAATTTACTTAGTATGTCATATTTCTAAAATATTATATGAGTTGCATACTAATTATGTTAGTAGAAAACTAGAAATATAATATTAGGTGATTGCTGTTATCATACAGTTAATTTGTTATGCAGCTAATGCTATATTCCTCATTTTTTTGATATTCATCATGTAACATAAAACATAATATGACAACTTTTGACCTAAAATAATTCTCACCTACAATATGTAGCTAGGCAATTCCTCTAACAAAAGATTGGCATATCCAGCTGTGTTGGACATGACACTCAGGTCTACCCATGTCTGAACAACAACCACAACAACTAAGCCCTTTATCCCAAGTTTTTGGGGTAGGCTACATGAACCAAAAAAAGAATCACGTTGGATCAATCACTTTGATAGTCCTTCTCCATTCATTTCTATCAAGTAATATCTCCTCATTTAAACCTCTAGAATCCATATCTTTTCGTATCACCTTCATCCATGTTTTCTTCGGTCTTCCCTTCGTTCTTTTAACTTGTTCTACATTGATAAACTTCTCTCGTCGAACTGGTGCATTTGTAGACCGACGTTGCACATGACCAAATTATCGTAAACGATTTTCTCACATCTTCTTATCTATGGAAGCTACACCTAGTTTAGCACGAAGGTCTACCCGTGTCTGACACTTGCAAAATATTTAATCCTTGCACTTCACCTCAATAATATATGTACTACAATATGTTAACCTACCATTTGACAAGAAAAACTATCAAATTTTTTGGACCATTTAACTATTTTAACTTCTTGTAATGTGAATAACAACCAGCTAATATATATTATCTATAGATACTTGGCACTTTCCGAAGGTATTGAAAGAGCTCATCCTTCCCGTTCAAAATCAATCTTAGCCTATTATAAGAAAGATCCAATCCGTTAAAACTAATTGACATTATTTAATGTGTATAAAAATAAAAATAAAAATAAAAAATATTTTTGTTTGCTCATTCATCAAATATGCAAAAAGAAATGTTGGAAAATAGCATTTTGCATTCATCTACAATTTCGCGCATAAAAATTATCCATCCTAATATTCGATCATGATCTAAATATGCAAAACCTCCATCATACAATTTTGGTTGGGTTTAGAACATTTTACACCGTTAAAATCAACTAAGGGTGTGTTTGTTTGCATGGAAGTAAAATGGAAATAAAGCTACTTCCACTACTTCAGGTATTTGTTTGGTCAAGAATGAAGTTGGAAATTACTTCTTAATTAATGAAATGGCGCCCATGTAGCACTTCACTTCCAAAACTTTCTTCCTTATATTTTAGGGTTGGAAGTAACTAGGAAGTAAAAAAAAAAGACAAAAAATTATTTCTTTATTTGCATGTCATCATTGTATTTTAAAAGTTATATCTTTATATCTAATAAATAAATAAAATAATACAAACTATATTTATTTAATTAATTAAATAATACTTCTTCACTTCCAAACACACTTTTTTCTTCCAATACATTAGTAAACAAACACAAGAAGAGAATTCTTCTTCTACTTCAATTTTAGAAGTTACTTCTCAATTTCTTCCTTACTTCCATTACTTCCAACTTGCCAAACACACCCTAAATAGAAGATTGAAATTTGTAGTTCTCGTAGTTTTCTGCTTTTGAGAGCATCCCATTTACCCTATGCTGCAAACCAAACAGCCCCTTAATTTAATGTCCATCTTCAGATACGCAAGTCGGTAACTTTGTCAAGTTAAAAAATTATATATAGAAGAAAACAATGAACTCACAATTCACTATCTTTACAGGGGAGCAAGTTGTTATTAGAAATAAATTTTAAGGTTAAAATAATACCTGATCGCCAACAAATAAGATCCAGAGATGGCAACGAGAAGGAACGGTGGGTCCCTTCTTCATTAACTTCCTCCTCGCAATCAATAGCAACTGCATCACTGAGTGCGCTATCACCGCTGCCGAGACCCCTACCAGATACCTGCCCAAAATATAACAAAACAATCGGTAACTTCACCTCCTCCCCAACGGTAACCGATACAAACTTCGGGGAAAAAAAAAAAAAAATTCGAATTCGCACTCACTCGAGCGAACTGGAGTAGGACCAGCTGGAAAGGAGCGGGATCTCGAGTCCGAACACCGAAAGCTTCCCCCTTTCCTCCGCCGTCACCATCAGGCTCAGCGAGATCACTGACGAGACGGCGCAAGCGATCCTCAACCCCGCCGCGGCCACGTCCCACCTCCGCTGCTTCTCCGCCGGCGGCGGCGGTAGGCCGGTGGTCTCCGCCAGCGGGAGGAGGGGCCCGCTGCTCAACTGCGTGGAGTCGGGCTTCGCCGGCTCCGGCATCTGGATCCCGAACTCCGCTCTGGTGGTCTTCATGTTGGTTTTTTGTGTTGCGAAGCTCTCTTGTGGAGGGCTTAAGGAGAAGGCGGGGGCGAAAATCGAGGAAGGGGATGAGATGTGTTTATTAAATTGGTGAGGGGATGGGAATGCTGTGAGCCCGTGAAGGGGAGAAAGGGACGAGGCTCCGAGAATCGTGCATGTGTTTGGAATCTTTACACAAGACTTCGGACCCATCTTATTGTAAAATGGGAATTTCAAGAGGAACACACCGCGGATAATAGTTAGCACACCTTGTTACTTGTAAAAAAAAATATATATATATATATATATATATATATAAGTTTGATATTGTTTTTTTTTCCAGATCTAAAATTAATTTCTAAGTACTGTTTTAAAATCCTAGGGAGACTAATTTATATTCGGAAACTAATTTCTATTCAGAAATATTCAGAAATACATTCTGATTTAAAAAAGTGTGCTTACTAAAGGGGAGTTTCTAGATGGGCACAGCAAATTTCCTAGTGAGCCCATTTTAAAAGTCTTCTTTTCTACCACTTTACCATTATATTTTTTGGTCCAAAATACCCTTCCACATTTCCTCTTTCGTCAGATTTTTTAATGTTGGGCACTCCGTCCGGGCTATCCAGCCCGGACAGATATTCTCTGCCCGGACTGTATAGCCCGGACAGAGAGTATCTGTCCGGGCTGTATAGCCCGGACGGTATGGCTAAAATTGAAATATCCTCATCAGGATTATCCAGTCCGGACATATTCTCTCTGTCCGGATTTACAGTCCCGGATAGTTCTAAAAAGATCCGATTTTGTAAACCTGAATCGTGGATTAGTAATTCATTAATTCCGTCAAATTCCCCGCGAACTCATCGCGCATCCGAAAACTCTCCTCCGCTCGACTTCGTCTCGCCGGCCGGGCTTCGGTAGGGAAGACGGAGATGGAGACGGAGGACGGGATCGCAGGCGAGCCTCTGGTGGGGGAGGATTCGGCGAGGTTCGAGGTGGGGGAGCAGAAGGTCTCGTCTTGGGTTTACTTCGCGGGGATTTTGGGGGCCGTCCTGTTCGCGCTCGATGTCCTGTGGATCGATTCGGCGACAGGATACGGGACCGCGTTTGTGGATGCGGTCTCAGGGCTTTCGGAGAGTAAGGAGGTGAGATGAGTTTAATTTTTTTTTTTTGGGTTATTTTAGGAAATTAAGCTAAAATAACCTTTTTTTTGTTCAGTTGATTTGATATTTTAGCTAAAAATTTGTTTTTGTTGGTACTTGGATGGTAATTGGTGCCCAAATTTGACAAATTTAGTTTTCAACGCATGCTAGGTTGGTTCATGGTATTAATTTACTTGCAGGGTTTTTTTTTTTTTTAAATTATCATAAAAGATGAGGATTCTTTATTATGGGAACTGAATAATATCTTTCTATGCCATGAGTTGGTTTAGAAGCTACTGTTATAACTGTCAACTCTTCCATATGCAGGTTGTAATGTTGATTCTTGTTCTTATCTTCGCTACAGTACATAGCGGAATGGCGAGTCTTCGAGATTTGTGTGAGAAGCTCATTGGTGAGCGGGCTTTTCGTGTACTATTTGCAGGGATATCATTGCCTTTGGCAGTCAGCACCGTGGTAAGCTATCTTTCATTTTGCCTTTGCTGTCTCGAGCTCATCCTAAGGGTTGTAGTGCTTATCCATTAAACTTGCAACTTCAGAATTAAACTTGAAACTGGAATCATGCGAATAACAAGACACCCACAGGTTACTTGCTCCTCATTTTCTTCCTAGATATAAATGCCAAGATACTTGGTTCGTCTTAACATACAATTTCTTTTGGTCTGCTTCAGATGGTTGGCCAAGTGATATGGTGCTTAGCTCACACCCTATGGATTGGTAATTCTGTGGCAGCAGCAGCATCAGTTGGTTTGATCAGCCACCACTTATTTGGCGTGTGGAATGGTGATAGGAGGTTGAAGTCTCGGTATGGGGAAGCTTTTGATGCTTTAAAGAGGCGGACAAGTGTAATCCCTTTTGCTGCAATTCTCGAGGAAAGTCAAATGCTTCCAAAGGATTACTACAAAGAATTCATCCGGTTGCCTTACCTTACAATCACAGTTTTGACGCTAGGTGCATATTTTGCTCACCCAATTATGCAAGCGTCCAGCTTTAACCTTCACTGGTGAAAGGCAGTTAGCTTTCTCTCATTTTGCATACCAAGTTACACTTTTATTTGGAATACCGATTCAACATTGAAAACTATATTGCAACCACACATATACATTTTCCTGCAATGAAAATCTATTTTGTGACACTAAATTCAACGTGAATGGTTAAATTATTTACACGATCATGGAGCTTAAATTTTCACAAGATTCAAGAGGAGAAACAAGAGAATACAAAAATGTAAAGTCATTTGAGGCCTCATTTCTATAGTGGTTGACAAATCAATTGACTGGTTCGGGGCAAGATCTTTCGCATTCATTTCCTGGGGAGACAGTGCATCTTCATACCCAAGTTTGCCTTCTCTAGAAGCATTATACCTCTGCCACACATCAGATGCTGCATTGGAAAACATAGGATAAGAGAAGGAAGAGTAGAAAAGGAGGAAGTTGAAGCTTTGGTGTGTCGAGCAGAGGAGAGTTTTTCGGATCGCGCGCGATGAGTGCGTCAGGGGGAGAGCGCGCAAGCATCGGCGGTCGGCGAGAGCCCGCGAGCGTCGGCAAGAGAGAGAGGAAGCCGGGTATATAGGCCCCACCCGAGAGAGAGGGGGAAGCCGGCGAGAGAGGGGGGAAGTCGGCGCGGCAAGAGAGAGAGGGGGGAAGCCGGCGAGAGAGAGAGGGGTTCTGATTTGGGAATGGTGGGAGAGAGATGGAGATGGTGAGGGTAATTTGGAGAAATAGGTGTGCTCACTAGGGAAAAAATAAGTTTTTTGAAAAGTGAAGATGTGCGCACTAGGAAAAGTGGGCTCACTAGGAAAAATCTAGTGCCCATCTAGAAATTCCCTTACTAAAGCCTAGTAGTGTGCTCCTTTTAGAAATTCCCTTGTAAAATTTTTGTAGCACCTCAATTATTTCTGTGGTGAAGGGGGTAGGATTATGTGTTTTGTACGCAAAAGTTACTTGAAAGTTCTTATGGTTTGGGTGTAGAGTTGTCTCCGGAGCCAATGATATCTAGACTAAGGGTGAGGATAGGCGGGTTTCCATTTGAATTTTGTCAATTTTACAAAACTGAATGGAACCAATTAGGAACAGGAACTGAATCCTAAACTAAATCAATTTGATTCGATTATAAGTTATTCGATTATAACTTTTTTAATAAAACTTATTTACAAATTATAATCTTTATTGTTTTAGTAATATATCTCATTGAAATATCTAATTGTATTAAATGTGTGACAATTAAATGTGTATATATATATATATATATATATATATATATATATATATATATATATATATATATATATATTAGTAATATATCTCATTGAAATATCTAATTGTATTAAATGTGTGACAATTAAATGTGTATATATATATATATATATATATATATATATATATATATATATATATATATATATATATTAATTTTTAAATAATCAGGTTAGTTTGGTTCGATTTCAAGTTTCAAAACTCTAAAATAAAAACCGATCAAAATATTTCGGTTCGTTTCGATTTTTCTTATTCAGATTGATTTCGATTAGTTATTTCTGTTATACCAAACTCTTACTCCTAATCTAGATATTACTCCTTTTCATTTCAATTTGTAAGAGGTTATGCATTTGCCTTTACGGTAGAAACTCAATGTAGTTAATATTAAAAGATATATATGTTCATGAATTTGATTAGCTAAAAAAAAAGTTAATTAAAAGACGAAGATATTGCCCGGGATAATTGTTTTTACTAGTAGATGTTATGACTCCACGACAATACATATTAAAAATTTATCAATTCAAGAACAATCACTTGTATCAGAAAATTCCTTTATCCATTCAAGAACAACTACTTGAATTGCCGCACTTGATTCAACTCTCAATTAGATCAAAGCAGAAAAAATTATTGATTACAGAAATGCTATCTCCGAGGGTAAAATAAACAAAACAGAGAGTTTGCATAATTGGCTTTACACAGAAGAACCCAAAAGGAAAAAAAAAAAAAACAAACAAACAAACTAAAACAAGTAAGCATCAGTCCAAATCAATGACAAGAGTGTACTCAAATTCCTTGTCTCATGCTCCGTTAACTGAGAACTGTTGTTTCGTACAGAAATATGTTTTTAAAAAAAAAATAAAAAATAGAACAAATTCACAATATACCAAAGAAATTATATGCACATGTCAGATAAAAATTATGCAATTTTAAAATTTAAGCATAGGGCAAATTAAAAAAAAAAGAAAAGAAAAAAAGAAGAAGGCAACCTTGTATACAGTAAATAAAAAAATAAAAAAATTCCAAAAAGATAGTGAATAAACTCATTTATAAGGCTATATTCACCAAAACTAAAAGGAGTATAGTATATATGCCGAGGCAACAAAGAACAGCCTCGTCCACAGGGAACTAACCTCGTTGGAAAAAGAACGAAATACCCTTACCAATGCAGCAAGAAACTAATCTTGTCGAAGTATCAAGTACTGAGATTTGCCGACACAACAATGCCATCCTCACTAACACTAGAGTATACACTGAGTATTATTTGCACCGAATCAACATAATCAACTGGTTATTGAAATCATGCACGTATTATTTGCACCGAATCAACATAATCAACTGGTTATTGAAATCATGCACGCAAGCACACCGTGAATCCCAGACAAATGGTTGCTGAGATCATGAATGATCTCCATTTTTCAAGAGATTTAGTTATAGCTTCCAAACTATATAAAAAAATTTAAGATACAAAATTAAGAGAGAGGCTAATGAAAGAAGAAATGATAAGTTATCCAAATCTCCACTAATGTCCCCAAATCGTCAATGGACCAAAGAATCACACTGTTTAGTTACTATCGTTACGCTTTCCGAAAATTCAAACTTTTAAGCGCAATTCAATTGTAAAGAGAAGAGTCTTTTCTCTTGTTAAAGTAAATCAAGAGATTCAAGCTCTCCTTCTCAAGTTTTCTTGCTGTTTTATCTCAATTACATAACAATGGAAATATAAAATGCTTTATCCTGCTGCACAAGCGTGAGAGAAATGTAGCATGATGTGATGCATCATATCCTACAAAGCTGTGATCCAAATCCATTACAGCAGCTCATTGTGCTCCAAATTTATTATGATTTAGTGTGCACAACACGTCGAAAATGTAGAAGGCATATAAAACACAAAAACAGGCAAGCGAGCTGTAGCAATGGTAGTCCATACAAAAAATAAATGACCTGCAGTAGGATCTAGCTCATTTTTGCCGCACCTTGAAACTGCTCCTAGTCCACCAAATCTCGTGGTCTTTCATCGAGGAACAGAGACACCTAGCTCTGGAATAAGACAGGGAAAAAAGAAACATACTTGACACGGGTATAAATCACTATTTAATTATACAATAGCTATAAAAACCAACAAAGAAATAAAGCTCAAATTCAAGGAAAGCATGATAAAATGACCACCAAATTACAAGTATATAAAGGAACATGTGAGCACAGTTATGCAGTTTATCCGTTGTTAACCTTTAGAATCTCAAACATCAACCGTCAAAATAACTGTACGGTTCCATCCATCAATGGATTCATAAAACCACATTTATGGTGTTTATCTTGCTGCTGGATTTGACAAATCATTACCACTGGTTTGAATAATGGTATATATCTAAATAAAAGTACAATTCCTCTCAGTTAAAAATGTATGCCCGGCAAATGGTGCTTGCTTCTTGTAGCTTAATAGTTGTGTAAGATTAACCATGACTCCCTATTTATAAATAATACCTTTCTAAAGTATCTATTAATTCTCTAGACTTTTTCACACCTGTTAGAAAATCTCTCCCCTAATTTCTTATCTATTGCCTCGAATGAATGCACATATGCAAAGGGGCTGGGCCAGGGATCTTGCTCGTGGAAGTAGTTTTAGCATTCTTTTAGTCATTCTCCATCTACTTCTATATTTAAGCATCTTAGAATAATAGGCTGGGAACTCAACCAAAGCCGGGTGCAGAGACCAGCTGCCAGCACAGCTGTGTGTATACTGTGAGGCAGTGGCAACCAGAACTGAGACCTTTTGGGGCTCTGGCTCAGCTGGGGCTTGGCTTTGGTTAAATCTCAGAGGGACTCGAGGCCAACCGGCCTATTTGCTGTATGGCATATTCAAGGGGCACTCCTGCTCATCGTAGGGACAAGATTGTCCCAACCATGTTCCTCCTCAAAACCCAAGTTCCTCTAGAACTGCATCTCACTATATAGTAGGTGTTTTCTTTCTTGTTTAAAAAAAGGAAATAACAATTTACATGAATATACAAGAATTCTCTATATATGACACTTTATGGTGCTCAAAGACGATCTAAGCACTCGCAAATTCATGCTATGCAGCAATCTGCACCATCAACACTCAAGCTTCTTTGGAGATTGATTAGTATCATTTACCTATTGATACTGTTCACTTCTCTAAAAAAAGATCTAGGCTAAGATATGAGGTCATACCCACTTCCACTCTTAATTTAAAATCCATAGAACATTAAGCTATCTAGATTGTAGCCCTGTCCATGCTGCTAGGTTTTTGGAAGAAAATTGTTTTACTTATTTTCTGTTGAATTCTGTAGATCTATGATTATTAAAATGAAACACTTACACTTTTTGCTATGAACCCTAGATATTAATGTTTGTGTTAATTATAATCCATTATACAATCATTATTTGCTTATATTTGTTGTGTGAGATCATGTAAAAGCAATAAAAAAATTGAACTTCCCATGATCTTTTTGCATTTAGAGTAATTAAAATTATTTACTTTTTTGTTTTCATAGATTTGGACAATAATTAAATGAACCCTAACAATGACGAAAATAATTTAGATCTACCTACTTGTGATAATTCATATCCTATTTTAATAAAAACCACGTCTAACTATTATAAAATGAACTTTGATTTTGATTCATTGCTTGTCAAATATTGTATCTTTAGACTGAAAACATACTAGAACTGTAGACTGAAAACATACTAGAATAGGATGTTCTGTTAAATATTTAAAAACAAAATCCAATCTTCACCATAAAAATCGGTGGCACACAATTGAATACTCATGGATCTAAAAAATCACGCAAATAAAAACTGATAAGGCATCAGCAGCGCTAATCGCATGCCTAATAAAAGTGCCTAATACAGATAGTTCAACAATAATCAGGGCAGCCTGGGTGCTGCCTTTGCCTAGGAGACTATCCGGACTGCTTTTTTAAAACTGTGGTGCACATGACCCTTTGACACATCATCACATGCATCTGCCACCATTGCAACATCTTTGAGGTAGAGAAGCACAGTTTGTAGCCTAGATGCATCCCTATATTTAGCAAGCTCAAAATAGCCTTCCATGCTCTGCCTCTATAGGAGGTTGTCAATCTCTCGAGCATTCTGAAGAATGCTCCCACTTATACGGCTTCACCCTGGTACTTCCCCTTTTTCAGAAAGGGATATGCAGTGATACTCTTTTCACCAAATCAACATCACGTTCGTGGAGTCTCACTATAACTATTTCCAACTTCTTTACCAGCATCATCATTTGGATTTGCAAGACCATGTTCTCTTCCTATAAGCATGTGCCTCTTTACTGTAACATGATGGTAGAATTTATCATCAATACATCCCCTTCTGAAGCTCCATGTCTCCTGACTTGAGCTTCTTAATGTGCCCATATGGCTCCAACAGATCTATTATGGTAAACTCCACTTTATTTACCCATGCCTACAGGGACATGAGATAATCTTGGGACTTATTCATGTGATTTGACAGCCTTGGAACCTCTTTTGGATCCATGTTGTCTACCACCTTGGAGTGAACGTTAGAGCTTGAAATTGTCATTCTAAATATTTATTTTGATACCAACTGCTGTGAAGGGATCATTTTGCACCTAAAATTTCACCAACTTGTGCAACACTTTGTTCAACCCCGCACTCAAGTGGCTAATTTTGCATAATTTTCAATCAGACTTGAAACACTTCAAGTTAGAAAGCTATAGAATATTTCTTACTTGATAGGTAACAAATGAGGCCTCTAATCGCTATTCATATGTAAGGGGTCCATGCGACGAAATGTCTAACATGAGCCATCGAAAACTTTTAGAGGCTTCCATAAATCTATGGTTACACTCATCCTTTTAGATATTTCTACCAAAAATATCTATGATACGAAATATTAAAATGAAAGCAGAAAGCCCTATAACACTAATTAAATCAACTTTAAAAGTGACACAACATATGCAACATGGAACTCTTCGTGACACAACCATGCTGTTGTGTAACACTCAACTAAAGCAGTCTCTACAAATTAGCATCTAAGTTAGCTTGTCATAATCAAAGATGCTAGTGGTTAACTCCATAGCACTGCGCTCAGCTACAACCGAGCCATGCCTACTCTTTTCAATATAGTAGTTTCGGCATGGTAGAGATTAGAGGCATATCTACAAGTGGCTGTGCTGAAGCCTGATCCTTGACTGATGTTGGTATCCCACACGTTGAGGCACACTCTAGTAACTATGTTGCCATGCCACATGCAATCAGCACCATTGGTCCATGCAATGTTTAAAATAACGATAACAGTAACGTAACGGATTGCTTCTATTACGTTATGTCGCATATAGCGTAACACATAACGTAAGTTATACAATTTCCTATTTATTTAATAAAAATAAATATATAACTATTTAAAATAATTTTTATAAATAAAAAAATAAATTTAAAATATCTAAATAGAATATAAAACCATTAGTACATAATTTATTCCAATTCTAATTTTATATTAAGTTTTACAATAATTTTTATATTTATCTTCATAAATTATATTAAGTCTGCAACTATAATTCCAGTCATCATCTAAATAAGAAAACAAGATTTCAATTTTTTATTACAATTCCAGTTATTATCATTGTTGTAATTATATTTTGTAATATTCAATTTATCTTATTTGTAGTTGTTGATTTTAGTTCAGTTAAAAATTCAATAGAATCAATAATTAAGATATTTCAGCAACCGGAGAGGAATTGCAAGCAAATAAGGAAATAATCGTAAATTTACAAGGAAGCAATTTCATAAGCAATCAAACAAGCCAACAACTGTTCAAGCAAGAAAATTATAACAATTCGTTAATAATCAACAACAAAGAAATTCTTAAAAAAACAATTGTAAATAACGTAACATAATGTAATTTAACGTAACGTTACATAATATAACATGAAATAATATAAAAAACGTACTGTTACGGTGCACTAAGTTATTTTCAGTTGTTACGTAGCACTGGAGTTCCGTTAGGTTTTGTAACGCATTATAACGGGTTTCATAACACGTTATTTTCAACATTGGGTCCACGTGGTTTTGGCATAGTAACTTCTGGTGTATTTATGTTTCTCAATGTGAATGGTCTTTCAATCCGCGAGTATTTAACCACTTATCCCTAACTTTTAGGGTAAAGATTGGATTCTTTTATTGACAAAAATGATGCTCTAGCATGTTCACAATCTAAAGTTTTAATCGTCGCTAAGCAATTAAATCAAAGTCAAAATCCTGAGTATCATATATCAAGATAGCAAAGAAAGACATGACCTTCATTAAAATAAAATAGGAACCATCAAATAGAATGTAGATCTAGATTATTCCTATCAATTTTAGGATTTATTTAATTATGTTTCCAACCATATCAAACGACGATGAAATAATTTTTATTAATCTAATATAAGAAAAGACCAAAAAAAAAGTTTAATTTTATTTACTTGCTCATTATCTTTCACAATAAAAATATGAAAAAGCAAACAAATCAATTTTTAATGGATCTACACTAAATATACTATTCATAGCAAAAACCTAATCACCCTACTCTAGCAACATTGATCTACAAAATCTGAACATGAAAATAAGTAGGGTGACATTTTTTCTCTAATAACTGTAGCAAGGTAGGCATCTATCAAAATCCTAGAAGCAATTATAGGACTTCATTACATATACGATACTGTGTAGTAATTAATTTTCTGAAATATAAATTAAACGAGAAAGCGAATATTGATCACATATTTTAGTCTGGATCTCTCTAGTGATATGACCACTACAAGTAAGTTAATGGTGCACCGGGATCTCCGAAAAAACCTTGACAATAGAGATTTTTATAAGAACACTTCTCCACAAATGATGCACATGTAGATCACATCCAAGCAACATAAAGAGCCTCTTTAAGACCTAAAGAAAATTCTTATGAATTCTTGTAGGTTGTTCTACCTTCTTCACGAGGAAGAACATGACTTCTACATAACTAGAGGCAACTCCAAACGAACTAGAGTTTTGAGAAATAATAAGAATATAACAATCTCATCCCTAGGATGAGTAGGAGTAGCCCATGAATGGATGCTCCAGATTTTCCCTATGAGAAATAGAACTCGCTCAAAGTCAAGCCCCAACCAACCCGGAGTACCAAATGGACTCGGCTCAGGTTGCCCCCAGACATAGCATGTGCCACATACCATGTCCGTGTGCACACACAGTTGCATTCCATCTGGTCAGGTCCTCAACCTCCTGGACATGTGAACCCAACCATTTATCCTGACACAAAGTCAACTTACCGCTACATTTGGCTAATTTAACACTAAATCATTACAATGACAGCAAGTAACCAAAAATAAGCTAATTTACATAATATTTAGGAAGAAAACAAAAAAAAAATGCTATAACAAGAGGTTTTTTTTTCTTTTTCCCAAAAGCATTTAATGAGATGAAGTAGGATCCCACAATCTAGATGTGCTTAACAATCTATGTAACATTCAATTTTTTTCACATGATATTTTAACTTGACTAATTAAAAAAATAATTTTTTATGAAAAAAAATCAAAAGATAAATAGAAATAAAAAAAGGAGCGAAATAGGATCCCAACTACTAAATAGATAAATAAATAGATTTTAGATTGATCCTTATCTAATAATTTGATGAGGATTAATCTATTTATTTAAAAAAAAAAAACAAAGAGATTCTAATGTGATTCATATCTGATAGCATAAGAATTTAAATAGATGATGAATCAAAATAGAAACCTAATTTTTAAATTGGCTCTTATCCAAAAATTAGTTATTTAGATTTTTAATAGGATCCTATTTTTAAATATTTAATTTTTTAACCAAATAAGAAACCCAATCTCTCCCAACTTTCCACACGTAGGGAGAGAAAAAAGAAACCGAGAGAACGTACGTGAGGGAAAAAAAAGGAATAGAAAAAAAAGAGAGGAAAATTTCAGCCAAAAAGAGACTTGGAGATTTTTCTAACATCCAATTTGGATCACGGTCAAGGTGAGTTTTTTTTTTTTAACTCGGTATAACATGCTATCATTTATCTTTCTAGATTGACATGGCTGTAGACCTTTTGTTCCTAAAAGTTCTCAAAGACTGACATTGCTTACATATCATCTAGCATTTCCATTGAAGGATTGAGTATGTAATCTATTTGCTTACAATTTATTCCAAGTTTCAAGCAAATTCATCGGTTGTCTATTCTCTGGAATAAATTATTGGTATTCTCTCTTGAGAATATTCCCTTGTAGTAGATTAGTTTGCTGTAGCTACTCTCATGTATAAGTGCAAGATGTCAAGAATTGGTACTTTTGAGTTCAGTTCTGGTTCATGGTCATCTAACTTCTGAGTTTTGTTGTTCTAGTCAACTGGTTTTTGTTCACACACATTATCCATCCTTGTAAATGATTCTCCTCGAGTTCTCAACATTATAACTGGAGTATTTTCTTGAAGAGGCTACAACATTTAGTGTGAAGGCAACTTAGGAGGCTTGCTTCTTGGTGAGCAGCCGTTGCAGCTGTACATCCATCAAAAATATTTATGGAAACCTACTAAACAGTTCTTATTGGCCAAAATCTCATATAAATGATATACCTGAGCCTCCACCATTTTAAATAAATACTGTTAATGATTGTTGACAAAATCTAGTGAAATATCTTCTCCCTTGACCTCTCCAAAATAAAATGATATCAGGTTTCAGCTATGCCTTGTTTTGCTAACTCTATAATGATATCAGGTTTTAGCTATGCCTTGTTTTGCTAATCCTATGACTAATGATATCAGGTTTCAGCTATGACTTGTTTTGCTAATTCTATGACTTAACTAGTTTGGAGAGGCAGTAAAACTGCTGTAACTACTTGTCAGTGAAAATTCTCCCAGAAATAGTTGTCTTCTGGAAAATGCTATGAAGTTTCACTACTTTTGATATAGATACCCTGCAAATAAAAAGGATTCAAAAGAAAATCCTTTCTACTAGGGATGACAATGAACCGGACCGGGCCGAGCCAAATCCATTCAATATCCAAACTAAAATATTGGACTTTGGATTAATCCAAAACCCAAAAATGGGTCATTGTAAAAAAAACCCAAGCCGGCTCAATAGAATTCGAGCGGCCCAATGGACTTCGAACAGGCCATCACAATTATAATCAAGTGAGGTCTTTCTATAAATATACCATATATCAGTATGTACATGAATCAAGCATCAGATCCACACCCAAAGAGATTTTAAATCTAGCAATCTGATTTCATCCATTTTAACATCCAACTACTTTCATCACCTCTCAACAACAGAAAGACAAAAAGTCCATTTCTCAAAAACCCAACAAAAATCACAAAAAGACTGAAACTTTATTAAAGCAACAAAGCTATGGAAAGAAAGCTAACAAGAAAGAGACCAACCAGAACTTTGGTGAGAGATGTGAGAACTCTGAACCCTTGAAAAAGGCTTCAAGCAATTTTCCATATCCACACACTACCTCTTACACGACCATCAATAGCCCATCAACAAACTCCAGCTGGGCAGCAAAAAAGATTAAATTTTTCCTCAAATCCCAACTCCTTAACCAGAAAGATTCAACCTTTCCTCAAAATATGCCTCCATCCACCAGAGTTCTTGATTCTTAACGAATCGTGATTCCAGAGTCGAAGGAGGAAGACGGCAAGAAGGAAAGGTAAAAGGGGGACAGATCGCTCGAGGACACGGACGAGAGAGAGGAGAAAGATTGGGAACGGGATTAATTGGATTGGGATGTCAGGGCTTTTGGACTTCGGGATTTTTGGGTGGGTTTGGACATGTCCAAACCCTATCTAATTAACCAATGAACCCGAATATGTTTAATCCGATTCAATCCAAACTTGAAACGGGCGGATCAGGTCGGATTTTTTTTTGGACGGGTCCAATTGGACTTTGGGTTGTCCCATGCTCATTCTCATCCCTACTTTCTACTGTTGTTGCTCCTCTACTTTCTACTGTTGTTGCTCCTCTGTAGCCAATTGCCCATAGAATATTTTAAATCTAGAGATGTACCAATGGTCATTCGGCATAGTTGACTCTCAATCTCCCTTGTTTTGGACCTCTGGTATTGTGACAAGGTTGCGCCAGCTGCAGTCACTTCATGATAAACTCTGCTGCATCTCATCTCAAGAGTCATAATACTCTAATATACCTATAGTCTAATTGCTATGTTAGCAGCCAAATACAGCAGGTGGCAACCAATCAGGCCTAGTTTGGGCATAAAGATTTACTAAGTGAGATTAGTTTTGTAAAGTTCTAAAATAATAAATAGCTAAGATGAGGTGAAATCTCATTCTGAAACCTTATAACCAAATTATACCCAAGATTGTGGTACAAAAATACTCTCACTGCAGTCTGCTATGAAAAATATTAGGTAGAGATATTTACGATGTTACGTGGAATGACATTAAACTATTTTAAAACCTCAAATGGGATCATTTTTCTATTTTGACCAGACTTTATTTGCACCAATTGAAGAAGAAATAATATGGTCCAAATAGTCCTACACTAGACTTATCAAATTTCATTTAAGTTGAAGGAAAAGAATAGGAATCTTGCACCCCTGCTTCCATCAAGAGAAATTGTCTTTCTTTATTCTAATCAAGTAAAGTACAAAGAAGCGTCTTCTCTGCTTACTAAAGTAAGAACTAAGAAGTATATTTCAGAAGATTACTATAGTTGTAAATTTTATACATGCCTCCTAACACCTATGCAAGGTAGGTCAGAGGCACAACGGCAAGATAATATAACAATATGTTATACTTCATGTTTCCCTCAACGACCGGTGAACATTTTATTTCAAAAGGACAACTAATCCATTTTAGTTCTATCTTCTTTTAATCCTATCTATGTGGAACTATATGACACAAATTATTAAATTCTAAATTTTATTATCATTTTTGTCTTGAATAAGAAGTTAAACTATACAGGTTGGTACTTAAATTTTTATACATTTAAATATTATTTTTATTTGAATTCACATGCATATTCTTATAATATCAAATATGATTATTTTCTTATGGAGTTCATATGCTTATCTATTTCAATGATATACATATCATCCAAAAGACAATTTTATAAGTTTTAGTCGTTTATTTTTACTTATATAATGAAAAGAAATGGAAGATAATGCTGATATGAAACATGACAAGAAACTGTATAAATACAAACTATTACTGTATATGATTGGTGATAGATAATTAACTACTATACTGTTATATTGTTATTCAATGTCACTGTTATTGTTACTGAACACTGAATTTTAATGATTATCACCAATCTATATACTGAAATTGACAATTAATATCGAAATTGACACACACTGGATTATGGGGGAAATCGAAGATTTATATGACTTGATGACTGAATGTAACTGCTCCACTGTTTCCCTTTTTGGGAGGATCGGAATAGACTCCGATCAATCCTGCCACTGTTTTTTATTTTGGGAGGATCGAGATAGGCTCCGATCAATCTCTCTTTTCGGGAGAATCGGAATAGGCTTTGATCACTACTGTCACTGTTTTCCTTTTGGGAAGAATCGGGATAGACTCCAATCAAATTTACTGTTCCATTTTCTCGAAGGTACACGGAAATACGTTTAAACCAACAAAGTTCATATCTTCCTAAATTTTCAAATACCTTAATTAAAAAAATATTAACTGAATACTAATAATGAACCACATAATGTGATACATATGAGATTTTCAATTATTAAATGCATGACTTTTTATATTACCGAGATATTATTATTTCACATATATTATTTATATTACTGGATCGCTTTACTGATAATTTTGGTTATGCATGACCAAATACAGATCTTTATGAGAAGATGGAATCACTATAAATAAGGCAAGACTTTCAATTTACTTTCATGAGCAAGCGGAGCTACAAGAATTGCCGGTCTCTCTAGTTTGTTACTTTCTTCTTAAAAGATGTATAAATGCATATGACACATTATTTAGTTTGTAGCTACATTCTATTGAATTTATGTAAGGCAAAAATAAAATTATTATTTTGACTGGAAAAAATATTATTTATTGTTATTTATTATTTATATTTCTGCTGTAATGTGACTATAATATTTATAGAGATTTATCGAGTTATCATTCGACACCGAACGTTCCAACTTTCCGTACTACGAAAAGTGAGGCGTTACAATCTATCCTTACTTTGGTGAAAGGGCCATATGGCGTCTAATTCTTACAAATAAAGCAAGAACCAATAAATTGGAACGAAATGTTGATAGGAAATTTCCCCTTTCATTACTAGAAAATCCTCTGAAGCAAAGGAAATCAAACTAAACTAAAGAACAATTAGATAAAGAACAGAGAATCAGTGGCTTACTGCAACGAAATAAAAAGAGTTCAAGAGAATCAGACCCCTGGATACGAAGCGCAGAGCGTACCCTGAGATAGCGACCTCGATCCCCCGGCCGAATCTATACCCAATCTCGACGTTAGGCGAGCCAACGACACCGCGCTGTGGAACGGCAGCATCGTTTCCAGCGACCCAATTCCACGAGAAACCCTAGAAGATGTAGAAAGTTTCAGAAACTGAGATCTAATTTCAGTTTTTTGGACAAGGTGAAAAAATGAGATTTTTAGGGATTTCTTGCCTTGAGAAAAGAGAGGCGCGAGATTGGAGTAGGGTTGAAGAAGAGAAAGGACTGGTGGTTGATCTTTTTGTTGAGGATTTGATGAAAAAGAGAGCGGGTCTCGAGATCGAGCGGCAGCGAGAAGCCATTGTAGAGGAGAAAGGAGCTCGAGAGTTGTTCCAGGAGATGGACCGAGGCTAGGGTTTTTGTGAGGTTTTTCCGTTTCGCCAGGTCATTTGGGTTCGGGTCAAGCCTTCTATGTATATATCCGCATCCAACTTATTTAACGGCTGGCAAGCGGGTTACTGGAGGTCAAAAGCTTTTCATCCGAAACATGAATTAAATAAAGGGGAAAAAAAATTGAAACTTTAAATACACTACTTTTCTCTTCTCCTAGACAAGAAGAGTAACTCTTCTAATTCTCAAATTATTTCCACTTATACCAAAATTTTAGCTGGAACTTGGAATCAAAATAAAATATGAACTATTTTATATTCTTTAATGAAGAAACAAGTTACGTAAGCAATTAGAGACAAACTTATTATCTAACACATTAAAATTGTTTGCATTGAAATTCGTCTGACTAGATTGGCGGAATCAAATCCAATCCAAGTTGAGTAAGAGAAAGAGGATAAAGTAGAAATAAGGATTTATGAGGTTCGATCAAACAAGTTCTTGATCTATATCCTTAGTGGAAAAAACCATTTCGACGTGTGCTTTTATTGAGATGGAAGATAGTAAGATTATTAGCTCTCTCCCTTCTTTCGGGAGTAAAGGTGCTTCGTTCAGTCGAAGATATCCCAGGAGGTTGGGCTATATTTATAGAAACGAATGTTTTATGATATGCAGAGTTAAGGCAAATTTTTCAAAATCTCTCGCTTCTGTTTTCGGTGAAAGTGTTCTTCTTCATTATTACATATTACAATAATTTTCCAAGATTACAATTATCTCAAAATTACAATGTAAAGAAAGTTACAATAAAAAAAAAAAATAATAAGAGAGATTTATAAATTCATCTCTCTTCTTACAAAAGTAGTGGGCTATTCACGTAGCTATGAGATTTGTTTTGATGCTCGTTGACTATCCGACGGAGATATGAATAGCATGGCCAACATGGCGATGGCTAGTTCGCTAGTTTTCTTGAGCAGTATGGCAACGACCAATTTACTAGTTTTTATGAATGCGCTAGGCACGTGACCTTGGGTCTCCTCTAAAGATAACTTCCACAATATTTCATGAGGCATAAGTTGGGTAGATCACATGTCTTGTAGATAGAGATGAAAATATACTGTAATCTTCATCAAATATTTGATTTAATCTAATCTGATTTGGTTCAATGAATCTGATCTTAATTTCATAATTTGACTAAAGGAAAATTTGGTAGAATCTTTGAGACTTCTAGTTTGATTAGATCGGATTTAATTTGAATTTGATTAGATCTAAAATCTCCATCCACTTTAAATTTGTTTAGATTCTTTGAGATATTAACAGATGTGAGCCCTCTCCTCATCAATTTTTCTTTGTCAACAAGACCCTCTTCAAAGTTTTCGAAATCTCATTGTTAGTTTGTAATGAATTTTGAAATATTTTGGATTTCTTTATTGTGATTTTGTCATGAGCTTGAACCATTCATTGATCGATGAGTTGTTCAATGATTGAAGTATAACAACAATTGAATTATCAATGACTAGCTCGTCATAAGACTAGCTCGTTCTTGCAGAAATCCTTCAGCCTCTTGGCTCGATGGACATGAGATAGAACCATCAAATATATTATATATTTGTCCATTGTTTCGATCAGAGATTATGATCACCACATCAGGGACGTCGTTGATGTCGACATCATTACCCCCGCCTATATCAGTAAAATTTGAAGGATTAATCTAGGAAAGAGAGCGGACTAGTTTTGCAGCATGCTGCCTTGAGATGCTATCAAGATCCCATAGGGCTTCTTGAGAGGTTTCTGTCCCGGCCTTTTAAACCTATGGTAATAGAGTACATTGGAATCTTTGCAGCAAAGTTCAACTCAACTTTGAAGGTCTTTGTCCAGTATGAGTGCCTCGTGTGCTTATGGTCATTTTCTCAGGTGTTGTCATTTCCACCTGGGCTTCCATTAGCAGCAGATTTGTTGGATGACATATTCTCAGAACAACAGTAGACTCGCTGTTCACTTGTGGGGAGAGAGGGAGAGAGAGAGAGAGAGAGAGAGAGAGAGAGAGCTCTTTCTTTGACAACTGGATGAGAAACAACTACAACTTTCTTCGCTCGCTCTTCGTTTAGCCTTTGCTTCTGCTACTCCTCATCATATAGCACAGTTGTCACTCCCAATTTGCTGCCTAGCTAGCATAGATGACAGAGTAGATTTTCCACATCCACTCGCGCCTCACAAGAAAACTGTAACAGGTTCCTTTCATTTCCGAATTCTGCACGCCAAAACGAGATCGGCCCTTTGATTGGGAACCACATTATGTACTGTGAGAGAGCCCCACAACTAGCTCTTAAGAGGACCTCTCTTTGAACAAGAAGAGTAGTTTGCATCTCAAGCAATTCAAAATGAATTGCACTCCTCGTTATCATTATTCCCTTCAGTTCTTAATTATTACTTCGAATACCCTCCTACTCACCTGGAAGGTGTAGCGAGCCTTGCAGCCCACGAGCTGGAGCGTGCTCTGGAGCAGCGACTGCGTGTACCGAAATGAGGCCCGATCGTTCTTCCTCTTATCGCCATCTCTGCCGTCGAACACCACTATGTAGAGGAGCTTAGACCAAAACCTTGAAATTGGAGTTGACAATGGGGAGCTAAGTTTGGGGTCAACAGAGTAGAAGGAGGAGATTGTTCTGATGCTGCTTGGCTTGCGGCCATTGGGCAGTCCAACGCAATCTGGGCCCACTCTCTGGGATCTCCTCCTGTCCAATGCACAGGTGGGACAATTTTATAAAAGATGTTGAGTGGAACTGTAACGGGCACTCCAAATGCATGCTGCGTGCTGCTGCTGCTGACACAAGGTAAGCGGAGTAGAATCCAAGACCAAATTGGCCGATCATGTCCACATCGGCCCCGGCCTGCAGCGCTCGCAATTGCCCCCAAATTGTTCAGCTTTGGTCATGCCGCCTCCACTGTCGATGATGGAGAGCGTTTTGCTCGCCTTGTCTGGCACCGGCTTGATGAAGAGTTCAGGCTGCACATAAAAATCTTCAAACAGAGGATGGCTCTCCACGTCGTCAAAGTCCTTCTTCCTTAATTGTTTTATTGTTACCAATGCTCAAATTGAGACTATGAAGATTAGATTTGAAGTGGGAGCATTGTTATTGCGGGGAGTCGAATTCCAACCTACAAGTGTTGTGCGGTCCATCTCGGCGACGACTCCTTCAGCCTAAGGACAACTTTTATCATCGAATCGATATCTGCATTTACTTCTTCTTATTCTTTCACTTTTTTTTAAACTAGTACTCATTAGGATTTTTTTTCTTTTTTTTTTACATTATCCTAGCATCGTACTTATCTCTTTTTGTTCTTTTATCGGGATTTTTTTTCCTTTAAAATGCCGAGCATTGTATAATGTGCTTTAAGTCCTAGATAGACTGGTGGATCGGTGAAGATCCACAGATCACGAGATCGCGACGATGTCTTGAAGGAACGATGATAGAGATATCATTAGTTTTTAGTTAAATTTAATTAGATTGAATTAGAGATTTGATTATATTTCTTGTCGCATTAAGTTTATATATATATATATATATATATATATATATTTTGTAAAAGCCTAATTTGATAAGAAAGTGAAATATGATTTTTTTTGAAAGTATGTGATTTGATAAACCCTAATTTATCTCCAAAAACCCTAAAAAACCCTGATTTTTATTACAATTTTCCTACCACAAACCCTAAATCACCCTAATCTAAATCGCTTCCGTCCGCCGTCAAAGAAGCGGATCATGGATCCGCTCTGGAGTTCACCTCTGCTCTGTCGGTGTTCAAGAGGGAGGTGATCGGCGGCTGCTCCTTGTCAGAGAAGCTTTTACTGACGAGGAGGTGGGCGGCGACGACAATCAAGGCGTCCTTCGGGACTAAAAAGAACACACTGTAGCTAGGCGTGCCTGGGCATAGTTAAAATCAACTCAACTGGGCTTTCGTTGGTCTATTTATGATATCATTAACTACATCTCAGAGTTCATACTCCTCCTTTGCTGGTCTAATCCCATCTCAAACTCAAACTGTTACTGGAATAGATAAAGAGAGAGAGACTCCAGGGATCCGACCATTGCTTCCATCCTAAGCTGAATTGCACCACATCTTCTTTTAAGGACGCTTCCACTGTAGTCTGTCATCTTGTTTTCGATAAAATTTTGTGTTGCTCTTCATTGTCATATATTACAATAGTTTTCAAAAATTATAATAATTTCAAAATTACAATGGAAAGAAAGTTAAAATAAAAATAGAAAACAAAAAGAAAGATTTATAAATTCATATCTCTTTTTACAAAATTAGTTGACTTTTCACGTGGTTATGAGGTTTTCTTCGATTCTCATTGACTATCCGACAGAGACAGAGATGGCAGCATGGCAACGACCAATTTGCTAATTTTTATAAACACGCAACCTTGGGTCTTGACTTAAGGTGACTTCCATAATACCTGATGACTTTATTTATAGGCATAAGTTGAGTAGATCAACTATCTTGTAGATATTGATAGAAATATACTGTAATCTTCGTTAAATATTTGATTTAATATAATTTGACAGAATCTCTGAAATTTCTAGTTTGATTAGATCAAATTTAATTTGAAATTGATAAGATCTAAAATCTCCGTCCAATTTAATTCTATTTGGATTCCTTAAGATATTAGTAGATATGAGCCTCCTCTTCATCAATTTTTCTTTTTCAACAGCTTCCTTTTCTCCCACTTGGGTTGTTGGGAGAGACCCGTCAATCCCTGTTGTAACAGTTTTGTTAGGTAAAATTTCGGTTAGTATTTTGACTTTACTGAGGATTGCATTATTCCCGAGTGGATCTTGTTGCAACCAAGGCTGACTCTGACATCATGGGCTTGTTAACAAGTATCTGCACCGTATGCGCGTAATAAAGAAAATATGATGAAAAAAAGATGATATTGGGTCAAATGAACTCTTAAATTACTAATCACTAAATACATTATGATTTCATCTTTATCTTAACATTTTAATTTGAACAGTCCGTCTGCTGACATTCATGATAACACAAAGATACACCTGCAAATTTCTTGCATTCAAATGAACTTTAAGGAAAAGCTGGGGAATTATACTCACCGTTTAATCTATAAAAAGAAAAAGAAAAAATTACTAGGTGCTATTTAGTTCAGAAAGAGCCACTGCTTCCATGACAAATTCACAAGGGCTCATAGATGAGACCAGTTTCGCCACAATGTAAGGCGAGAGTACTGAAGTTCTTAAAGAATCGCAGAGTTAAAACTCCTGAGATTCTCAGATAAACTCGAAGGTGTCCCTGAACAAACGGAGACCAGGAGTTCTTCAGTCTCCCTTGTCGTAACAATTCCAAACTGAAATGCCAGTAAGTAAAATGATAATCCAAGTTCCAGATGAATATGATTATAAAGCAGAGACACAATAAACTGTGTTTCAACTTCCAAAAAAAAAAAAAAAATTGTTGGCATCTGTTGAAATTCCCTTCCACTGCACAAAAACTCCGAGTTGAGAGAAATTATTTTGTATTTTTAACACACCCCCGCAGATTGAAAACCCATTTTTGGGTATAAACATGGGCTTTAACGCAGCGGTATAATTTTTTTAAAACCCGCAAGCGATATAATTTTTTTTTTAAAAACCGACAATTAAAATGCACGCCCAGCAAGAATCGAATCTGAGTTGTTCTGATACCATATTGAAAGTCCCTTCCACTGCACCAAAACTCCGAAGTTGTAGTGAGGGTTGAGGGAAATTATTTTGTATTTTTAACAGCATCCAACTAGCTAACATGAATATAATCTACAAAAGTAGCAAATAGAAACACCAAAAGCTTGCAGCTCAATAAAAACATTCAACACATTTCAGAACTCATCTTGATAATCATCGCATTGAGGAAGCAGGATTATCTTCTCTTCTTTAGAAAAGTATCAACGGTTATGGTTGTTATCGGCTAAAGTACAAGAAACCCCCACAAGGGTATCATGTTTTTTCCAATAACTCCCATGAACTATTTTATGCTATGTAAACCCCCATTAGGTTTCAAAAACCCCCAAATGGCATTGTTAGAAAATTAATGAATACATTTAAAAATGCATTTTATACACAATATTCGATCTTTCTAAATACTCACATTCTGATTTAGTATATTTACTCAAAACATGTATATTTAAAATTATCGAAGAGTGGGTATTTGTTGCTTTTTAAATCGATTAATTAATTTTTCCATTGTGCCGTGTGGGAGCTTCTATGAAATTTGAAACTTCATGGAAATTTATATAACATTTAAAAAAAAAATTATTGGGTTTATGCGACGATTTTAATGCTTTGTGGGGTTTTTTTATACTTTAGCCGTTTTTATTCTTAGGCTCTTATGATCAAGTGGCGCTGGAGATCTCTTTGGGGATAAATTTTAAACCTCAACTCAGGATGTAAGTTAAAAAAGACATTTGATTCAGGGGTGTTAATCAAGTGAGATTTGAATCAGGGTGTTAGTCATTTGCTAAAATCTACTTCTTTATTGTCAACTTCTCATGTATATCCTTGAAATATCCGCTGCAAACCTTCGTTGCTATTTTGGCTGCTCTCTCAAATGTAATGAACTTTTTAACATTAAGGTGTTCTTCATATAAACATAGAACTACTCGATGGGATATGCAATTAAACTTTACACCTGAACAGAATTTTTCCTTTCTTGACCTTTCTCCTTTTTAAATTTAACTACTGAAAAGCTATCTTAGATTCTTAGGGCAACAAGAAGTACGTAATACATCAATAACAGTTTTAGAAATTACCATTTGGCATCACCAGTCCTGTACTATAGTCGCATTCAATGTATTTCAGAATCGGCATCCTAACAGTTTAGGATAAAGCGAATTTCTGTAGCAAATACTAGCAATATTTATCATGCCATGACTGTGAATTTTCAATTTTCTTTGTGAGGCATGTTGGCAAAATTAAAATAAAATAAGTACATCTGAAGAATTTGCAAGTCACGTCCATATATTAAGTAGTCCGGGGAAAAGAAAATGAAAAGATGTGCAAGTACCAACCTTTTAGCTCTCGGCATTTTCACAGAAGTCGCAGTTTACCAGTAACTGAATCAATGGCTGCCTTCTTTCCTGTTTGGAAATATCAAATAGATTTGTATTAAGGCCGAATCAGAAGAAGGGACCATGACAGAATGAAATGCCAGTTTATAAATTCTCATTCTCAACAGAACCAAAAGCAACAACAAATGGCAAAAGAGAAAGAAGAAGAATGCAGGAGCAAGTGCTACTATAGCACAGTGGTAAACCACTTAGCAATGAGCAAGATAACAGGGGTTCAAACCTGCCTGCATCAGGCTATGGTCTTAATCTTAAAAAAAAGCATTGCTTCTTTTTCATCAATCACTCCCATCCACAAAAGAAGGTTTTATTCTGCAACAATTTGTATTTAGCAATAACTACAATGATATGTTATTAAAATTTGCATCCTTAAAACAATCAATAACAAGAATCAAATTGATTATGAAAAAAGATTTTGCAGGGCATGCATCCTCATGTCACTATTCTGTCGAAGGTCTGATATATGGTGCTTTGTTGATCATACGGAAACATGCACTCGCTTTATCAAAAATGATTTCATGGCAGTAATAGGATATGTGTTTCCTTCATTCTCGAATATGTGCTGTTAAAGTAGCTTATGAGCAGCAAATAGAGTCTAGTCAAGATCTAACCCACACACTAATTGAAATTCACTTAAAATTAAAAGAACATACAGCAAACAACTAGACAGGTCCCATTCTAGTTATCAAGCCTTGCCCTAACTCCATCTAGAATCAGCCTACAGGCTATAGTATACTTGACATTTGATCCTATTGATATTAGAGGAACTCGTATCAGACGGCTTCTATGGGTCATGTGCAGTGGACATAGATGTTGAAGGAGATGCTAGGACTAGTTTAGAAGGCTTCTCATAAAAGTTGAAGGAGATGATAGGATCAAGTATAAACTGAAGCAAACCTAGGTTAAGGCAATAAAACAAGATATGCTAGTCACTAACCTAACAGAGGTAATAATGCTGTATGATGAGAAATATACACAAGGGAAGTTCTAAGAGTTTAGGGAGAAAGCTTGGCTTTTCCTTTTTCTTTTTCTTTCTTTCTTTTTTTCTTTTTTTTGCTGCTGCTGTATTATTGCAATGTTGATTGTTAGATTAGACTATATTTTGTGCTTAGACCCACATCAGATATGAGTTTATTTACATGGTGTTATAACAACTATATATGTAGACCCCTTGACATAATTTAATCTAACTATTCTATAACACATGGTTTCAGTATCAGAGCCCAGGTTGTGAATAGATCAAATCCCAGCCCTCTATTCTATATCTTAAGTAATCTAAATCCTTCAAATACAAAAAAGACCTAATCTTATATCATGTCACCACCTCCAACCTCTCTCTCCCCTCTCCTCTCTCCCACCTCACCACTGCAATAATGTCTGCTACCGACGTCCCAACAGCGATTGCAGTCGAAGCCACTGGCCCGCTACAGCCAAAGCTGTCGTGGCCAAAGCAACCCGACAACTGAGGCTTGCACCTGTCTGTTTCGTCGCTGACAAGGCCATGTGATTGCCTTCTCTGTGCGTGTCTTGTCCCATCTCTCAAATGATTCCAATTACTTCCCTAAATTAATGATTTTGTTGATTATGTTGTGTTTAGTAATCTATTTATTCTACTACTGCCACTACTACTTGCATTACTCTGTAAATCATCTTTTTGTTTCTTATTATGGCCTCTCCATCTATGATTGTTGTTTCTGCTACTACTGCTCCTGCTACGTCTAATGTGCCAGAAAGTATGATTTCACATATACTCATTGTCATTATAGTAAAATAAAAATTAATTATTTATTATGGGTCTAGTCCTTTCATATGTTTATTGGTGCTAAAAAACAAAAAATAATAAATTGGACATCTTCTTGACGGTCCACCAAATGTTAAAAATTATTTCTATCCTAATTGGCTCGCTCATGATTGTTGCGTCGTTACCTGACTCCTCAACAGTGTGAACGAGAAGGTCGGCTTCGTTGTCATGTTTTTCAAGATATCTAGGGAATTCTAGGATACCCTTAAGAAAGTGACAATAAGAAAAATATCTCTAGGATTCTTTAGCTTTATATATGCTTATTCACTCTCCAACAGGAAGATGTGTTTGTTCCTACTTATTGCTCAGCACTCCAAGGTCTCTTGGATGAGCTTGATTCACTAACCATTGTTGAACAATCTGAAGACTCTGAGACAGTATCAATAAGATCCTGTTATTGCCAAATTTCTTTAGCTTGGATTTAACCTTGTTAATCCAGGTGTGGGGTCAAATCTTTGTTGGAGACAGTGTTCCTTCTCTAACTATTACATACTCCAGAATTCTTCGAATTTCCTTTGGACCTACCTCCATCTGCTTCGTCTCCCGCCTCTACTGAGCAATCTGTCTTATGCTCTGGTAGGGATGTAGCCATGGTCGAGGCTGTGGTTGTGATTAAGGAGGAGCTCATGGCCATGGTGGTCGAGACTCGGGTGGTTGAGAATTTTGCCAATGTGATCACTGCGGCAGACAGAATTATATTTATTATCATTAGTGGGAGAAGTTTAGGAGAACAGAATGGATTCAAGCAACAAGTGATGCTCATTCTGGTTCTACACCTACAACTTCTGTCAATACTCCAGTTCCTAGTACCACATCTTCTCTAATAGACCAGATTTTTAGATAGATCTAAATCAACTTTTACGTCTATAGTCCACACCTACTAGTCCTCCTCACTCCTCACATATGGATGCTTATATTGTCTCTTCTAATCAACTAAGAGTTATATACTCTGAACCTCTTCTCATATTACAGGTATTCAAGATAAATTTGATTTAATTATCTTTTCTGATAAATACTCTCCTTATCATATTGCTAATTGTTCTTCTCCTACAGTTAGTAATTAATGCTACCATTTTACCAACCCTTAAAGATGTCCCCTTCATTTCTAAATTTTCACTAAACTTGTTATCTATCATTCAGATTACTAGATATAACAACTGTTCTGTGACTTTCTTTTCTTCCTACTGTATCTTTCAAAACTTCCAAACTGAGACTATGATTTCGTGAGTAACAAGGGATGTACTATCTAGTTTTGTTGTTGGATCTTCTAATTCCTCCACAGAATCCCTCATTCCATAGTCTTCAGCTTATTTTGCCAGCTTCGTCTACCATATCTAGCTTAAACTGTGAGTCTTATGAGCTCAATAAATATCATTTTGCCTCATTTCCTAGTATAGTGAATAAATGTAGTGTTCCTTTTGAATTAGTTAATTATGATACTTGGGTCCTCATTATTTTCCTTCTTTTAAAAGTTTCGAGTACTTCCTTATTTTTGTGGATTATTTCTATGCATGATAGTCGTATATATTAATAAAGAGGTCTGCTATTTCTCGCACTATTGAATTCTTCCATATATAAATCAAAACTCACTTTTCTATGTCTATTCGTATTTTGCTTAATAATAATGGTACGGAATACATGAAGTTTGACGTTTTATTTTTTGTACTAATAATGGAATTATTCACCAAATATCATGTTCACACACATTTCAAACAAATAGTGTTGCTGAATAGAAACATACACATTCTAGATGTTGCTTGTACTTTGATGATTCCCATGTATGTTTTAAAATATATGCAGTATGATTTTTTGAGTGCATATCACCTGATTAATACGATGTAGTCTTCTGTTTTACATGGCCAAGTCTATTTTTCTGTCTTTATCCTAGTAAAGATATGTTTCTCCTTTTACCTTAAATTTTTAGGTGTACATGCTTTGTTCAGGTTTCGATTCCTGGCTTGGACATGTTTCTCAAATCTATCAAGAGCAATTTTATATGTTATTCTATGATGCAGAAAGGGTATAGATGCTATGATCTTGTGTCTAGTAAGTATTTTGTATCAGTTGATGTTACATCCTTTGAGTTTGTTCTATATTTTGCATCATTATCTATATAATATTGCTTCTCTCCTCATGCCTCTGCCAGTATCCAGTCCAAGTATCAAGAAGGTCTCCGTGCCTCGTATGGAGATTGAGAGGGTGCCTTCAACGAAACCATTATTGGTGTTTTCTCGTTGTCTGAAAGTGCATCCTTCGATCTTGCAAGTTGCAACCAGTTGTTCCTGCATCCCTAACTACAGACTGCAGTATCTATCCATCAACTTCTTTCATTTCATGTTGATCTCGATCTTTCCATCGCTCTGTGAAAGGGTAAATGTTCTTCTACTTCTCATTTCATTTCTTAGTTTCTTTCCTATGATAAGCTCACCTACTGCTTTTACTAGTTTGCTCTTTCTTTGTTTTCAGTCTCTCTATTCAGGTCATTTCAAGAGGCTATGTTAGTACCAGTCTAGCAGTAGACTATGGATGAGGAGATATAGGCACTAGTATCTCGAGGAACCTAGGGTTTGGTTAGTACTCCATGTGCCACCATTGTTGGTTGTTGTTGGGCGTACACTGTGAACCAATGTTGAAAATAACGCGTTATGAAACCCGTTATATTGCGTTACGTAACCTAACAGAACTCCAGCACTACGTAACAACTGAAAATAACTCAGTGCACCGTAACAGTACGTTTTTTTTATATTATTTTACGTTATATTACGTAACGCTACGTTAAATTACGTTATGTTACGTTATTTACTATTATTTTTTTAATAATATCTATATTTTTGTTACTTATTATTTTGATTATTAGCGAATTACTGAAATTTTGTTACTTGATTTGGCTTGTTTGATTGCTAACTTACTAATTAGCGATTGTTTTGTTATTCGCTTGTTGTAGTTCCTATACGGTTGCTGAAATATTATATTTATTGATTCTATTGAATTCTTAACTGAATTGAAATCAATAATTACAAATAAGATAAATTGAATATTTGAAAATATAAATTACAATAATAATAAAGAATTGTAATCTTATTTTTTTTATTTAAGTGATGACTGGAATTATGATTGGGGACTTAATATAATTTATGAAGATAAATATGAAAATTATTGTAAAATTTAATAAAAATTTAGAATAGATTATGTATTACAAAATGGTTATATATTCTTTTTAGAATTTTTTTAATTTATTTTTCAATTTATAAAAATTATTTTTTTATAGCTTTATATTTATTTTTATTAAATAAATAGTAAATTGCGTAACCTACGTTATGCGTTACGCTATATGCGACATAACCTAACAAAAGCAAAACGTTACGTTACCGTTATCGTTATTTTAAACATTGCTGTGAACTTCAAACCACATGGTCCTGTAGACAGATATAAAGCCTGTCTTGTTGCAAATGGTTTTTCTAAAATGTATGGTATAATACTATTTTGAAACATTCTCTTATGTGGCTCATCTTAACTCTCTCTTGCTGTAAATTTAGATTGGCTATGTTCAGTTGGATGCTACAAACACCTTCTTGTTTAGTGTTTGCACAAAGATGTTTATATGGAACAAGCTCTGGGGTATTGTGGGGTATTGTTGGGAGAATGTGATCTACAAACTCAAAAAAATAATTTATGGATTCAACAAAGGCCTCGTGCCTACTTTGAGAAGTTTTCCACTGTAATTGTTGGTGTTAGTTTTCGCAATCTCACTATAATCACCCTGTATCTGTCTGGAACCTCTAGCATTATTTTTCCTATTGTATATGTGGATGATATTCTATCAAATGGGACTGATATTGAAGGCTTGACAGAAACAAAAGAATGTCTCAAATGACACTTTATGATTAAAGACATGGGAAAGCTAAAATACTTTCTTAGAATTAAAATTGTGTATTAGGAATATGGACTGTTTTTTTCTAAAATAAAGTATGTGCTTGATCTCTTGGAAGAGACTGATTTAGTTGTTGGATGCCTGTTAATACTCCAATTGAGTCAGATGTGGCCCTCTAAAATAAAGATAGTGTTGTATCTGCAGATATCAAGTTGTATAAGAGGATGATCGGAAATCTTATCAATCACACAGTTACTAGGCCTGGGATCTCCTATGTTGTTGGCCTACTAAGTCAATTCATGAATAACCCAACGGATATTTATTGAAAGGTTTCTACGAGAGTTCTTACTTAGATTAAAAGCTCTCCTGAAAAAGAATTATTCTATAAGAAGTATGGACATACTGATGTCTTTGCATATTCTAATGCATGATATGCAGGAGGTAAAGGTGACAGGGAGTCAACCACCGATTATCTTATATTTTTTTAGGGGTAATCTAGTTATTTGGAGAAGTAAGAAAGATGATGTAATATCTTGATCAAGTGATGAGACAGAGCATCGAGCTATGGCACATACTGCTTGTGAAGTACTGTGATTGAAGAAATTGCTGACTAAATTTGGTTTTAAGCCAAATGGTAATACACTCATATATTATGATAATTAGTCTACTATCTATATTGATAAGAATTCAGCGCTTCATAATCGTACCAAGCATACAAAAGTCGACTGTCACTTAGTACGAGATGTTGTGATGAAGAAGGTGATCTGTACTTCACTCTATTGCTAGAACAGTTGATTGATATCTTAACTAAAGTCGCATCTCCGACAGTGTTCTCCAGTTTAGATAAGAAGTTAGGTATGATTGATATTTATACTCCAACTTGAGGGTGATGTTAGATTAGACTATATATTTGTGTTTAATTGCACTGCTGATGCGGGTTTATTTGTATGTAGATAGAGTAGTACAAAAAGCAAATTGGAGAGATCATGATGATCCTAATATAACATGAAACAAAATGACTAGCTGCATTAAAAGGATAGCTAAACATATATTCGGTGAGTCGAGAGCGGTGCTCCACCATGTAAGGATATAACATAGTGGAATGAAGAGGTAAAAATACTATTAAGATCAAGCAAGATCTTTATAGAGATTTGAAAAATAATAATAATAATATAATAAGTTTTAAGAAGTATAAACTAGTAAAGAATGAGGCTAAGAAAACTGTTCGAAATGCAAAAACTAAATTATATAAACAAGTGTACGAGAAGTTAGATAATAAAGATGCAGAAAAGGATATATATAGAATTGCTCGAATAAGAGAGAGAAACTTTAAAGACTTATGTACTGTAAAGCATATTAAAGATGAGGATCAGACGGTTCTAGCTTGAGACGAACATATTAAAGAAAAATGAAAAAATTATTTTGATAGATTATATAATGATAGTTTTACTCAATATTTGGGAGATCTTACTATTCAATGTGAGGATATGAATCGTAGTTTTATGCGCAGAATTAAAGAGTCTGAAGTAAAAGAGACTTTGAAAATGATGAAATCAAAAAAAACTGTTGGTCCAGATGAGATTCCTATAAGGTATAGAGATATTTAAGAGGGATTGGTGTGAGGTGACTAGCAGATCTTTTTAACAAGATTTGACAAACTAAGAAAATGCCAAATGAATGGAGGAAGAGTACCCTAATACCTCTGTATAAGAACAAGGGCGATATTTAGAGTTATTCTAACTATCGGGGAATAAAACTCATGTGTCACTATGAAACTTTGGGAAAGGGTAATTGAACATAAATTGCGATAAACTGTTAAAATATCGGAGAAATAGTTTGGATTTATACCGGGACGATCGATGACAGAAGCTATTTATTTATTTCGTCAACTTATAGGGTGATTCCGAGAGAGAAATAAAGATTTGTATATGGTATTTATTGACTTAGAGAAAGCCTCTGATAAGGTTCCACGAGAGATACTTTGGTGGACACTAATGAAGAAAAGAATTCTCATCAAGTATATCGACATAATTAAGGACATGTATGATAGAGTAATTGTCAATATCAGAACATATGGTGGTTTAACAAGTGATTTTTTTATCACAATTGGATTGCATCAAGAATCTGCAATGAGCCCATTCTTATTTGCTATAGTGATGGATGAGCTTACTAAAACCATTCAGGATGAGATACCTTGGTGTATGTTATTTGCTGATGATATTGTCTTAGTTGATGAGACAAGAGCAGGAGTAAATTCCAAGTTAGAGTTATGAACGTATACATTAGAATTTAGAGGTTTTAGATTGAGTAGCTTTGAAACAGAGTATATGGAGTGTAAATTTAGTAAACAACGGACCATAAACTATAATGCTGTAAAACTAGATAGGTAAGAGATACAAATGAACAGTCAGTTTAGATTAATATTTAAAATAGCGATAACGATAACATAACGTTTTGTCTTTGTTAGGTTATGTCGCATATAACGTAACGCATAACGTAAGTTATGCAATTTTCTATTTATTTAATTAAAAATAAATATAAAACTATATAAAATAATTTTTATAAATTCAAAAATAAATTTAAAATATCAAAAAAAAGAATATAAAACCATTTAAAATATTAAGTTTTACAATAATTTTCGCATTTATCTTCATAAATTATATTGTGTCTCTAACCATAATTCCAGTCATCATTTAAACAAGATAACAAGATTTCAATTACATTTATTTGTATTGTTGTAATTTATATTTTGTAATATTCAATTTATCATATTTATAATTGTTGATTTCAGTTCAGTTAAAAATTCAATAAAATCAACAAGTAAGATATTTCAGCAACTGGAGAGGAATTATAACAAGTGAACAATGAAATAATCGCAAATTAACAAGTTAGCAATTCCACAAGCAATCAAAGAAGCCAACAACTAATCAAGAAAATTACAACAATTCGCTAATAAACAAAATAATAATAAACAACAATATAGAAATTACTAAAAAAATAATTGTAAATAACGTAATATAATGTAACTTAACATAACATTACATAATATAACGTAAAATAACATAAAAAACGTACTGTTACGGTGCACTGAGTTATTTTCAGTTGTTACGTAGCGTTGGGGTCCCGTTAGATTACGTAACGCAATATAACGAGTTTCATAACGTGTTATTTTCAATAATGGTTTAGATATTTGGGTTCTATTATTCAAAATGATGGAGAGATCGATAATGATGTTAATCATAGGATACAAACTAGCTGGTTGAAATGGAGGAGGTAGGGAGAGTTTTATGCGACCGTAACATTCCGTTAAAATTGAAAGAAAAATTTTATAGGGCTGCTATTAGGCCAGCTTTATTATATGGCACGGAATGTTGGGCTATAAAGAAACGTCATTCACAGAAGTTAAGTGTAGCAGAGATGCGCATGCTCCATTAAATATGTAGCAACACTAGGAGAGATAAAATGAGAAATGAAAATATTCGTGTTAAGATAGGTGTAGCTCCCATCAATGAGAAAATACAAGAAAATCGCTTACAATGGTTTGGTCATATGCAACGTAGGCCTACAAGTGCACCAGTTCAAAGAGGGGAGTTTATCAATGTAGGACAAATTAAAAGAACGAAGGGAAGACCGAAGAAAACATAGATGGAGGTGATTCGCAAACATATGGAGTCTAGAGGTTTAAATAAGGAGATATTACTTGATAGAAATGAATGGAGAAGGAATATCAAAGTGATAGATCCGGCGTGTTTCTTTTTTTGGTTCATGTAGCCTACCCCAAATACTTGGGATAAAAGGCTTAGTTGTTGTTGTTGTTGTTGTTGTGATAACACCTATATATATAGTCTCATTGACAAATAATTAAATCTATTTGACTATTTTATAACAGTGAGAATTTTGATATAATTTTTTTTTCTTCAGAGAAAAGGGTCATTGATTGCTTTGACTTAAGAGACATACACTCCGTTAGAGGATGCTCCTGGAATAGGACATGCTAATGCATTCTTTCTCAAATATCCACATTGAAAACAGAACAATCAAATGTAATCACACAAATTTGCAATTTCACATTAAATTATGTTAGAATTAAGAGAAATAAGACTTTTATATGCACATATGCAGCAATAGTGAAGTGCCCACCTGGCCCTATGGCGAGTACTGTCCTCGACCCGGCTTTAACCTGAGAAGAAAAGGTAAAGAGAAATTGGAATCAACTCTGATGCCAAGCAAACAGAAATGCATACCAGTCATCAATATCAACTAACTTTCAATTAACTGAAGCAAATATACCCTTTACAATCATCAAAATGTGGGAGGAAACGTATTTAAAAGTTGAGACTCCATCAGCATAATGGTAAAGGGACAGCAAAATACTTGCATAGATCAAAAGAGGACCACACAACTTAACATTCAGTCTGCCAAACTTCAATAAACTGTTGGGAGCAGTGGAGAGACAATTTGATAATAGGCCAGCAAAGTACTTCATTAGTGCATGCCATTTACAACACTATCTCCCCAGATCAAGTTTGCTCAAGTAGGATTTTGCGTCACTAGTGGAGTCTCAAGCAAAACAAAAATTGGAAAAAAAAAAAAAAGGTTACACAAACTTTATTGATATTACAAATATTAGAAACCCATCTACCTAAATAGCTTTTGAAAATAAGACCTCCAAAAAAATTTAAGGTGTATGGAATTATATTCAAATCTAATTGTCGTACAAAAACTCACAGTTCACTTCTATAATCTATCATTTTTACTTCTTTGGGGAGAAAACTCATTGCTGTGGAAAGTGAGAATAATTACATGCACAAGAAAGTATCCCAAGTTTTTTGGGCATAAAGGAGGGCTAGAGTAACACTCTAGCCAACTTAGCTAGAGTGACTAGCAAAAAACTCACATTTTCCCCTGTTTCGTTTGATCGGATCATACTACATTGATTTATATCTCTTAGAATTCATAAATACCAAAATTCATGGGTTATAGAGTTGGTTTGTTGTTGATTGGAGGAACAAAATGTTATGTTTCCAAAAAACTGTTAGTCCTGTACCCTTTTGATCGAAGGTCTAATCTTACTATATTCCTATCAATGTTTAAAATAGCAATAACGATAATGTAACGTTTTGTCTCTATTAGATTATGTAGCTTATAGCGTAACGCATAACGTAGGTTATGCAATTTCATATTTATTTAATAAAAATAAATATAAAACTACATAAAATATTTTTATAAATTGAAAAATAAATTTAAAATGTATAAAAAATATTTTGTACTACATAATTTATTCAAATTTTATATTAAGTTTTACAATAATTTTCACATTTATTAATAAATTATATTAAATCCGCAACTGTAATTCCAGTTATCATCTAAACACGAAAACAAGATTCCAATTTTTTATTTCAATTCCAGTTATTATCATTATTATAATTTATATTTTGTAATGTTTAATTTATTTTATTTGTAATTATTGAGTTCAGTTCAGCTAAAAATTTAATAGAATCAACAAATAAGAAATTTCAATAACTGAAGAGGAATAACAACAAGCAAACATAGAAACAATCGCAAATTAGCAAGTTAACAATTCCACAAACAATTAAACATGCCAACAAATAATCAAGTAAGAAAATTACAGCAATTTGCGAATAATCAAAATAATAATAAACGACAATATAGAAATTACTAAAAAATAATAGTAAATAACGTAACATAACGTAATTTAACGTAATGTTACGTAAAATAACATAAAAACGTATTGTTACGGTGCACCGAGTTATTTTCGATTGTTACGTAGTGCTAGGGTTCCGTTAGGTTTCGTAACGCAATATATCAGGTTTCATAACGCATTTTCAACATTGATTCCTACAAATTTTGATGAGTGTGAACCCCAAAGAGTGATGATCATTATGGTAGAGATTGATGGGGAAAAAAACAGATTGATGGGGAAAAAAACATGGAAAGAGGCACGTCATATCTGAAGCCTAGGTTTTCATGACCTGCTAAATTTAAGCATATTTTAAATCTGTATCTATCCTACCAAGGCCACATGTGCGTTTTCACTATCTATTCTGTTAAGGACTCTGGAGGCAGACCCCATTGCAGATTCCACAAGGATATGACAGTCTAGGCACCCATCAAGTTCTGTATGCAAAATATGTTTTCCCTTCATCTCATTTCCTTTTTCTGTGATATGATTAGCATGGCTTGTCTATTGCTGCAATAAGCTCTACATGCTATTTTTGACATTATCTTGTACAGTAAACTGGGTATTCCTCCATGCTAAAGTGAGAAAAACCTACCCTAAACTGATGACAGGAATTCAATTTGACTTATTAAATATCATTCATTGTATGAAACAGCAGATGTATATGGCATGAGAGAAGGAAAACCTCGGTTCTCCCAGCATCAGCAACAATAAAAGTTGGAAGGCCACATCGATCAGCTGCTTCCTTTAGTCTATTCCTGATAAGATTCACAAGAAGTAATCAGCTGACCATGAGAGGAGAGATGTAAGATGGCCCAGAAAAATTCTAGTAATTTTTATTCAAGTGAGAAGAAATGCAGCCACTAGAATAGGAACTTTTGCATACATTTCTTGTTGATTCTTGCATGATAATACTATTTTGGCCTGACCACATTGCTCCCATTGTCTCAAAAGAAACCGATGACTGCATAAAGGAATTAGATAACCTAATAAGAAAAAGCTCAAAGAGATGCCTGCATGAATAAAAAGGAAAATAGAGAATCACAAACTAATGCAAAAGTGGCATCATAGAACTGTAGGAAAAATACGCATCATTTGCTGTCACTTTTTTAAAATTACACTATACAAGGTGAACATAGTTAGCAAACAAAAGATATATCATGGTAGGAGTGTTTCAAGCAGGCCTGGGCAACATGGGTGGCGCCCAGCACCTAGAGCCACCCAAGCACCTTTCTAGGCTGCACTCTCTAGCAGACTGCCTATGTATAACCATATCCTAAGTGGCTCAAAGGCCGTATCGCGTCTTCTTAAATACTATTTATTGTAGTTCATCTAAAGAAAAATAAATTCGTACCATTTTCTGTCACTTTCTAATATCATACTATCGAAGGAGAAAGCACGTAGAAGCTATAGTATGTAGGACACTTTCTGGCTTCTGCCACAAAAAATTGGTGTTTGACACCCCCGAACGCGTCAACAGTGATCTCCTTATGTCCAGCTCTTACAAACGTGTATACTAAGTTACTACTATGTATAAGATGGAGTGTATTGTGCCCCTTTTGATAAAAGCTAATGATTTAACAGACTGTTTAACTAAATTTATGTTCTTTCATATATGAATAGCAATCACTAAATATCTAATAAATAGGCTGGAGAACTCTAGATTGAGGGGTTTGAGACCCCACTGTTCCCTTAACAAAAACTACATATATTTTTAAGAGTCAAGTATACATAGAATCAGATAAAATAGAGATAGAGAGTCCATGTCCTTGTGTCTGGAGTTTGGACAGTTGATGCATCCAGTAACCGGTGCCCAGTTGGAACACGACACTCATGTCATTGTCGACAGATCATAGGTACAAACATCTAAAAAGATATGCCACATAGTAGTAGTTTATTAAAATTCATACTTAAGGCATTCAAGACCTAAAAGTTAGGCCAGAACTAAACCAGTTATGCCTTAGACATTGTAAATTTAAATTCATATATCCATCTTCCTAGGATTGTAGGGATTAGGGAGAATGTTATGCGTGCTATGAAGCAGCAATTGAATGATAAAACAGTAAAAATTACATGATTCTCTGACAAAAAAAATTCCAAGAAGAATATAATGCGACATTTATCCATGTTGATCAGTAAATAAAAATAAAGATATGCACCGATTTTCTCTCGTCATTGCATTGATTCATGTGGTCAATCCAAAAAGAAATTTTGAATAAAGAGAATAAACATATTGAACTCATCTTTCTCATGGCAAGATAATGAAATGAATTGGAAGAAATGATTTTACTCATCAAGGAAACAGAAAAGAGCAAAACAGAAATTGCATGATATTGTATTTAAAAAAAAAAATGAACCACTACACTTTTTCCAACTTGCATAACACAAGGATCACTAGGTCATTCCTAATTCTGTATTCATAAGCTCAGTGATATATGTATAAAATTGAGTCTAAAAGTCATAGTAATCAGTAACATAGACACTTGAGTGTTCAAGAATTCAAAAAAGGTCATTCTATTAGTCTTCCAGTAACATCAACCTCGAAAACCAATAAATGTCAACTAGTATGTGGCATGCGTTGCATGTGCACATCCAAAGACTTGGATGAAAAATACACAAGGCTGTGTTCAGATGTCCAACAAAATCGTGAAAACTATATGATTTAACTGGTTTTGGAAACAATGTTTTTAAATCAGTGTTTGGATAGGTAGAACAAAAATCTCCCAAAACCAACATATTGTAAAATTCTATACGAATATGCTGACTTCATTTATTTAATGCACTGATCTAAACAGCAAGATTTCTATAGAGCTTAGATTGATGAGAGTAAACTAACACCTTTCTCTCTCTTAAAGGTGAAACTCAGTTAAAGTCATGTTTCCAATCACAAATTGGTCCTCACATCTGATTAGGTAGGGAAAAATACAGCAGATATTGAAAGCAAAAGGGAAAACCCTCAACTGTTTAGCCTCCACTGTTGTACGTACTGCATTATAGTCAATAATATTCAAAAAAAAAAAAAAAATAAATATATATATATATATATATATATATATATACACACACACACACACACAACAACAACAACAACAACTAAGCCTTTTATCCCAAATATATATATATATATATATAGACTCCGGATACAATTTTAAAAGTCTACAGGGGCTATCCCTAATTTACTTTACAACAGTTAGATATACTACATTATCTACAAATGCCCTCATCATCACAAATAGTCTTCTCAAGTCTCCTCTTTTATGGGGGCTATCTTCATTTCTTAGCTTATCACTCTCCTAGTGTTACCACACATTTAATGAAACATGTGTATCTTTTACACACTCATCTTTTGTATATCATGTCTTCTTTGTAGACCAACATTTCGTGTCCTATAACTGGGGATGGTAATGGATGCGTCTATGGATCAATTTTTGGCCTGCCTAATACAAATTTTTGAATTAAAAATGAAAATTTTATTTTCCTAATTCAAAATTTTATATAGAGCGGGCCAAAATTTTGTCCGTGGATGCGTCAATTGTCATCCCTATCTATAACAAAGTTGGCCTAATAGCAGCCAGATAAAATATTCCCCTCAACCTTAACAGGATGCTATGGTCACATAAAACTCACATTACACTTCTCCATCTCAATCAATCAGCGTAGATCCTATGGTTGATAATATACTTACAAAAATTAGGTTAAAATTTTTAGGATAAATCGCACAAGGGGCATTTCTGACATGCATTTGTTGAGTAGCGGAGCAACAGCATATGTGATACCCATACGTCACTTCCATAATACTGTGCCACGTAGGATCAGGATTAACTACAGGGTATGCTGCCTGACAAACTTATATTTGCAACATTTAACTACTATAGAATATAAATATCAATCATACAGTCTTTTTACTCTGAAAAGGAATACATGGTGAAAGGGAAAATGCCCTAACTGTTTAGTAAACTGTTTTCATTTAAATGTATTAGTACCGTTAAAGGAAGTATATCTAAAGAAAAAGGCATCAATCAAAATCAGATGAATGCGTTATCACCTTTGCAGTAACTCTGCATACATGCCTGTGGCTGCATCTGCTATTTCAAAAAAGGAACAAGTATGTAAATTGGAATATGGAAAAGGCTAGTTAAGAAGAAATTAGAAATCAATACAGATTGCAAATTAGCTGATCACAATGACCAAAAGCAGGCAGTGAGTACTTTTAACTAATGTCTCGTCGACGATGGGATGAAAAAGGTAGTTCCCCTACCGGATGGATGAAAAATATACTATAAAAGTAAACAAACCTTGCATGGCAATAATACAATAAATTTGATCAACTGTGGCATGATCTTAAAAACTAATAAATTTATCGTATCTTACGGGCACACTGGGAGGCAATTTTTCCAACTCCCATTTTCAGGTCCTGTCTGACAACCAGAACCTGCAATTGACAACCCACCAACCTTTAATCAGTTTCTTCATTCTACAGCAAGGAATCCTCTTCTATGAGAAGATGTCAGAAGCCATGCAATTGCTCGTATATATTCAAAACACTGGTACATAATTGCCCTCATACAATTGCATCCACTACCAACCAAATCAAAATGAGCAAAGAGAAATGTGGAAAGAGCAAAATGACGATAAAAAATTCAAAGATTTCGCTTTGATATCCTTTTAATAATAATATAAAAGATCAAACATTCCCGCAGCTTTTAGAGAAGTCAACAGCTCTGTCATATTTGCTAGTAATAAGTTATGTAGCGGACACTTCCATCTGCATTAACACACATCACATACCCTATATATTTATAATACTTGTGGGATGTCAACATGTCATGCCCATGTCATTGCCATGTCCGTGCAACCTAGATAATAAGTTACACAATTATACATGTCCTCCATCCCTCAGCATTTTTGTTTTCTTCAAAACCACAGAATTCTGGCAACGTGACAAGACGGAGATATTTATTACCTCAATAATTTGTGGCAGTTATGATGATAGTAGTGGCACTAACCATTGTCCCTGGAAAGTATGTCATGTTTTCGATGCTCGAATGTAGAGCAAGCCTCATATAAATCTAGAGCTAGTCAACAAATATGGGAGCTAATCTTACTATTCACTAAGTGTAAGCTCATACAACCAAGTAAACACTCTTCAAGTACTTCCATATGGAATAGAGCAGGAGTAGAAATCATATGTTTTACTTGATAGCTGTAGCTGGTAGGGTAAGAAATACGTGTAGCTTGCAACCTGATGCAGGACGGAAGTGGATTACGATTAGGGTTTTGAAATTTGGGAAAGAATAGAAAAATTGGGGGAAAATACGAAAGATTCGGGAATCCACCAAGGTAAATCCACGCCCACTCTCAACGAATCCATGAAGAGAGATTTTGACTCAAGCGAAATCTATGCAAGAATTTTCTCAAATTTTTACATTTCATTCATCATTCAATTGTCTACAAAATATTTCATACAAAGTTTATTTATATGAAAACTCCAACAAACAAAATCCTAATAGAATCCAAAATCCCATCAAAATCCCTATGAAATAAAAAATACTATCAAATATCTTAATAGAATCCAAAATCCTAACAAAATATAAAATCAAAAATCCTATTAAATATCCTAATAAAATTCAAAATTCTAACAAAATTCTAATAGAAACAAATTTGATATCTATCAATTCTCCCCGGTTTCAAAACATTCATCCTCGATGAATGCAGAGATAAAAAATGTTAAACACATATGGGTTGAACTGATCTGCATCCTTCTACGAAGCATGTCAATTGGGCCATGGTGGTGGTCGAGAAATCGTAACTCGAACAACATATCTGAACTAATGCGATAGAAGTGGAACTGGCTTCTGCAATAAATCTGTTAAAATAGAAAATGAATATGATAAGTCACTTTCTGAATTAGATTTGCCTTTCCAACAGATCAAATATTTCTTATAATTTGTCGTAACTATCAAAATTTTATCACTTTGTTTCAGGTCATTCACTTACTGTCCGAAATCTGTATGGTAGCTTTATTGGTGGTAGTAGAAAAACTGAAGAATAATATATATTTTCAATTTCAATAGATGATGACTTTGAAATCGTATGTGTTAGCTCGTTTCGGACCTGAAATTCCGGTACTCCTTATACATCTTCAACTGATTTGTAAGTATTATCAGTAAACAGGAATTGTCGGTGAAGTTTCTTATGTAAATTTAGCATAAGATTTTCCAAAGAAACTACAAGTTTTATGGACATGTCATGTAGAAGAGTATGAAGTACTTTTGTTGACTTCTCTTTGTGAATATGATCATCAGGTGCATCCTTATGTGGCTGAAATTTTGCAGTTGGTTCCGTTGAGAGATCGTCAGAAATAAGAATTTTTGAATTTTCAACTTCGATGGATGGAAAGGAAGTACCATCTGACATTAATAATGGCTCATCATGAACTTATATATCCAGCGTAAGCACCAAAATACATTCACTATCAAAAATAGGAATATCTATTTCAACCTTGTTGACGATATTATCATCGTTAACCATTTGACTTCTTTCACCTCTTTACTCATTGTACTTTCGAAGCCATGGCTGTTCGGGTCTTTTGTTGATCCCGGCAAGTATTCGATTGCATTTTTCAACCTCATCAATCACATATTGAAGTTTTTTATCATCAATCATTATTTTAGCCTTAGACGATAGAAACTAGTAAGATGATGATAATAAATTTGGAAGTCGGTGTTGAGCATACTGATTACGAAATTGATGTTGCAAGATATCCCAATTCAAACACAATTTATACACTCTACTCCAATTATAAGGTTCTCCACCCAACTTTTATCGGGCGTAAAAACATTTCTGTGCTGATATTGGATCCAAATATCTAAAAAAATTGAAGATAATTCTCTCAATTTTTATAATTATACCTATCATCAAAACCGTAAAAAGGATATAGCAGTATACATCACACTCAACTTGTGATATTTTAGCATTGGTATTAATGAAGTGACCATGCAATATGAACTCTATATACAATAACTCAAAATTTTAGCTCAAAAAATTTCAGAAATACCCAAAGATGAGGCTCAAAACTGGTTCGGAGATGTTATGAAGTTGTTGCTGCTGTCGTTGAAGGAGGTATTGTTGTCGTTGTTGATTCTGTGGAGTTGAGAGGGTGGGGCTGCCGTAGTTGGAGAGAGAAGGGGGGAGGGGGAAGAGATAAGAGGATGGGGATTTTGGGGATCTTTTTCTTTTCTTTTTTTAAATTTTTTTCCTCTCCCTCTTTGCAAAGATCTATTGATCAGATTTTTGTTTTTTCAAATCTGATCTACTCCCAGATTTTTTTTTAGATCTGATCTCCTCTCCGAGTTTTTTTGTCAGATATGTTTCTCGTTTTTCAAAAAAATAAAATAAAATAGAAAACTAAAATTAAAATAAAAAGAAGATGAAAATGGAAGGAAGAAGATGAAGATGGAGATGAAAATATAAGCTCTAATATCAATTTGATGCAGGACGAAAGTGGATTAGGGTCATGGTTTTGAAATTTGGGAAAAAACAGAAAAATTGGGGAAGAACACAAAAAATTCGGAAATCCACCCAGACGAATCCACGCCCACTCTTAACGAATCAACAAGAATAGATTTTGACTCAAGCGAAATCCACGCAAGAATTTTTTTAAATTTTTATATTTCATTCATCATTCAATTGTCTATAAAACATTTCATACAGAGTTTATTTATAGGAAAACTCTAGCAAACAAATATCCTATAGAATCCAAAATCCCATCAAAATCTTAATAGAATAAAAAAAATCCTATCAATTATTCTAATGGAATCCAAAATCCTAATAAAATATGGAATCAAAAATCTTATCAAACCTATTGGAATCCAAAATCCTAACAAAATCCTAATATAATCAAATCTAATCTCCATCATTATGTGTCTCTATATATAATATATATCACAAAAATACCTTTATCTTTTACAATATAATTGGTAATAAACATGACATGAAATATTTGAATTTAACCAATTTGTTGTACAATGAGATGTAAAAGCAACACCAAAATTTCTATAAGATGTGACAATTTAATGATCGATTGTAATATGCATAAGAAAACATGAAAAATTAATGATTGATTGTAGTACGCATAAAGATGATGGTGCCATAAAGAGCACCACCTACGTACAGCTTTTGCAGCTATTAGTGTGTCCATATTTAACATTTGTCAACAAAAATGGCACATTCATGATTAGTAAATCGAGACTAAAACCATAACTATAGAAAATACACATAAGCAAAAATATATGTGAAAAGCATGATTTATGTTAATATTGTGTAAGAAATTAACTGACCTAACCAGAATAGGTTAAAAAATTTCACCGTGCATTTTTTTTATCCAACGCAAGTTTTTGAGAAATGGGTATAACTTATAAGAAGCTAACGGAATTGGAGTAGGGATGAGAATGGACGGATCTAAAGACCATTTTTTGTCCACCTTATTTAAAATTTGGAATTGAAAATAAATATTTTCTTTTCTTTTAATTCAAAATTTTTGAAGTCATTATGGTGAGCACTAACCCTCCGTATTCTATTAACAAGGCAATAATAGAACTAATATCAAAAGAGTTAGAAGTTGTTTACAACCAAACATACTACCAGAGAAGTAAAGACAAGACTACACCAAGATTACAACAACCGTTCCTATGGTGAACGGGCACACTAGGGCCTAACAAAATACAACAAATGAGCTGCCACTAACATGAAGCCCCTGTGAGTCACAATTGATCACTCCTTGTCATCATTGCTGTTGAGCGCCTCGATCCGCCTTGGTGCACTCGTGGTTTTTAATTCAAAATAGGTCGGGCCGAAGTTTAGTCCTTGGACCCGCCCATTTTCACTCCTAAATTGGGATAACTCACACATTCCTCCATCACTGTGTCAAACAGCCAAAACCCCAAAATTCAAAATTATAATAATAATAATAATAATAAAGTATAAAATTTGAACGATACCATTGTCGGTTCTAAGACGCCCTCGGGGGAAGCCAGCATAGATTTTAAGTTAATAAGACTAAAATATCGAACTTTTTCTGATACCAATTTCACCATTCTCTTTAGAATCAAAGGCAAGATTTTGAGACATGAGTAGAATTCATAATAACCAAAGACAAAAACTTGGACAAATCATAAGTTCCATCATCACGAGCAAAACCCTAAAAAAAGATCAAATAGCAAAAAAAAAAAAAAAAACAAGGAAATCGAAGCATACCATCTTGAGTTCTTCGCCGCTGTTATCAGAAGAAGCCAGCGATTGCTGCTTTGCTGGCATCGGAGAAGACTTCCCTGTGAGCCCAATTCGGCGTCCTGCTGACAAATCCAAGAACATACCCAATAGGAACCCGATGAGGAGCCCTGGAACAAAATTCTCGGTCTTTAGACTCGCAGCAAGCCATGGCTCCTCTCTCTGTTAGATGATGAAGTGACAAATGAAAGAAGAAATCAGAAAGATGGTTTCTTTAAATTGTGACGAAACGGAAATGATTAGAGATGAGAAAAAAGATTACCTTTTTCGAAGATTGCGAGGGATCTCGCTTGGATTGGAACATTCTCTCTCCCTCCCTCACTTGAGATTGGGGAATATGCAAGGGCTTTGGTCTGGTCTGGGTTTAGCTAAATCTTTCTTTAAAAGAGGTTTTTCAACGAAAATATTAAAAAAAAATGGAGTTTTACATATCGATCCCTTATATCTTTAAAAATTAGATTTTAGTAACTAAGATTTTCATATTTTGTAGTTCTCTAAATCTTTTAACTTACTTCACTTTAGTTCCTTTAAGTAACTTCTGTTAGGCCAAATAAATTTTTGGCCCGAATTTTCCGTTAGTCCTGAAAGTCCCTCTTCCTCTTATTTGGTTCCTCTCTCTCTCTTTTCTCCGAGTTAATCTCCATTGTTCTTTCTTTTAATTAAGGAGAAAATAACTACTGAAAAATATAAGGATCAATTTAACATGTCTTAAACAATTGAACTATTAGAAAGAAAAGAAAAGAAACTTCGAAAAGAAAAGAAATCCTAAAAAGAAAATGAGGAATATAGTGTTAGGGAAAGAAAAGAAAGAAGTCAGAGAGAAAATAACTACTGGAAAACATATGAATAACTACTGGAAAACATATGAATCAATTTAACATGCCTTGATCAACTAAACTATTAAAAAGAAAAGAAAAGAAAATCCAAATAGAAAAAAAGAAAATGAGGAATATAGTATTAGAGAAAAAAAAAAAAAAAAAAAAGAAGAAGAATGGAGATTAAATGGGATGGAAGATAGAGAGGAGAAGAACGATGAGGGAACCTAATAAGAAAAGGAAGAGAAGAGGAAAAAGGACTTTCAGAGGTAGAATAGAAAATTCGGGCTAAAAATTTAACTTGTCTATCGAAAGTTATCCAGGGGAGTAAAGTGAATTAAATTAAAGGATTTGGAAACTAAAATTAAAATATGAAGATTTAGGGATTAAAGTTTAATTTTAAAATATGCAAAGGACCGATATGTAAAAATGCAAACAATCTAAATGCTCACACTCGACTAAGTGAGCACCTATTTCCAATGCTGCTCATACTTGACTGTAGTGTGAGGTGCTCATTGAGTCAAGTGTGGTGGGCAATTAGAATTTCCCCACCACTTTGCCCACTGAGCTCAAGGGAAATTCTATTTATGCGTGACAATTTATTTTTGACGCAGAGATTTGAAATTTGCAAATAAACAACTTTGTTATTTTTCTTTTTAACAAAATTATCTTTTAAATTCCAAATCTTTAAGACTTTTTAAAAATTTTGAAATATTGTCACCGTCTTTCTACTCTGTTATCTTTCTAAAACAAAAAAAATATATTATGATATTTACATATAAAAAAATATATCTCTCACAAACTAATCGATTTTCTGACTCTATAAATTTTTTACATTTGCATTCCTAAAAAAGTTAGGAAGAATTTTAAGTTATTCGAATTTACTGTGACAAACGATTTTAGGGTTTAGAATTTGAGTTTTTTGAATTAAAATGGAAAAAATCCAATGTGCAATTGGTGTCCAAAAACAAATCTAAGGTATGGTTTAAAATTAATTTTAGTTTTTGATGCGTTTTTGTTAGCAAATTTATTGTAACTTTTTTTTTTTGCACAACGGTCGGCCACTTGTCGTCATTGGTGAATGGTAATATATTTAATCAAGTCGACTCAAAGTTTGAATCTTTCCTAAATTTTTCAAAATTTCTACCCGCAATCATGAATTTTTTAATCTTTAATGTATATATTCTAAATTGGAATAGCAAATCTCCAAATAATTTTGAAATCAATCTAATAGTTGTAATGTTGGGAAAATTAAATTTAGAGTGTTGGTCTCAGTTTGAATAGTAAATCTCATAGCGATGATGTCTCTTTTTCTGTAATCGATACTGGTTTCGATATGAATAGCGGAGCAGGATCATAGGAACGTTTGAAAATTTTAGGACTCGGTTGCCTTCAACGAAAATAGGAGAGACAGAGAGGGAGGGTTAAATTTGAAAAAAAAAAATTAGACTTACAGAGTAAATATGTAATGTTTCAAAATGGGAGATCAATATAAAAAGTAATATGGACGTCAAGAGTAAATAGCCATGCATAAATAGAATTTCCCCCGAGCTCAACTCCTCCTAAAATTGTAAGAAATTACAAGTTTACCACTATAAAAAATGGTTTCGCTCTCGAAGGCCAAATTTTTGTTATTTTTTTTTCTTTGAACGATAGCCGTTTCTATTGGATTAATGAGCTTTGGTCATAGATAAGGAACAAAAGCCTGCATTTTAGCACTTTTAATGAGTTATTGGTGGATATGCAGAAAGTTTGTATTATTTCTTTAAAACCTTTATTATGAAAGTCTGCATTTTAAATCAATTGCTTCAGAATTTTTCACAACTCTAAAGTTTTGCCCTACTGACCGAAGAGTATGTGACCATCTCACCAAGCCAGCCTCGAGGAATTGATGGATCCAAGCGCCAATTCTTTATTCGTCTTATTCAAAATTTTGAACTAAAAATATTTTTTAATTTAAATTTTTGAATTTGGTAAGTCAAGAATTAACACTTTGACCCGCACATTCTCTTCCATATAGGACTGCTAACTGGGCCATGCCCACGGCACGTGCCGCCGGCACGGCACGTGTCGCGGTACGCATGCCCGGGCTTAGGCCCGGGCTCGGCCTGCCGGCACAGCACGGCGGGGTCGTGCCGTGCCTGTGCCGAGCCCGTGCCGGCCCATGTTATTTAAAAAACAAAAAAAAAAGACTACTTAGCTTCATTTAACTGGATTTAACAAGAAGTAATAACAATAAAAAAAATATTATATTATATTTAATCTCATTACATTCATATAATTGCTCTATAAATCTCTCTAGAAGTTATACAAAGCCCGAAGAGATGGGAGAGGATCCTAACCGTCACCCTCAAGTTGTTCTTAGTATTTTTTCTAAGAGATTTATGAGTTAAAAATTACAAATTTTTTTTTTTTTGAAAATACATGAAATTCCGAACAAATGTAAATACTTTTAATCATACTTAATTTTTTCTGGTAAGCCTAAAATCTCTAGTACTACTTCATTAGCCAAATCTTGTTTTTTATCTTCTGCGTCGTACCAATTCTTCAAGCAAACACACATCTCCAATGTGTCCGGCGCTATTGAGGTTCTCAACTCCGTGAGCACTCTACCACCTGCGCTAAAAGTAGATTCCGATGCTACAGTAGACACCGGAGGAGTTAGTAAATCACGGGCCATATTAGAAAGCACGGGATATGTACTTGAGGAGATTGTTCTAAGAGTTGATATATATTTTGATATTCTTCATCAGTTAAAAGAAGAGAAAAAGAACCCGTGGCTTGAGAGTAAGAAGCGCCAGACGAGTGTGGATCTATTTTAATAAAATCCCGAAAAAAACGAATAAAAATTCTCAAAAAAAACGAACAAAAAACTTTAAATTATAAATACCTGTTAACCGGTGAACTATTTGAGAGATAAAGTAGAAATATCTAGCTAGAGAGATGAAGCTTGAAGCCGAAAAAGCGAAGAAAACCTTACTTCAGTGAGAAAACTTGCTTGGATCTTCTTTGGGAGACTTGCTTATTTGAGACTTCTTGATCACTTGATTGAAACTTTTTAGAAAGAGTTGAGAATTAAAGATTTTAGAAGAGTTTTGAGAATGAATTTGATTGTATAAGAATGATGAATGGAAATAGAGGAGATAATGAGATATTTATAGAGAAAGAAAGGTTTTAATTTGCAAAAAAAATTACAATCCCCCCAACGGCTATAAAAATAGCCGTTGGGGGGCTCTTCGCAAAAAAAATTTGCAAACCCCCCCAAAAAAATCCCCCCAACGGCTATTTAATTTTTTTTAAAAAAAAAATTCCTATGCCGGGCGGTGCCCGGCACGGCTCGGCTCACCAGAGCCGTGCTGGGCACGTGCCGGGCCGGGCGTGCCCAATGGACCGCCCAGCCCACTTAACACCCCTACTTCCATACTTGAGACCCACCGTGGAAACTCATGCTCATGTATACATTGACTGAATAATTCGCCGCCCGGCCCACTTAACACCCCTACTTCCATACTTGAGGCGCACCGTGGAAACTCATGTATATATTGACTGAATAATTCTGTATAAATTAGATATATTATCCAATTTTAAACTAAGGTATATAAGCAGTTCAAATGTTTTTGTGCTTTTGAAATAACTGTGAATTAACAGCCTTAACCTAATAACAGGTGAGATAGTAAAAAAATTGAACTATAGGTTTTCATATTATATGTAACGAAATATTATTTTATTACGACAGCCAAGAAGACTCCGTATAAATAATGTTTAGATATTTTGTGTATTTGTGTACGTAACCAATACCTGCACTGTTCATACTTGCATCCATACAACGGGAAATTCTAAATGCGCACCACATTTTACTAGTGTGCGCCTAATACTATAAAGTAAAGTGATTTACAACATAGGGAAAAATGGTGCTCACTAGTAAAATATGGTGCGCATTTGGAATTTCCCCCATACAACCTAATCCCAAAAAAGGAGAGCAATCAAGTTCAAGACTTAGTCAGCTTATGTTAGCGAAATTTAAAGAAAATGAGACATAGGGGGAGAGTTTAGAATCTTTTCTTGAAAAATATATTAAAATTAGCATACCATAACATTCTTACTTCATCTCAAGCATATAAAAATCTCAAACTATCTTTTATAGTTCATGTAATTTTTTTTTATAAAAAAAAAAAAAACAAAAACAAAGATGATAGCTTGATTAAATATCTAACTTAAAATCTTTATGATATCGGTAGGGATCTAATTGAAACTTTTCTCTTGAAAGTTATGGTTGTTAACCACTGCATTAATCTATGCAATGGTCATGAAACTATATGAGAATTGAAAGTAAACACGAGTTGTCGCCCATAGAAAAAGCTCACAAGTTGGCTAATACGGCCACGATTCGAATTGGTGACAAATTTCCATTACGAAATGGGAATTTTTTTAAATATAAATTCTCAAAATCTTAGATATTGAGATATATGCCTCTCAAATCGTAATTTTTAGATGAAAAAAAAAAAAAAAAAAAATCTAACAAGTTGGCTCGTGTGACCTTAACCCTTTCTATCAAGAATAAGAGAAACTCCTGTATTATGTAATATGTGATAATTATTTCATTTCGATTTCCAAAACACCAAGCTAGCATTCCATGGCAAAGTAGACAACCAACCAATGAATGAATAGAGCCAAAGGCTTTTTACTTCTAAAGGCGGTGTTTGGTTTAAAAGAAAATAGAAGAAAGAAAAAGAAAGTGAAAATGAAAGAGAAAAGAGAAGGAAAAAAAAAAAAAAAAGATGCAAATTGATTTTTCTTTGATGTTTGATTAGTGAAGAAATATTTTCATTTCTTTTAAATTTTCTGTTAAACGAAACAATAGAAAATATTTCTTTTTTTATTTTCTTTCTCTTAATTTTCTTTCAAACCAAACAGAGCCTAAGTAATAACTAGACTTTTATCTTCCTTCTCTCTAAAAAGTAAGAGAATTGAGAAAGAGAGAAGAATATTAATTTTGTTTTAAGAGAAGAGAAAATTACATAGATCTCACTATAAATGACTAAATTACCATAGTTATTCTATAAGTAGACTCTATATATAATCTAATCTCATTATCTCTAGTTCTATCACATTTTAACTAATGCATATAGCTTGCTCACCTCTTACCGTTACTGGCTTGAGTGTTTGAGGGTAATTGGTAGGGGCCAAGTCTAACCACCTTATCGTTCTTGTTCCCTGTGAAGGTGGCCCTAGGGGCATTGGCTCTCGAAGAAAGGACAAGAGAGCTCCGTTGGCCCTAAACATCAGTAAGTTCAACAACTCTCCCATTTTTTTTTGTCGTCTTTAGTGTATCCTTTGACTTCATTAAGCACTAAATTCTACTTTACACTATTTTTTATGTGATTCTCATTTTAAAAAAGAAAAAAAAAAAAAACTTTGAAAATGACTCTTCACTTCTTACTAATTTCATCTTTTTCCATTAATCCTTTTTCTTAATATTGTCAAGATATCTATTATTTCTCTCTCATTTTGATTAATGTATATGTAATCAACCATACATAATGGAGTGTACATAAGTAAATATTTTTACAAATAAATAAACCCCGTTAATATGTGGCTTTTACCCTTCCAAATTTAATATCTGACCAAGCTACCAAAAGAAGATCCACATGTCATCTTTTTTCACTCCACTTCCTAATCCAAAAAAAGGTTAGCATTCAGGAAGGAACTATCAACTCCCCAGTTATATGTAGAGATAATAATGGACGAATATACGGGCCAATATTTGTCATTTCCTATATAAAATTTCGAAATTAGAAAAATATTTTTTTTATTTTTTATTCAAAATTTTATATAAGGTGTACCAAAAATTGACTCATATACGTATCCATTGGCATCTCTAGTTACACCGTTATAGTTTGAACACAAAAGCAAGATTGAATTATGAGAAGTGGTAGGTTCAAATCCTCAAATTATGTCAATCTAATTTGACTCATGCCTTCCCTATGTGCAACCCTAGGCAAGCTAAAATATCCAATCATCAAAACCCCAAATCAAAAAGATATTGCGTTGAATGATCAAAATCTAAAACACATGCCCACACTCACTCAAACACACTTTTGTGCCTAACCATGTTCTCTCTTTCATTATTCAACCCCAATAAAACAGTAACTATGCCCAGTAAACACGTTACCTCAACCAAAACCATCACGCATAAAAAGCAAGCCACGCCCCCCATGTGATCGCCGGTGCGTATGTCTCCCGCCGAGCCCCAAAATATTAAATAATAAATTTCATAGGGGTATCAGCAAAATTTTGACATGATATCCTACGGGAGTTTCTAAACGAGCACACTAATTTCTTAGTAAGCCCACTCCTCCTCAAAGTATTGGTGTGCTCCTTTGGAAACTCATCTCATGTATCTTATCCTATGGATCCGCAGCCGGTCCAGTGTCTGGGATCGCGTAGTTTTTTATATTTTAGTCCCTATTTATTTATTTATTTGTTTATCCGATCCATTTGAAGGGAGTGGGGTAGGTAACTTATCTCGAGGTCCTATCACCGTACCGGTGACGTAACGAACGTACGATCACCGACCGGCCGATGACTGCCCGCTGCCACGTCATCCCCGCCGCAGGGGACCAGGGGGACCAGTCACGTGCGTTCGGTGCTACACATTATCCATGTGCACATCACTACATCCACCAGAAACAAACAAGTAATAAAATAAAACAGAACGAAGAAATTATTGCCCACTTAATAAACAAATTAATAAGCGGTAAAATTGTTAAAGTTTGCTACAAGATCACCATAACTTTTGGTTTTTCCCCCTTATTTTTCCACAAATTACCTAAAAAAAAAAAATTTGCTAAAACGACTGCTTCTTCGGGAACTCAAAATGCAGGAAGAAGGAGATTAAGGGTTCTAACATAACCTGATTAGTCTCTAAACTCAAAACTAATTTAACCCTCATCTAATCAAAAAATTCTCACTAGTGGAGAATTTTTCCTTGCCTCCCTAAAAACTCTCTCTCACAGTCAAATATTCAAATGAGCTGCCTAAAGTCCGGCCCCAAATGGTGATGGATCAGCAGCTGCTCGTCCAAACCCGACGACGACACGGGGCCCACCCGGTCGAAGATGGAACCGGGGGGCCCTCCCGGGCGAACGAACTGCTGGTGCAGCTCCTTCTGGCGCCGGAGCTCGAGCACCTTCCTGTGGGAGTTTGAGTGCTTAGAGAGGACGAACGTCGGGCTCGCCGCGGGCCGGTACTCGGGGACGAGGCGGCCCGACTTGTACCGGACCCCGCAGGCATTACACAGCGTCTTGGGCCCCATGGGCCCAGTTCGCCACTGGGGCGTCTTGTCGGTGGCGCAATGCAGGCACCTCCGCCCGTCGGAGGGCGCCATCAGCGGCGGGATTTCCTTCCGCTTGCCGAGCTTCGGAGCTTTCCGCAGAGGGTTCGGTTTCAGCGGGAGGGACTCCGGCGACGAAGGGGTGGCGGCAGAGGCGGCCGACGCGGCGTTCGGGCAGAGGACGAGGAGACGGGAGGACCAGTTGTTGGGGGCCGTACGTGAACGCTTGCTCCTCGCCTTGCCCGGGACGGGGGTGGCCTCAGGGAGAAAAAATAGGGCAGGCTGCTGCTGGATTGGGGCGGTGACGTTACCGCCGAGGGAAGCGGAGGACGGGATTTCGACGCTGCTGCTGTCACGCGTATCGGATGAGGAGGAGACCGAGCCCGAGCCTGGACCCGAACACGATTGGACGCCGGAGATGAGCTGGAACTTCTGCAGGTCTTCGCTCGAGAAGGAATCCTCCTCTACGAAATTGGAAAGCCATTCGAGCTCCGCTAATTCATCGTACTGTAACCGAAAATAGTAAAAATAAGGAAATATATGATTTTTCTGGAAAATAAAAAAATAATTTAAGGAAATTAAAAATTCTGGTAACGGTTTTGAGAAGAAGGTGAATGCTGACGAACGATTAAATGAATTAAAAGTAAATCAAAGTAAAATTTTGAAATTGGAAAATTAAGAAATTCTAAATTTCCCGCGAAATTAAAAGGAGAGAACGAAATTAAAAAGGAAGGAATCATCAAAAGATGCCGTGCAGTAATTATCAGAAAATTATATATTTAATTCTTCACCTCGGGAATAACGCCCGATTTATTAAATTATCGACTCATTTATTAGTGTCTGATACAGAAATAAATGAAATATATAAAATTTTCAAGGGGAAATGAAATCAAAATAATTACCGGCTCGCAGAGTTCGCCGGAGAGGCAGGCTAAGTCGTTGGAAAATGGTGGATCGCCGCCACCGGAGACAGAGTTGCAGCTGTCGACGGCTGTGACGGTGGAGGAGTCAGTAGAGTTCCCCGTCCCCACCTCTCCCTCCGCTTCCGCCTCCGCTTCAGCCTCGAAACCTCCGTCATCCCCCCCGTTAACGTCGTTATTCTCCGCCTCCTCCTCGTTTGAGAAATCGAGGAGCTCCTCGACGAGGAAGTGCTCCCCGCCTCCCCCTCCGTGTTTCTTCTCCTGCCCCCCGCCGACAATTTGAGGGCCCCCCGCCCTGTAACAGCCGCCATAGATGCAGTCGGGAGCTTCCATTTTGGAAAAATTAGGGTTTCTGAGAGCCCAGCCAGAGAGAGAACAGAGAAGAGAGAGAGAGAGAGAGAGAAAAAAAGAGTGAGGGTTTTATTTTGAGGGGTAAAGGATCGAAACGGTAAATAAAGCAAAAAATCTGGTGAATTAATTTTTTTAAATTAATGGGGAGAGAAAAAGGCAGAGTCACCTTTGCCTGTTGGCGTTTAAGCCCCTTTGTATACTGAGGCCACCGCTTCAAAAAAAACCCCACCCTCTTCACTCTATTTACGCCCATGCCCCTCATGCTATAATGCTTTGTTGAAGAGTACGTCACCCCCAGATTACCTTTCTACCCCCACGAAACCGGAATTATATAATTAAACAAGGAAATTAAATGAGGGTAGTTTTGGGAGAGGATAGAAAAGGTACCGCCGTAAATTTGGCATAGAGTGGCAGTTAATTAAGCTACGGGTTAATTTAAATTTGATTTAAATTTTAATTAAGGGAGTGAACAATTCAACTCCAAAACTCTCCTAAAGAATCGATCTAACAGTGTTTGTCTCTGCGACTCGTGCATTAGCGTCCAAGTTTCCTGCCGGATTCGTCTGCCAATTTTTAATTTTTTAATAATATTTTCATTTTCTCTTTGCCTCGACAATCGTGCTCACTAATTTTCTGCTAATTTAATTTTCCCCTCGGTTTCTAGTTGTTTTAGTAATAAAATAATTACTTAGACACGTTCGGGCACGACGGCTCCAGGGGGCATTTGGATTGATTTGAGAACGTCGGCAGTTTTCAACTTTTGGGTCGCCATGTCAGCACGCCACGTAGGACGGTGGGAGCGAGTCAGCCGTCGGATTGGTGGTGGGGCCGCAGCGTGGCAGAATCTGGTGGTTCGTGTTGGGGAAAGAGAGGACTGAGTCCGGTGGGCCCGGGTCCCACTTCGCCTGATCGCGAGGCGAGTCGACGTGGGAGTTTGAGATAAGGTGCTGTCCTAGAAAAATGATTTCTTCCTCCTGTTATTTGCAGGTTAGCCGCTGCGTAATTTACAATTGCACATTCGAATATTTTGTGTTTTAAATAGTGTTTATCAGGGGTGGGTTCAAATGCGTAAGGATAAATCGTAACGGTGAGTATCGATCGGTTCGGTTTTAAGAAAAAAATTTCTACCGAAAATCGAACCGAAATCGAAACCGACCGAACTTTCAAAAAAATCAAAACCGAATTTTTGGTTCGGTTCGGCTCTGTTTCCGGTTATTTAGATTTGAAACTAAATATGCAATAAACACTTGTATTTTATAGAAAAGATAATAATTTTTCTTTTTATTTTTTTCATTTTCTATCTATTAAAATAAAAATAACATGTTTTCATCAAATATTTAAAAAAAAAAACATATTGAAAAAAAAAAAACTACAATTGTAAAATTTCTGTTTTTTCGATCCGTTTCAGTTGGAGTTAAAGCCACTGAAATCCGAAATTAATTTCGGTTTTTAAACCGAATCGAAAACCGAATAAACCGAACCATTCTGTTTGGTTTTGCGGTTCAGTTCAGGTTTTCTGCTCAACCCTAGTCAGGCGTAACACTTCCTGTTCAAATTTATAAAATTTCATCTTTCTTCTTACATGTTAAGTTCTTAGATTCATGCCTGGTATTCTACATTATAATAATAGAAAGATAAACTTATTGTTAATTTATTAATATTCAGGATAATGTTATGCGAACCAAGATAAATAATTTGGACGTAGGCAAAGTTTTTAATCAAGATGATTTTGTTTGAATATTAAGGGTACTATTTGGAGAATAACTAACGAATATAAATAATTTTCAGTTTGGATCGAATTTCTAGACTGTGCATGCGAATGATTCTAAAATTGTTACTTAAAGCAAATAAATATCATGTGGTTCTATGCTTTACAAAAATGACATGCTTAAAAATAGGTGCATGCGATTTATTCTAAAATTGTTACTAAGAGCAAATAAACGACGTGTGGTTCAAATTTTTACTGAGAAGACGTGCTTAAAAAGAGGTGCATGCGATTTATACTTAAATTGTTACGAAGAGCAAATAAATGACACGTGGTTCTAATTTTTACAAAAAAGACACGCTTAGAAAGTTGTGCATGCAATATATTCTAAAATTATTACTAAGAGCAAATAAATGATACGCGGTTCTAATTTTTACAAAAAAGACACGCTTAGAAACAGGTGCATGTGATTTATTCTAAAAATTTTACTAAGAGCAAATAAATGATACGTGGTTCAAATTTTAACGAAAAAACATGTGCGATTTATTCCCGAACTACTATTAAGTGCAAATAAATGATACGCGGTTCTAATTTTTACGAAAAAGACACTCTAAAAAAGAAGTTGTGTGTGTCAATATATATATATATATATATGAGGAAACGGAAAATACACCGGCGGTGAAGGGAGATCCTTCACAGCCACTTAGGTGACCCAATAAAATTATAACACGGGGCGTCATTTAAGGCAACAAATAAATGAATTCTCTTAAATGACACCACGTGTAATAATTTTATTGGGCCACCTAAGCGGCGGTGAAGTAAACTTCCTTCACCGCCGGTGTATTTCCCGTTTTCTCTCTCTCTCTCTCTCTCTCTCTCTCTCTCTCTCTCTCTCTATATATATATATATATATATATATATATATGAGAAAACAGAAAATTCACCGACAGTGAAGGGAGTTACTTCACCGCCGCTTAGATGGTCCAATAAAATTATTACATATGGTGCTAGATAACAAATAAAAGAACTCTCTTAACCGCTCTTTGAGTGGTGCCACTGTAATAATTTTATTGGACCACCTAAGCGCGGTGAAGGAACTCTCTTCACCGACGGTGAATTTCCCGTTTACTCTCTCTCTCTTATATATATATATATATATATATATATATATATATATATATATATATATATATATATATATATATATATATATATATATATATATATATATATATATATATATATATATATATATATATATATATATATGGAGATTACTATAGGTGAGCCGCTAGCTTAGGAAAAGTTATGTGAGCTAGCGGCAAAACTATAATGATCCAATGATTTTTTTTTTTTTTTTTACAATTACTATCTCTACCTTTTAACTTGATTCAGATTAAATTTCATAAATTTTAGAGTTCATTTACCCTTTCATCAAGTGCATACAAAATCTTTTATTCATTGAAAACTGTTAATTTTGTGTTAACTTGATGGAGGACCAAATCAAAACTTAAAACCAAGAAATAGGGTATGAGTGAACCCTAGGAGGTCGAGATCTTAATCTCAAAAAAAAAAAAAATTTAAATATTATTGAAAGTCGTGGAAATGAACTGCAGCTCAGGTAACTTGCGTGAGCTGTCAGCTCATTTCTATTTTTCTCATATATATATATGTGTGTGTGTGTGTGTGTGTGTGGGATTACTGTAGGTAAACCGCCAGTTCAGAAAAAGTTTTGTGAGTTATCTGAGCTACAGTTTATTTCCTCTATCACCAATAATTTAGAAAAAAAAAAAATTAGATTATGATCTCAACTCTCTACGGTTCACTCAAACCCAATTTTTTGGGTTTTAGTTTTGATATGATCCTCCATCAAGTTAACACAAAATTAACGGTTTTCAATAAATAAATAAAAAATTATGCACACAATAAAATAGTAAATAAACTTTAAAATTTATGAAATTCAATAAATAAATAAAAAATTATGCACACAATAAAATAGTAAATAAACTTTAAAATTTATGAAATTTAATCCGAAAAGAATTAAGAAGGTAGAGATAATAATTGCTAAACAAATTGACGAAAAATCATTGGATCATTATAGTTTCACCACTAGTTCACGTAATTTTTCTTAAACTGGTGACTCTCTCACACACACACACACACACACACATATATATATATATATATATATATATATATATATATATATATATATATATATATATATATATATATAACTTTGGAAATTATGTAAGGATGCAAGTATCACTGGCACATGGAAATTATGTAAGGATGTAAGTATCACTGCACAGAACTTAAAACTTCTACATGGTTGTGATGTAAATTAGCTAGAGAGAACATTTGGAAAAAAAAAAAAAAAAGATACTACAAGATTTGAAGGGAAATATTGAAATTAATAAAACAAAATAATATAAAATCTTGTGTCATTGATTTAACTCTTATGCTCAAAGCTCATTAGATGTCCCACCCCTATTAAGTATTTGACGATGAAAATATCCACTAACTTCCTTATTGGGAGCATGAGATCTCTTTATCTTTTTTCCACTTTTAGATTTTTATTTTGCTTAGATTTAAAGCGAAGACTGCAAAAGATAAAATAAAGACATATACAACTCAATTAAAAGAGAAAGGGAATCGCTTGGCGTGGGGGGCTTAATTTCTGTTTTTTCTTTTTTCTTTTTTCTTTTTTCAACTTCTCAGCCTTTTATGGCTTTATTTATTTTCCTCACTCTCGCGCCGGTGATGGGTCCCCATTTGTCACGTGAGTTGGTGTCAGCCCCACGTGGTGGAACCGCTTGATTAGCGGCGGTTAGTCACACGTGTCGGTTGAAGATTGCGTCTTGGTCGCTTCGGACTTCACCGCGCGTGCTCCGTCGGGTCGGGCGCGTGTCTGGGTCGCCGCCGATCTCACTCAGCGGTGACGCTGCGGCCACGTGACTTGTCAATTAAAGGGGATTAAAGGGGTCGGGCGCGGGTCTGGGTCAGGCTTAATTCCCTCCCCCCCACCCCCCACCCCCCTCCCCCCCATTTTTCTGGGAAATTCTAACGGGGCACAACTGTTTTTCCTAGTGAGTTCAGATTTCATAGTGAGCCCAATGTGTGATATCAGTAAAAGAAAAAATTTCTTAGTAAGCACAAATTTATTCCGAAAATACCCTTCTTTATATTTTCCTTATCTTCTCTTCTCTCCTCACTTCATCTCCACAAGCCCTAACCAAAATCCAAACTTCCTCTTCCCTTTTCCCTCCCACTCCGTTCGTTCCTCTCCCTCTTCCCTTCATCTCCACAAACCTCCTTCTCCTTCCAAATCTCCTATCTCTCCCATTCGTACACCCGACGCTACCGCCGCCGAACCCTCCACCGCCGAACCCTCCGCCGCCGCCGCCTACCCCGCCGCCAACCTCTCTGTTCTCCCGCCGCCACTGTCGGTGTTCTCCCGCCACCGCCGCCGACTTCCCTCGGTGAGTTTTACTAATTTAGCAATATTTATTTTAAAATTTAATTTTTTTTATTTTTGGATCAAACAACTATTCATTGTGATTTTGTTGGAATGAAGAGGAGGAAGAGTGAAGGAGCTAGCAAAATTGGTTCTAGTATTTTTTGTTAATTTTGATTTTTAATATTTAGATTATAATTATAAAGAAAATATAATATTGAAATCGTAGTTGTAAAATATGCGAAAATTTAGTTATTTTTCTAATTATAGACGTTAATATTAAAATTTATTAGTTAATTTAGAAGTTTAATGGTTTTGTCCTAATGGTTGATAAGTAACAAAAGACGGTTTCAGTGTCTTTAAACTTTAATAGTACACTATCTCTCAGCTACAAAATAAATAGAGAAAATATGATATTTGTTGCAAATTATACTTTGTTACTATTTACTTACACAGAAAATTTACTGTTTTGATAAAAAAAATCTATGAATGAAATATCTTTGTATTGCATAGAAGAATCCGGCAGAATCTTCTCGCGTTCGACCAACTGCCTCGTTAAGGAGGAAGAAAGCAGCATCTCGACCACAAATCCAACGCCCGATACGAGAGAGAGAAATCTAAGTGGCCGTAAATACTGAATTAAATGTAGAAACTCCTAATTTGATCAGATATGATAGTGCAAGATTAGAAGAAGGGAATACTGATGCAGGAGGCTCTCAAGATGATCTTCATGAGTCAAATTACCGAGGTCCAGTTGATTTATCAGTACTGAATAGTTTCAAGACGCACGTTGCTTTCTTCGTTTTAAAAGATGAAGAACCACCAAAAGAGCAAGTAGAGGAACAAAGATAAGATCAATCCACTCCTAATGCACCCAATACGGTAATTATGTCTCGAACCAGAAACAGACGTCAACTCCCGAGGAAGACAAGGAGACAGTGATTAGATTATATTAGTTGTGTATTGATATTGATGATGTTAGGAACTTCAAGTGGCCGGTGTAATTATTTTTTGCAAACATTTTGAATAATTTGTAGAATATATGGTTTTTATTTGTAATGAACCCTATTGGTCGCTTTTTGTTCGATTAATATACACACTACGTTTGTATTTGATCTTATTTCTTTAATTTGTATAAGATCTTGTTTGTTTTATATGTAGGGGACCTTATTTATAATCTTCACTATTTCATTGTATCAGTTATTGTATCGTTGTTTCATTGAATTGGTATATCAATGTATCATTATATCGGTGTATCAGGAGTATCATTGTATTTGTGTATCTGGAGTATCATTGTATCGGTGTATCATTGTGTATCAGTGTATCATTGTATCGGTGTATCGATGTATCAGTGTATTATTGTGTCGGTGTATCAGTGTGTCTGTGAATTATTGTATCTTTTTTGCTTCATTCACTATATTTTGTGTAATAATGTATAATTAATTGTTAATATAAGTCATTAAAGTGACGTTAAATTGGGTAAACTAATGATTTATCAATTTATTACATAAATAGAGTGGGTGAGGCAGCGGCGGAGAATCAGATAGGGTCAAGCCCCAGTTCGGACTGTCAGTCCGAACGGGGGGCGCCATTCGGACTGACAGTCCGAATAAAACCGGTCTGTTCGGACTTATAGTCCGAACAGATCCAGTCTGTTCGGACTTACAGTCCGAACAAGACTGGATTGTTTGGACTTACAGTCCGAACAGGCCTGTTCGGACTGTAAGTCCGAACGGGGTAATCGGAAGAGGGAAGAAGGGCAAAATAGAAATTTTTTTTAGAGGGCACAGTTGATATATATGGTAAACTTTAACTTGGCTCACTGGGGAAAAACTTGTGCCCCTTTAGAAGTTCCCCATTTTTCTTTCACCGTTTGTTCATATAAACGTGAAAGGATTTGGATAATCGAATGCGGATCCGAATCCATTTAAATTGAATTCGGATATAAATTTAGTCTTGCAGTCAGATTGAATTTAAATTCAAATGGTCCATATTTAGGCCGAACTTGTGCTCAAATTAGAATTGCAATTTTCAAACTGTATTCAAGTTCGGATAATCTGATTTCATATACCCGTTTAGTTAAACATATAAATTATATATATTACATACTATCATATCATATACCTGAATATATCTCGTATTTATATATATATGTAACACGATCCAATTTCAATATGCACCAACCTGATACTAAATCGAAATCAAACTCCTAATCAAAAGACTTGAAGATGGCTTTCTAACCTACTTCTCCCCCAAACTCGAATTATCTACATAAAAATCAGAAATATATTTAAGAAGATATCTACTTCACAATTTTAACGTGTATCCATATCCTCGAACATCAAATATAGTTTTTACAATATCCAAATCGTATTTTTATCCATATCCTTTCTTATTTTTTTAGCGAATATGGGAATTAAATTTACTATCCGGAGCAAATATCCATATTCGTATATAGAAAAAGGAAAAAATATAAATATGGAAGTAGCCATAATTGATCATTATCCAATCCATTTATACCTCTATCTTAAGTATCCTTCCAAATTTATTATATTTTTAGGTTGTACTTCAATCATATGTTCAATATATGAGAACGTTCCCTGAATATGTTATGAATAATTAACACTCACACCTTAAAATTAGGAAATAAAATTTATTAATAGGAGTGAAATTCTTTATTCCAAGTTACATATGAACTATATATATATATATATATATATATATATATATATATATATATATATATATATATATATATATATATATATATATATATATATATATATATATATATATATATATATATATATATATATATATATATATATATATATATATATATATATATATATATATATATATATATATATATATATATATATATAAGAGATAAGCTGACATCTCATGCAAGTTATCTGAGCTGCAGTTTATTTCCACTATCTCAAATATTTTTTTTTAAAAAAACTTCTTTTAGATCATGATCTCGATCTCCTAGGGTTCACTCATAACCCAATTTCTTGGTTCATCAAGTTAAAACAAAATTAACGGTTTTCAACAAAATAAAATATTTTGTATTCACTTGATGAAAGGGTAAATGAGCTTCAAAATTTAAGTAATTTAATATGAAAGAAGTTAAGGAGGTTGAAATAGTAATTATAAAATAAAAATGAAGAAAAATAATTGGATCATTATAGTTTTGCTACTAACTCATGTAACTTTTTCTGAGCTGACGATTCACCTACCCTAATTCTAATATATATATATATATATATATATATATATATATATATATATATATATATATATATATATATATATATATATATATATATATGGATTTCAATGGTTGAAAAATGATAGAAACTATTTTTTATTAATAATGGAGAACTTCTCATTCCAATTATATAATAAAAGGTGTAAATATGAAAATATCCAAGTTTTAGAATGAACGCAGAATCAGACAGGATTTCATTAATCTTTTCATCCATAGTTCCATAATCACTCTTAATTTTTAGGAAATATACTTGATTAAGAGGGGAGAATTGTCTTTTTTTTTTAGTTATATGATTCAAAGTGTAAATATGAAAATATGAGGTGTTCAAAAGCCAAAATATTTTGGAGGTTAACAAAGGATTCGTGAAGATTTCATGTGCAAACAAAAAATAAGATCCTTCTTTTCTCTGCTCTTATTATTATTTTTTATTGTTATTTAATTTGTGAGAGGTTCCACACTCAACTCTCTGTTGAGACTCACTTTAGATAATATTGCAAAAATATATATGCATGTGAATTTGATTCGCAAAAAGAAAAATAAATTGTGTTTAAGAGGTTATAAATGGTATTCGGAAACCTAATAACTCGAATCAACCTTTTAGACATGCAGCGGGTTTGGCATCAAAATTCAACATGAAAACCTTGTTAGATGCAATTCGAAAGTGATCTTCTTCAAATTCAAAATCTTATAATGAATAACAATGTATAGATGTATGTGTTGTATTTTGCCATATTATTTAGCCTTGCAAGTTTTAATTTAAGATATTAACTTGCAAATGTATATAAAAAATTCAATCTAAGAAAGATGAGACTCTGGCTGAATCCAAGTCCAAATACAATTCTTTGGTGGGTTTCGATATGCACTAAACATGAAATCTAATCCAAATCCTTCTTGTTTGAACCCCCAACTGACTCCAACTGGCGAGAGAACTTCACAAATCCTGAGAATTTCTAAATGAGCACGCCACTTGACTAACAGAGCACACCTTTTTGAGTGGTTGGGGATTATAGTTTCCGAACAGTTTGAACGACTTTAACCCAACTACGGCAAAAGACAACGTGACAAGAATAAATAACAAACTCGTAATACCTTACAACTTTAGGAGGAGGTGGGCTCGCTAAGATCGGTGGTGTGCTCAATTAGAAATTCCCCCCAATTTATTGCCCATCCTCAGCAACGAAGAGAACTTCCATGTCCATTAAAGGAGATTAAACCAAATCATGCTAAGGAAACGAGAAGATTTGAGAGAGTTGAGATCCTTAAAAGTTGCCTCTGGTGCGCAACATGACCAGGATGCTTCTCATCATATGCAATGTTACTCCCATCTTAAATAACAATTGCCATCATGATTTGATTTCGTAGATTTTGTTGGGTGCAAAAGTTTCTCTCATGTGAGAGTCTCATGCTAAAACTTGCCATTTATCTCTCTCTCTCTCTCTCTCTCTCTCTTTAATTTACTAAATGAAGCTAAAAAATCTCGGATTTGGATCCAAATATCTATGTTGCCAACAATAGAAAGGAGAGGTGCATTAAGGCTACTTTCTCGCATCACATACAAATATCGGAAAATGCTTATTTTTCTAAATTTCTTGTGAAACATTCTCTCCTCTCTTTAAAACTCATAACGAGTGAAAAATGTCAACATATATAATGGTAACAAGGTATTGCTTGTTTTTTTTTTTCTTTTGCGAACAACTCCAGAGATATCTTTGAAGGTGCATGCAAAAACAACACTGCATCAATAATTATTTGTCATTTTGCTTTTTATCCGTTATCTTCTACTTGCCAACGAATATACATGTCATCGTTGCCACAGTTCTCGACAAAAAGTTGATACAAATTTGGTGGAGAACAAAATATCTTCGACAAATATTATAATTGAACTTCTTACATTTAGAATCAAACCTCCCACGTGAGGAAGAGAACCCATACATGGTGTGGTCCAAGTCTTTGAAATTTGAGGTTTAGAACAAAATAATTAGTTTGGTACGTCCTCACTGTTCTTTGCCAAATACGGAATTGTTCTTTGGTGTGGGTAGTTAGCTGATCGATTACTTTCTTGGTTGATGAATGTGCAATTCGAGCATGTGCAACGGCCGAGCAATTTGTTTGCTCCGTTGCTCAGGGATGTCGCCCTCCCATTTGATTAGAGAAATTGATTGTGGATAGCGAAAATCCGGGAAATTCTATTTGCACACTGAAAATTACTCTTGACGCACTGTTTTAAAATTTACAAATAATTACAAGTTTACTATTTTTTTTTGGACTAAATTACCCTTATAAATTTCAACTCAATCCCTCATCCAGCTCTCCCTCCCCATCCGCGCTGTAGTCTCCTGCCTCGCCAGCCGCAACGGTGGCATCGCCGACTCCTGAAACATCGACTACTCTGCCACCAAAAACAGCCTCCTCGCCGGCCGCCGCCTCGACGCCTCCCACTCCCATGGCTACTTCAGCTTCCTCCGTTGCCGCTCTCTCTCTTCTCCCTGCTCGCTCTTCCCCTACCTCCCTCTCCCCATCCTCATCCTCCTCCATCTCTCTCCGCTCCTCCTCCTCCTCCACCTCCTCCCTCTCCCTCTCCTCAAGAACTTGCACCTCGGTCTCCTCGAATCTCCTCGTAACAGCCGCAGCGGTGGCACCGTAGAAGATGAGGGTCCTGATCGTCAACACCAACAGCGGCGAGCACGCCGTCATCGGTTTCTACTTCGCTCAGCAACTCCTCGCATCCGGACATCACGCCACCATACTCACCGACGGCGATGAGGCCTCCGACAAGATGAAGAAGCCCCCTTTCACCAGATTCTCTGTAGTGACAAGTATCCATTTTGATTTTGATTTTGTTGGTGGTAGTGTTTTGATGTAATTGTTGTTTCTTTGGTTTGTGCAGGAGCTGGTGAGTGCTGGCGGACAGACGGTGTGGGGCAACCCTGCGGAAGTAGGGAAGGTGGTGGGAGGGGCAGAGTTTGATGTGGTGATAGATAACAATGGCAAGGAACTTGATATCGTCAAGTATGTAACTCGTGCTATATTAGCTATGACGGCGATTGTTATGCCTTGGAGCAGAGAGAGATGCTGTTCAGGCTGCTGGGGAAGAAGCCCAAGTGGGTCGGGAAGAAAGAACGGGGTTTGTCGGTTGAATTTGGGGGGAAATTCTGTCAAAGGAGGTTTAAGGGATTGAAGGGCAAAATTGGAAAATAATTTGTGCGCTGAGAGTAAATTGCTCATATTTCAAAATGGAAGTCTGGTGCAAAAAGTAACCAGGGTATGAAGAGTAAATAGCAGAGAGCAAATAGAATTTCCCCGAAAATCCTATCGTTGCTGGTGAGATTGTTTTCTAGTGCGGAGTACCCTTGTGGGAGGGGACATCCGCAACCGCAGGGAAATTCTATTTGCGCACGCCTATTTACTCTTGATACCCTGATAGCTCTCTACACTAAGATTCCATTTTGAAATATCACCAACTTAGGGAAATTCTATTTGCGCACGGCATTTTACTCTTGATGCCCTGGTTTCTCTTTACACTAAACTCATATTTTAAAATACTACCATTTTACTTTCTGCGCCAATTTTTTTTTCCAAAAATAACCCTCCTATTTTTCTCTAACTCCTCACCCGTCCAATTCCATTTAGCAAAAAAATATTTTTGTCGGGTATTAGTACCCGACCAAGAAACGTGCTGGTCGGGTATTAATACCCGACCAGCAAGCGTAGTTTCAAAAAAAAACTAATTAACGATAAATTACAAACAAATACGTATAAACCCTAAAAAAAAATTCAAATCGTACTTTAGATTTGTTATTTGACACCAATTGCATGTTGGAATTTTCCATTTGCATAAGAAAACTCAAATGCAAATTCCAAACTCAAATTTCACTTGTCACGGTGAAATCGAAGAATTTAAAATTCTTCTGATTTTTTCAGGAATATTAATGTAAAAAATTTTAAGGCGTCAAGAAATCAAATAGATGATTTGTAGGAGATGTATTTTTATTAAATACTAAAAAAAAAATCATTTAGGGTTTTAGAGAGAAAATAGAAGAGAAAAACGATGAGTCGTAACTCCAAATTTTAAAAAGTCTTAGTTTGGAATTTATAAGAGTAATTTAGTCTAAAAAAATAATGGCAAACTTGTAATTATTTATAAGTTTTAAAACCGTACGTCAAGAGTAAAATGTCGTGTGCAAATAGAATTTCCCACCAACTTATACCCTGTGCACAATTTTTTTTTCCAATTTTAACCCTAACTCCATTTTATCTAATGTTCTTCGATTGTTTCCCAATTTTTTCCCTCGTCATTAAAACCACATCACCAGCGTGTCTGCCGGTGTCAGCGGGGCGTCCTGCGATAGATGTGCCGGAACTTCCACTCGTTGCCGAGCAGATCGCACATCACCAGTGTCTGCACCGGCATCTCGCTGTTGAAATCAAGGCCGGGGGAAGATGGAATCGGCGCAGAACCTCGGCACCGAGAATTCGCCCCTGTTGTTCGCGTCGCTCGGGGTCAGTATCTTCACGAACGCCGCCGCGACTTCCACTGGGGCAACATCGCCGTCCTCTGCAGCGGCCGGGGCGGGATCCGGCCTAGGATGGAGGGGTCATCCTGGTGTAGACCTCGTCGGTGACCTGATTGACTTGGTACTCGACGGAGACGACGCGACACTGGACGTAGGGTTTGGTGTGCACCATGACAGAGAAGTCTGACGGCGACGAGGACTACTCCACGTGGCCCCCAGGGAAGTTGTAATAAGCCCAAGATTCGACGGCGTGAATCTTCACGCGGCTCCCCGCGCACGCCTTCCAACAATTTATAAGGATAATTTAGTTCAAAACAATGATAATTTGTAATTATTTAAAAATTTAAAATCTGCATCAAGAATAATAAATTTTCGTGTGTAAATAAAATTTTCTGTAATCACATCTCTTCATCTGATTGGAGATTAGTTCCGAGCGAGTTTATCACTTGTCGGTAAAAAACACGATAACAAAAGTAATAGCATACTTGTAATTTCTAACAACTTTAGAAGGTGGGCACAGTAAGCTTTACAGAAAAAAAAAAAAGAGAAGAAAATAGAATCTCTTTGTTGTTGGGTTCTGAAAAAAAAATAAAAGGAAAATAGCAAAAATAATAAATTAAAAATAATATTAAAATATTTACATAATAAAAACTGTTCCATACTCCCTTCGATCTCTAATCATAATATTGTATATTAATAATACCAAATAACAATTTCTTTTATTTACTCCAAGTAAGAGAAAAAAAAAAAATGAGAGAGAAAATTTTGAGTCATATTTTCTATTAGTTTCTTCCAATTTTCTTTTCTTTAAAATTTTCTCACGAACAACACTTTCTTTTTATTTTCTTTCTTTTCCTTCGTTTTCGTTCAAACCAAATAAAGCACCCAATTTAGTTTGAGATAAAGTGAGAGAAAATAGAAAGAAAAATTGTTTTCCATTTTTTAGTTAGGGAGAAAAGTTGATTGAAAAGAAATTGAGAGGAAACCAAGAGAAGATAAAGCTAAAAAAAATTCCTCCTTTTTTCTCTTTCCTAATCTCGATAAAACATAGAGAAAATATTATTTGGTGTTGTTAACACATGAAATCATAGTAGAAGAATGCAGAGAGTTGAGGACAAAATTCTCTTTCTTATTTTTTTTTTTATTTTGTTTTTATTTATAATTTTTTCTTCTCATAATTTTTTTTTTTAGTTTATCCTTAAATCAAACAATAAAGAAAAACTTATTTTCTTTTTCAATTTCTTTTATTTTCTTTTTCCCTTCTCTCTCTCTCCTTTTCTATAAAACCAAATATAGCCCTAACAAATTGGAGGGATTTGCTGAAAAGAAAAGAAAGTTAGGCCGGCCCAAATAAAAAAAAAGGTAAAAAAAAGTTTGGGCGTTTCAAAAGAAAAGTATGTTATTATCAGTGTTAGAATACAAAATAAGTTATCAATCTTTTATCTTTACTGTAATTTCAAAGTTTTGGTTTTGCGACAGGAATATTAAAATGGTATAGGAACAATCCATATTCAAATCTTACCATCACACATTTAATTACGAATATAAAAAAACCCGAAAATAGCGCGCAAAGAATTACTCATGGGGAAGAAGCTTCCCTCTTAGTTTGCGGTCTAGGCAATTGTAGTATGGGTTAATTACACTCAGATTCTTTGTAGTATGAGAATGTATAACTTATCAGCTCTAAAGTTTAAAACTCTCACTTAAACCCTTGAACTATCTAAATTACCGTGTTTTAATTACACTCAGACACCCTCGTCTAAGGGGTCTGTAACGCCCCCGTTTTTCAGCTGCTTCCCAAAACGGAGGACGTTACTATTTATTTTCACTAGACAACCCAACAGTCACAGGATCTTGGAATAACCGTAACTACTGCCACAATCAGATGAATCAATAACATGTCTGAAACTGAAATGATTTCATTTATACAAAGAGTTCATTACATAAAACGGCACACTGTTTTAAATATGAACACAAAAGAGTCAAAAGAGAAAAGCAGTGCCCAGACAAAATGAAATATAAACAAAATATACAAAAACTCTCCAGGGGTACTTCGCTAGCCTATTGTCACTCAATCTGTCCAACGAAGTACGAGTCTTCAACTGGGGCTGGATCCCCTTCTTCACGTTCTAAATCTGGGTTCAAAACCCAGGGAATTAAACCCGGCAAGTAATACATTTAAAATAGGAATTGTGTACTATCATAGTACATGAATATCAGTGTGCATGAGCATGTTTATGCCAGTGTTATTTGTGTGCATATAAAGTAACATGAAGGCAACATATAAATTAACATGAAATCAAGCATAAATAAATGCATAAATAAATAAACATGACAATAACTACTCTATCTATTTAATCATATACTCTATTGGTCTCAGTCATCGTCCAATTTAAAATTTGAAACTGTATTAATGGATAAGATAGCGCTATTCTCTATTGTCATATAAGTGCCTGTGCATATCCGGGACCCGGCCCCAATATTCATGGCGCTGAACCATGACATGCCGCTAGGCACTCAATCACGTTCCGTACTGTATTACAGTGACGGACTTACCACTCTGGGTAGATATCAATTGGTGATCCAGTAATCACGCAGGCCGCTGCAGTAAAAGAATCCATGCCCTAACAAGACAATCAATTCTTATACAGTAAGTTTCTTATCTATCATATAGTTTCTCCCATCCACTTGTTCATATTGAATTTTTACACATGAAAATTTTATAATATTTCTTTAATTAATTTCAATTCATGATAACATGCTTGCATTTCCATGACTGTACATGACATGTAGTATCATAACACATGATCTGTAATATTAAAACACATGACTTGTAATATCAAAGCACGTGGCATGTAAAACACATGACTTGTAATATCAAAGCACGTGGCATGTAAAACACATGACTTGTAATATCAAAACTCGTGACATGTAAAACATATGACTTGTAACATGATAAATTAACACATGATATATTAGTACACATAATTTGTAATATCAAGGCACATGACTTGTAGTATGATAGATGTTAGTGCACAATTGTACCACAATGCATATCATCAAAAATATTACAATAATCTGGTTTCATTCTCAGTGTCAATTAATAACCTAATTTATTACTATTATTAATTTATCAATTAAGTCCAGTTAATCCAAGCCAAGACCAAGCCTACTATTATCATTATTTTTATGTCTTTTTCTTTTCTAGTCCAAGCCCATTTCTTCCTTCTATTTTATTTTTATTTTACAAGACTGGGCCGGGCCCACTGTTATTATTATTATTATTTTCTTTCTTCTTTCCTAGCCCAAATCCATCAAGCCCCGTTTTATTTATTTTATTTTATTTTATTTTTTCTGCAGCACAAGTCTATGATCTCTCTCTTTTTCTTTTTTTCTTTTTTTTCTGTTATTTTCTTTAGGCTGCACCAGCCCAGTTCACTATTTTCTTTTCTTTTCTTTCTCTTTTTTATTTCTTCTGGACTGGGCTAGGCCCAGTTCCTTTTTTTTTTTTTTTTTTTCTTTCTCTTTCTTCTTTTTTTATTCTTTTTCACTCTTCTCTCGGCCCAGCTCCCCTTCTATATATATTTTTTTCCTTTCTTCTTTCTTTCTAATTTTGCATGGCTAAGTTAATTTTGCATGGCTAATCGTATGTATTTTTTTTTTTAAAAACCAAAAATAAACAACTGTAATAATATATATATATATATATATATATATATATATATATATATATATATATATATATATATATATATATATATATATATATATATATATATCAAAATTGACCTAATAATTTGATTTACTTCTCAATGTCAATTAATAATCTAAAATATGAATCGAGCATTTTCAAAAAAAATAATTTACGTATACAAATGTAAATAACGAAACGAACAGAAATAAATATAAATAAAATAACAAAATAAACGAAAATAGCAGTATTACTTATCTTGGCTCGATCTCGAATATTTTGTTCGAATCCGTAGTTCGGTTTGATTTTTCCTATCCTTTTTTTTATTTTTATTTTTTTCCTGCTGTTGATTTTGGCCGAGAGGAGAAGAGAAGGAGGGCTTCTGGGTTTGTGGCTGAGAGGAGAAACAGTAGTGAGGGTGAGAGAGAGAGTTTAATTATTTCTCTCTCTTATATATATATATTTTTCTCTTCGTGGTGACACCTCCCCATCAACTGTAACCCCATGTGACACCTCAAAAATTTTTTGCCACCCTCCTCTTGGTCACGACAGCACAGCACTTATTCACCGGGCATTTATTTTATTTTAATTTATTTATTTATTTAATAATTTAATAATTTTGGTTTCGTATAATATTCTCCAAATACTATAAAATTTATATAGGACGTAGTGCTCGACGAGGGGAACACTACAAAATTATCCATTTGCTGTTTCGATGTTCGGAATAAATGAACCGAAATTCCGAAATAAATAAAAAATAATTTTAATATTATTAAATTGGTAATTTTGGGAGTATTTTTCGGCCACGTAAGAAAAATCTCCAAAAATCCTAAATATTACAAAATTAATAATCGCAAAGACCGAATGTCATTTGGGTTTGTGGATTTAAAGTTATGTTAACCGAAAGTTATTTCGGTGTCCAAAATCGACTTCGGTGGACTTATCCGGCACCACTGGTCTCAAGAGAGTAATACAGGTAGCTCGAAATTTAGGGTATTACAGGGTCTAACTGAGAGTTTTAAAATTTAAGGGTGATAAATTATATACCTCCCATATTACAGGGGATTTTGAGTGCAATCAACCCTTTAAATAAATTTGGAAGAATTTATTTTTATGGAACTTGATATCGATTGATTTTCACATTTTCTCAACCGAACTAATGTGAAAATATCATAATTTTTTTTAACTCCATAGAAATCACATTATTTATGATGGTGTTTTTACATATCTGTCCCTTAAATCTTTAAAAATTAGAATTTACTCCCTTACATCTTTATATTTATAATTTAGTTCCCAAATCCTTTGAATTACCACAATTTAGTCCCAGTCATATTTTTAGCCCGAATTTTCCATTATACTCCTGAGTTATTTCACTTTAATCCTCTATTTTCTCTTCCTCTTCTTATTAGATTTCTCTCTCCATTCTTCTTCTCTATCTCTTCTCTCCCTAAAGTAAAGTAAATCAGGAGAACCCAATAAGAAGAGAGAAGAGAGAGAGATGAGAAGAATGGAGAGAAGAACCCAATAAGAAAAGGAATAGAGGAGGAAGAGGGAATTGAGCATTAAAGTGAAGTAACTGAGAAGTATAACGGGAAATTCGAGCCAAAAATATGACTGGGGGACTAAATTGTGGTAAGTTAAAGAATTTTGGCGGCTAAATTATAAATATGAAGATTTTGGAAACTAAATTTTAATTTTTAAAGATTTAAGGAACAGATATTTTAAAAACTCCTTTTATGATTCGTTGACATCCTAACGTAGCCAAATGAATAATACCGATTTCTAAGAAATCGCTTTCTTAAGATTGATGATTAGAAAGCAACGGTGCACAATTTATCTCAAAGTTTATCATTTATAAATTTGTGGGTGATTGAAATTAAACCAAAAAATAATATTAAAAGAGATAGAAGAAGAGCTAAATTATGGCATCCAAGCATGTAGGATTAATTAAACAATGACAACTACCTCCGAGTTTCTTAGTAGGACAAAATCTTTAAAAAAAAAAAAAAAACGTCGTTTCAAATCTCATTCATCTATGTAAAGCGAACAAAAATTTCAACCGTAAAAAAAAAAAAATTTGAATTCTTAAGAGTTCCAAGTTAAAAATGAACAATAATGTTCGTCATTATTTTGAGAAGCATAACAAAAGTTTTCTCCCAGCCATCATGTAGCTACAAATTCCAACCTAGTTCCTTAAAATCAACACTGAAGTAAACAAATTTACCTCCTAATTACATTTGTTCGAGAATTTATTTAAAATAAATACGAATAGAGAAAACGGAAAATTTAAGGAATATTTCACTACCGCTTAGATGGAACTATTAAAAACAGACACATAGCAGTTTACTTGAGGAGATATTTAAGAAAATAATTTTTTTATTATTTTATATTGCAAAAAAAAAACCTTCTCTAGTGAATAGTGAACTGTGGTATATCTGTTTTTAATAGGTATGAGAAATTCTATTTACACACAGCAATTTACTTTTAACGTCATGATTGTTCTTTACACCAAACTCCTATCTTGAAATGCCACCAATCTACTATCTTCACCCATTTTTTTTTTTTTCAAATTTAACCCTCCTCCTTCTCTCTAACTCTCTATGCCGTCCGATTCCAAATTTTTCCAAAATTTTTCGAATCGGATATTAATTCCCAAGCTAAAAATATATTGGTCGGATATTATTACCCGATCAAAGAATCATTTGGTTGGATATTAAAACTCGATCAGCAGCCAACATCTCCCTCACAAAAGAATCATAAGTAATAGTAAATTGGAAACAAATATACATAAAAAACTAAGAATAATTTTAAATTGTACCTTAGATTTATCCTTCGACACCAATTGCATGTTGAAATTTTTCGTTTGATTTAAAAAAAACTCAAATTTTAAACTCTAATTTCACTTGTCAGAGTGAATTCGAAAAATTTAAAATTCTTCCAAATTTTTTTAGGAACGTGAATGTAAAAAATTTAAGAGGTTAAGAAATCAAATCAATGAGTTTGTGAGGGATGTATTTTTTTAAAATTAAATTCCACTGAAAAATATTTTTTAGGGTTTTAGAGAAAAAACAGAGGAGGAAAATGATGAGTTGTAGTTCTAAATTTTAAAAAGTCTTGATTTGGGATTTAACAGGTAACTTAGTCAAAAAAATCAATAGTAAACTTGTAATTATTTACAAATTTTAAAACCGTAATGAAAAGTAAATTTCCGTATGTAAATAGAATTTCCCAATAGGTCCACCTGAGCACTATTGAAAGAATTTCCTTAAATGCCACTGAATTTCCAGTTTTCTAAGACGCACCGACACACGAACCATCCTCAGCAGTCCGGGCCATCCCCGTCTGGGCCTCAAACTGCCTCTCAATCTTAGCCCATCATCACACCCTGCATCCCTAAACGTGGCAAAACAAATCCAAGCCCATATTGTCCTCCACAATCATATAACTAAAGCACCTTCTGGCTTGATCCATCTTGTTGAGCTCTTCCTTTGCCCAGAGCACCGCCACAGTCGCCGAGTCCGGTGCGGCCTCGACGCAGCGGACACAACCGAGGACGTTGTTCGCGCATCCTCCGGCACGTGGTGATTGAAGGCATGAGCTTATGGAGGCTGCAGGAGTCTCCGAGCATGAACCCGGCCTGGTCTGGTTTGATTGCCTGGAGCTGGGTAGAGACTAGACCTTGCCATTGTTGGGCCTTGGATCCCATTTTTGTGTTAATTTTTGGAAAATTAATTATTTTTGTTGGGACGATGAGAGGGCCGAGGGTGGTAGGGGTCAACACGGCCAGTTTAGCTCGACTCTGATCAAAATCGGTTGGAGTTCGGTCGGAAATATTTTTTAACGACGATTGGAGTCTTCTATTTTCGGTTTTGATCGGAGAACTCCGATTTCCAACGAATCGATCAACTTAACATCTAAAAACAAATTCCAGATTGAAAAACTCTAATTTCCGATCGATGAAACGACTTAACAGTCCGAGAGGTGGGGTTATCTTAATAGTAAGTGAGGTTGACGAATCGCTTGCTTCCTTAGAACGTGGGGTGGGGAACAGTGTTTACTGTTTTTGGATTGAAAATTGAAGTAAACTGGCTGTTGAATATTGACTTGAGTACGAAAGTTTCATGTTGAACACCTTTTTTTTTTTTTAAATAAATATAAAAAATAAATTTTTTTATAAATAGTTTTTGATGAAAAATATTTGCTAGTGAAGACTAATTTGGACTTGATAAGTCTGGATTTATCTGCTAGAGAAATTCGATCTTACCATATTTGGATTTATCTAGATAATGAAAACAGAAAAGTTTAGATTTCTAAATTCTCCTTTTTTGAGTATGCTAATTTCTATTTATTAATTTGTGGCTAAATAATTTAATATTACCAATTATTATATCTGGTATTAAATATTATGCTTTTATGTGATCATCGGGACTAACGTGTAAGTATTAGATGATAACTAAGAAAAAGTTTTTCTCTAAATGGTGAAAAATAAATAAATATTAGATTTTAAAAAGGGATAAATTATTAAATTTTCTTGGAGAAGGAAAATGGTATTATTTTGTATTTAACCATTATTTTTTTTATTAGTTGATTAATAGACACTATGATGATAATTAACATTTATGCAAGAAAAAGAATTTTTTTTTTATGTTAAAGATTATTTCAATAAAAAAAAGAATCTTTTTGAAATAAATAGCTATAGTTTATTGACTTACTGATTTTTATATCATTGATAATTGAAATGATAAATAATAATGATTTAATGGCATATTCTAGTAATAATGCAATTAAATTAAATAGTAACTATTATTTTTCAAAAATATAATAGTTAATGTATCACTAATAATGAAATAATGAATCGAGACTAGCCAAGTCCGGACTTACCATTAGATGAATCCAAATATGGTAATGCTGGATTCCTCAAAATAGTAAATTCAGATTTACCAAGAACGGATTGATCGAGATTGTAAATTATATTTTATTCAGGCTGCTTTACGAAATTTTCGGATTATATTATGCATGGCCAATATGGATGATAATAGACGCATTCATAACTAATTTTTGGTCGCGTCCGGCCTATACAAAATTTTAATTTAAAAATTAATTTTATTTTTCTTCTTCAGCAGTTTCCATTGCCAGGTGAGGCGAGTGACAGTGATAGCATATATAATCAGGCTATAGTATTTAATAAAATAAATTAATGATGTAAAGTTAACTAAATACTCACATAATTAGCGGTAGCGATGAGAATGGATGGATCCAGAAAGCAATTCTTGACCCGCAATATTTATAATTTTGAATTAGAAAAGTAAATTTTTTATTTTAAATTCAAAATTTTATATAAAACGGATCAAAAGTTATTTTTAGACCAACCCATTTTCATCCCTTGCCGGGGCTCTTAATCAGCTTAAAGGGTACCCTACAAGATTTGTCTAAACCTAGCTAGTAAAGAGTTGAGGGTCAAAAACACATGGACCACCTATGCAACGCATGGGATGTGAGCTTTCTGCTCTAGCCATTTCTTAGGCATTCTTATTAGCCTCATCAAAAATAACTCTTAACATTGTAGGCTCTAATCGAATCATCAGTTAGGTCTCTATCCTATTAAAATATAAGGATTTTTACATATGGATTTCTTAATTTTTTAAAAATTGAATATCGATATCTCAAAACTTCATATTTTGATTTTAGTCAGTCAAAACATTTAAATTGCACCGTTTTAGTCTCTCTGTTACTTATTCCGTCAAAATAAACCCAGCTTCTTTTTTTGTTTTTCATTTCTATATATTAGTAAAATGACCTAAATACTTATGATTTAGTTAGAAAGGTTAAAAGATGGCTCTCAAATCTCTCCTTCCACCTCCTCGTGGCCTTCCCCTTCCTTCCTTCCTTCCCTCAAGCTTTCCTACTATTCTAACTCCACTAACCCTAATCGCAATCCAGCAAACCCCAATCCCTTCACCCTCACTCTCAAGAGGGGAACCAACCAAGGAGAGAGAGAGATAGAGAGAGAGAGAGAGAGGTCGATGATAGAGAAGGGAATCCAACCAAGAAGAGAGAGATAAGTTGAGGATGGAGAGGAGAACCCAACCAAGAAGAGAGTAAGAGAAGAGGATGGAGAAGGGAATCCAACTAAGAAGAGAGGAAGAGAGGGAGAGGAGGAGGAGAGAAAGAGAGAATTAAGAGAAATAACTTAATTTTCTCTCCCTTTCTAAAGATATAATGAGTATAAATGATGAAAAAGTTAATTTGGCTAACGAAGTGACACATGGGACTAAAACAATTTAACTTAAATGTTTTGGAGGACTAAAATAAAAATATGAAGTTTTGAGGGATCGATTCAATTTTTAAAGAATTAAGAGATCGATATGTAAAAACCCTTAAAATATAATGTCTTGCATATTTTAAAATTATTATATCCAACCATTTCAATCACCATCCAGTGAAAATGTTAATATCTTCCAATTTTAATTATTACATCTTATCATTACAATTACCAAACAAATTAATCTGCCTTCTCTGCCCAGAAGAAAGTCATTTAGAGACTTGCTATTTGAATGAAAAATTTATCAATATTATTAACTATCTTTCTTTTTTTCTTTTAGGAGATTTGCTAGCAGGTTTATATCGTGAATCTTATTGTAGTTCCTGCGAATCCCACTGTAGTGGAAAGAAAATGTTAGAACACAAAATAATTTCCTCAATTTTCATTGAAATTTAAGAATTTTGATGTAGTGCGAGGAATTTCAAAAGAAAATCCATTTTCTCCTACTTGCATAAACCCTAATTTTTCCTTCCAACTATGGGTCTCTCATGCGGCCTTCTATCTTCACGAACATAGTTAAGCCTAATGGTCTTCGTATGCACTGGACATAAAATAAACAAATAAATCTCTATCATTTGGCAATTTATTATCTATCTATTATATTTTAGGGTACTTTTGATAGTGCTTTCTGAATATATATATATATATATATATATATATATATATATATATATATATATTTCATGAATCTTCTTATTGTTACATTTTCTATAAATCACATAAATGCCATTACTTCATATAAGAGTGGTACTGCTGATTAATCAGCAAAATCATATAGTTAACATGTAATCATACTAATTTATGACTATTCTTATACAAATAATAGTTATCTAGAAACTTAAAACTTATCATCTTTTCGTTGGACTTCCAGGAAATTATAAAGTCATGCCCCAAATCTATCTATATCAATTATTGTTACGTACTTTAGTTTCTCTCTCTCTCTCTCTCCCACCTATTGGTCTGGACTTGTTCCATATATCAATTATTGTTAGGTACTTTAGTTTCTCTCTCTCTCTCCCACCTATTGGTCTGGACTTGTTCCATATATCAATTATTGTTAGGTACTTTAGTTTCTCTCTCTCTCTCCCACCTATTGATCTGTGCTTGTTCAATATATCGATTTACAGTAGATTTGCATTAACCCAGCTAAGAATGGTAACGGACATATTCATTGATTAATTTTTGATTTATTCTATACAAAATTTTGAATTAAAAAAATAAATTTTTTATTTTTGTAATTCAAAATTTTGTATAGAATGAGTCGAAAATTGACCCATGGAAGTCGTTAATTACCATACCTAAACCGAGCTGTAGAAGTTACAAACACATCGTTTTCTAAAAGACAAAAACAAAGAAAGGAGGGACAAATACAACGAACAGTCAAGCTATCAGACTCAATCTTTTTCATTATCAAGAGACTCTGAGAGAACAAAATTCCAGAACAAGCAAATTAACAAACCAACACATTCAATAATCTAGAAAGTACTTTGCCTATATACGATGAAATCAGGATGGCAAACAAACTTGATCGCACAGAGAGATCTATTAAGATTTAATATATGAGAATCATAGTTTTATTCTTCTAAATGACGGCGTAGAAAATTTCTTGCATTGCAATGGAAAAAACAATCATATGAACTAATCTTGTTGGCGATATACGCCACCTCTCAATTCTCAAGAAATGAGATTGTGCGATTTATTCCAACAGTTAAAAACACAATAATAGACATGAGAAAAAAAAAAAATTTTGAAAATAGAAGATTATGAAAAAAGTAATCAACATTAACAACATAAAGGAGGCACAAACAACAGCACACTTAATATTTAGGACCCATCAAATTCCTCGTATCAACCATCAAACACCCAAACCCTCCCCAACTCTCTCAGCCATCTCCTTAACCGCACCCTCCAAGTACTCAACGAACCCGGCCCGGGTCCAGCCCACAGCCGGTCCGGACTCGAACTCCCACTCAATCTTAGACCCATCATCGCACTCTACAACCCTCAACGTAGCACGATACTCCCCAAACCCCGTGTTGTTGTCTGTGATCACATAGCTGTAGCTTCTCTTGGTCGGATCCATCGCCACGAGCCTCTCCTTGGCCCAGTGCACCGTGCCGGTGGCCGAGTCCGGTGCGCTCGCGCAGTACCGGATGCAGCCGGGGGCGTTGCCGTCGCCGGGGGAGATTTGTTCGCAAGTCACGAGGACGCTGGGGAGGAACTTGTGGAGGCTGAGGAAGTCTCCGAGCAGGGACCAGGCTTGGTCCGGTTGGATAGATTTGAGGTTGGCTGAGACTAGGCCTTGCCATTTTTGTGGTGCCTTTTCTTCCTCCATTTTTTTTTTTTTGGTTTTGTTTTTTGTTAGGTTGGGAATGAGGGTTGTGAGGGTTTGTGTTGCTTGCGTTTATATCTAGTTTTTCTCATGTAGGACAAAAAGATATCTTAATACTTTGATGTATATGTCGTTTAAGGAAAAAAAAAAAAAAAGAAATTAAAATAGTTTCTAAGAGCTATAATAATAAAGGACAGAAATATACTCATTTTCTATAGTCAACTATGTATACGATTCCTTAAAAGAAAAGAGTCGTTTTTTGCTTTTCAATTAGGGTGACTATAAATGGTTGCCTTAGTTGTTTGAGAGTAATTTTCTTATCTACCCATAAAAAAAAAAAAAAAAAATCTCACAAATTCATAACGGTAGGACATTTAACTGTTGTGTTGACTTTAAAAAAAAAAAAAAAAAAAAAAGCACTGTATACAATTTCAAAAATAAATAGTATGCAGAGAAAATATATAAATTTTTGTGTGTGAGTTACGAACACATATGTTTTTTTTTTTTTTGCTATATTACAGATTCTAAAGAGCAATATTTTTTCATACCTAAGTATGAGATAAGTTATTCTCACTATAAGATGGAAGTTCATAATTCTTTAACTATCTTTCGTTGATTTGACTTCCGATTGAGTCTCATAACTTAAGTTTGTCCAGCTTATATATCGGAACCAAATTTTGTTACTACACAAGTCAATTCACTCAGACTCTCTCTCTCTCTCTATATATATATATATATGAGAAAACAGGAAATATACCGGCGTGAAGGGAGTTTCTTCACCGCTTAGGTGGCCCAATAAAATTATTACACGTGGCGCCATTCAAGTTAACAAATAAATGAATTTTCTTAATCGTCTTTTGAGTGGTGTCACAACTAATAATTTTATTAGGCCACTTAAGCGGCGGTGAAGGAACTCCCTTCACCGTCCGTGTATTGTCCGTTTACTATATATATATATATATATATATATATATATATATATATATATATATATATATATATATATATATATATATATATATATATATTTATTGTGGCAGAGAAAGGAAATATATTGTAAAGATATCTGGGGTCAAGTGCTGAGGCGGAGACAAAGGGCATCATTGCGGTCACTTGTCCCCCACTATTTCCTTTTTTCAATATATACTATTAATTAATTTTCCCTTCTAACCATCCATTGTACTGGTACCCACCAGCTGAATGGGGGGAGTTTCTAAAGACGCACACCATTTCCATTTTTCCAGTAAGCCCACTTTAAAACTTTTATTTTGTAGTAAAATTGTCTCTAAAAATTTTAGATCATCTTTTCTTTTCCTTCAACCTCAGCTTTTCTTTCTCTTTCAACCTGTAGCAGTGACAACAGCGGACGACCACTAGAGTGAATCTTGAGCAGCACCAACGACACCCAGAGAGTGCTGCATTGGGGGGAAAGGTCTACAGAGATCGGCCCTAGAGATGAGAAGAGAAAAATTTAGGAAGGGAGAATTAGGGAGTTGGGTTTAAGGGGAAGTAGGGGAGAGAATGGGAGAGAGAATGAAGAGTAATTTGGTGAGTTAAGAGACGGTGGACTCATAAGGAAAAATGGACTCACTCGGAAAAATCACTAGGAAAAATAGTGTGCCCGTTTGGAAACTTCCTGAATGGGCCCCGCTTTAATGCTCTCCATCATTTTATATATGGTTTTTTTTTTACTTTCTTTTTTTCGATTAAAGATTGTAGCTAACTTTATCTCTATCTTCTCTTAAAAGTATCGATGCAACTTGTTACAAGTGCAGTTCGAATCTTTGATTTTTTTTTTTTTGTCCACTTAATAAGTGATTTTACCAATAGTTACACTTGCTAGATTTGTTTCCAAGTATATGAGAATGTAAACGTAGGATTTGTCTCGGTTATTAGTCATTTTTGAGGACATTGTATTTGGTATAATTGTATACTAAAATAATTTTCAAAATGTATTTTTTTTCTCTTACGAAAAAAGATAAAGATATATAGGAATCAGGCCCGGTTCTAACGTTTTAGAGACCCGGGGACCAATGCGAAAGGGGCCCTAACAAGTCTTATTAAAATTTTAAATAAATATTTTCATTACCAAAATTAAAATTTAGTACATAGTTTTGCCATTACAAAAACTAATCATAATTCATAAAAAGCAATTCCTTCTGGCATTTCTAGATGCAAAATCCTCAATAATAGTATCAAGATCAATACTGTCCAACATTTCCTTCTCAATACATAAAATCACCAAACCATTCAACCTTTCTTATCAATATCCTCATTATTTTGATTTTGTTCATTTACATTTTCATTTGAATTTTCAACATTATCATCACTTAATCCATCCAAATTTTCATTAGAGAAACTTGCTATTTTAACAAATTTATCCATATCTCCCCTTTGTGATTGTATTAACTGCTCTATTTGTTTTTTTTTTCTTTTTTCACTTCTAGACAAATGTTTTTGAGAAAATATTTTTTTTGAGAAAAAATATAACAAAATTATATAAGAAAAAAGAACAAAAGCATCTTGAAAAGAACCAAGCAGCAGAATGCCAGAATAGCTGGGAGGCAACACAGTCGACAACCTAATAAGAAGAAATATTTATAGAGATAAAGAGAGGGAGAGAGGAGGAGATATTGGTTTAGTATGGATTTTGTTTTGGAATGGAGTCTACTGTTGGGTTAAAAACAAGCCGTTTGAACTTTGAAAAAATAAATTAGAATTAAAAAAAAATAGCCGTTGGTCAATCTAAAGATTATGGGCCCCTTTATATTAGGGGCCCTAGGTAGGTGCACAGCCCGCACCTGTCCAGGGCCAGCATTGATCGGAATGGGAAGTATTGTGAAGGATACATCAAAGTACGTAGAATTTTAGAACAGACATATGGTTAGTGTTACAGTAAGAAATTATTGGATCTAATGTGGCTGTAGTCTATCTAACTTGCATTATATAAATTAAATAATTCACAATTGAGTCTACTGATGGTAATTGAATGTATCCATGAGTCAATTTTAACTCGCTCTATATAAAATTTTGAATTAAAAATGAAAAAAATTATTTTCGTAATCAAAATTTAGCCCGTGAATGCGTCCATTACCATGTGAAATTCTATTTACGCACTATAATTTCCTCTTGACGCCCTGATTACTTTTTGTCCCAAACTTCCATTTTGAAATACTACAAATTTACTCTCTGCGCCTAAATTTTTTTCTCCAATTTTAACCCTCTATCATGTCGTCCCATTCCAAATTTTTCCGAATCAGATATTAATTCCCAAACAAAAAATATATTGGTCGGGTATTAATATGTGACTAAAGAATCATCTGGTCGGATATTAAAATCCGACTAAAAGCTGACGTAATAACAATAAAAATACACATAAAAAATTAAGATTAATTTTAAATTATGCCTTAGATTTATCTTTTAATACCAATTGCATATTTGGAATTTTTCATTTGAATAGAAAAAACTCAAACTCAAATTTCAAACCCTAATTTCACTTGTTACAATGAATTCGAAGAATTTAAAATTCTTCCAAATCTTTATAGGAACGCGAATGTAAAAGTTTTAGGGAGTTAAGAAATCAAACCGATGAGTTTGTGGGATATATATTTCTTTTTTATTTAAATTCCACTAAAAAATATTTTTTTAGGTTTTAGAGAAAAAACAGATGAAGAAAACAATGAGTCGTAGTTCTAAATTCTAAGAAGTTTTTATTTGAGATTTAAAAGGGTAACTTAGTAAAAAAATAAATGATAAATTTATAATTATTTACAAGTTTTAAAATCGTGCATCATTCAGAAAATACCTTACTCTTTCTTATTTAGTTATTCATTTACAAATTTTTAACTAGCTCCACTTTTTATGCTCGTAGATTTTAGTGTCAAGAGAGTTTTTAGTCAGACCCTAAATTAACTACTCAATGCTCATTTCTTAGTGGAGGTTCTGCTCAGAGCGTGCAAAATTTAGAATCAGTTATATATGAGTCGCGTAAGTCCCATCGCTTCAGAATCTACCTAACCCACTGGAGATTCTAAATGCGCACGACATTTTACTAGTGAGCACCTCATACTATGTAGTAAAGTGATTTACAACATAGGGAAAAATGGTGCTCACTAGTAAAAATATGGTGCGCATTTAGAATTTCCCCTAACCCACCTTGGATCCGTCCTTTGCAGAAAAAGAGCTACTGCATGCGTTGAGATAAAGTTAGGGTATGATAGTTAAGTTTGTGGCTTTTGAGTTCAGACTCCAGCCATGGAATATTTCGATTGAAGGGGCAATTGATTTTTTAACATTGTAACATTAAGGCTGTGTTTGGTTTGAAAGGAAGTCGGAGGAAAGTAGAAGAAAGAGAAAATAAAATAAAAGAAGATGAAAAAATTAATGGTTTTTTCTTGATGTTTGGTTAGTAAGAAAAATATTTTCTTTTTCTTTTAAATTTTTCTTCAAACTAAATTGTAGAAAATATTTTCTTTCTTATTTTTTTTTGCTTCATTTCCCCTAAAACCGAACAGAGCCTTTGGTGCATGACGGTTTTGGACTATTTCGGGTTGAATGGTTCGCATTTTGTTTATGGACTTCCCAAAGTATCGGGGAGATTCTAAATGCGCACTACATTTTACTTAGTTAACAACACATCCATAGTAAAGTGATTTACAACATAGGGGAAAATAGTGGTCACTAAGGTCCTGTTTGTTTACACTGAAGTGATATAGGAAGTAGGAAAAGTAGCTTATTTCCAATACTTTTATTGTTTGTTTGGTTCAGAAGTAATTTGGAAGTTATTTCCTACTTGCTGAGTTGGAACCTCGTAGTAATATAATTCCTCAATTTTTCTTCCATCCCAAAACCCTTGGAAAAGAGAAGGATCCCACGTATCGGGAAAAAAATTAATTAAAAAAAAAAATCAAAAGATTACTTTTTTATTTTCTTCCATCTTCCTACCTAAAATAAAAAAGGTGTGGACTTTTTACTTTCAATATAAACCAAACAAATAAAAGAAGATTAAGAAGTAGGCTTTTCTACCACTTCATTTTCAAAAAATTGCTTCTAATTCTCTTTCATACTTCGTACATTTACAAGTAAACAAACAAGGCCTAAGTCGAATGTAGTGCGCATTTAGAATTTCCCAAAGTATGGTTGGGAAGGGAGTGAGACGTTGGATTCTGTGGACCTCATTGTCCGTGGAGCAAGAAAATCTTGTGGATCCAAACACAGTTACAAGACAAGTGAAGCTAACATCTCATATATGTTCTGATGGACAATCATAGTTACCACGAAATAATATGATATTATGAGATATTTTATATGAGATTTAAAAATTTATTTGAGAGGTAAAATTAAATGATATCAAGATATTTGAATCTTCACGATCAAGTTAATCCTTTTATTTATTTTTTTACCAACAATATGTTAAAATAAATCGATCCTAAACATATTCAGTGATCTAAATGAACATTGATGAATTAAAAGCAATGTTAAAATAAATCGATCCTAAACATATTCAGTGATCTAAATGAACATTGATGAATTAAAAGTAGAAGCAAAATTTGAATCGAAATTCATACCTCCAGCCATTACAGTTCAAACTGTAAAAACACTCAAGCGAATGTATTTAATTTCGGTTTGAGTGCTTCTAAACCTCACACAATCTCAATTAGATGGCACATTTTTGACTGTAGGAGATTGTACGGTATATGGATCTAATCTGAGGAGAAAACACGGTATAAATAGGCTCTGTCCATCACGGAGCCGTTTTCCACCGAGCACAAAACGTAGGGGCAGTTTTGAACGTGATTTCGTTCCTAAAATCGTGGAATATATGGACCATATCTTTAACTTTCTCAAATCGGTTGTCACCGATTCTCATCTTTATCTTTCTCAAATCGGTTGTTACCGATTCTCATTTTTATCTTTCTCAAATCGGTTGTTACCGATTCTCACGGGAAGAGGAAAAACTAACATTCTCCCACTTGGTCCATATATTCCATCATTCACTATAATGAGAAACAAAATACATGAATCATGGCAATAGGTCCTCTAATGACGAGTATTATCTTCCATGTATTACGATGCATTGTGTCTCTCAACCCCATAAAACTTAATGAATAAACTCAATGTTTATTCAAGGTCCTAACTTAATGACATTTCTCAAAATAAATGAATGTGCACAAAACGAATGAGAAAATATCAACTGAATAAGAGTTTCATTAAAAGAAAAAATATCAAATGTACGTACCATAGAAATTATATCACGGGACCAAGTCCCATTCTTGCTACATAATCCTTAAAATTCTTTGGTGGCATGCCTTTAGTCAAATGATCAACAATCATTAACTCAGTGCTAACGTGCTCAATGACCACTTTCTTCTCTTTAACACGTTCTCTAATGGCAAGTATTTAATGTAGATGTGCTTACTATGACTTCCACTCTTGTTATTCTTAGCCATAAACACAGCAGCTGAGTTGTCACAGTACAATTTCAATGGCCTAGAAACTGAGTCAATTATTCTAAGCCAAGACATGAAACTCTTCAACCATACACTATGTGAGGTAGCCTCAAAACATGATACGAACTCGGCCTCCATAGTGGAAGTAGCAGTCAAGGTCTGCTTCGTACTCCTCCAAGATACAGCTCCACTGGCAAGCATAAAAATGTAACCAGATATTGATTTGCGTGAATCAACACAACCAGCAAAGTATGATCCGAGTAACCAATCACCTCCAAATTGTCGGTCCGTCTGTATATGAGCATGTAATCTTTTGTACCTTGAAGATATCTCATTACCTTCTTTGCAGCTTTCCAGTGGTCAATTCCTGAGTTATTCTGATATCTCCCCAGCATCCCAACAACAAATGCAATGTCAGGTCTGGTGCAGACCTGAGCATACATCAGGCTTCCAACAGTTGGAGCATATGGAATGTTTTTCATCTGTTCCTGCTCAAACTCATTTTTGGGGCATTGTATTAAGCTAAATTTGTCACCCTTCACAATGGGTGCTACACTCGGTGAACAATCCTTCATCCGAAATCTCTCTAAAACTTTGTTGATATAGGTCTCTTGAGATAAACCCAAAATGCCTTGAGATCTTTCCCTATAGATCTTAATGCCAATGACATAAGATGCCTCACCCATATCCTTCATATCAAAGTTTTTCGAGAGGAATTGTTTCACTTTATATAGCAAGCCCTTATCATTGGTTGCAAGCAAAATATCATCCACATATAGAACAAGGAAATAAATCTTACTCCCACTGACCTTCTGGTATATGCAATGATCCATGACGTTCTCATCGAAACCAAATGAAGTGATAACATCATGGAATTTTAAATACCATGTAATGCCCCCGTTTTTTAGCTGCTTCCCAAAACGGAGGACGTTACTTATTACTTGCACTAGACAACCTAACAGTCACAGGATTTTGAAATAACCGTAACTATTGCTACAATCAGATGAATAAATAACATGTCTGAAACTGAAATGATTTCATTTATATAAAGAGTTCATTACATAAAATGACACACTGCTTTAAATATGAACACAAAAGAATCAAAAGAGAAAGCAGTGCCCAGACAAAAGGAAATATAAACAAAATATACAAAGACTCTCCAGATAGTACTTCACTTGCCTATTGTCACTCGATCTGTCCAACGAAGTACGGGTTTTCAACTGGGGCTGGATCCCCTTATTCACGTTCCAAATCTGGGTTCAAAACCCAGGGGATTAAATCCAGCAAGTAATTCATTTAAAAAGAGGAATTGTGTACTATCATAGTACAAAAATATCAATGTGCATGAGCATGTTTATGTCAGTGTTGTTTGTGTGCATATAAATTAACATGAAGGCAACATATAAATTAACATGAAGGCAAGCATAAATAAATGCATAAATAAATAAACAAGGCAATAACTACTCTATCTATTTAATCATATATTCTATTGGTCTTAATCATCGTCCAATTTAATTATAAAAACTGTATTAATGGATAAGATAGCGCTATTCTCCATTGTCGTATAAGTGCCCGTGCATACCCGGGACTCGGCCCAAATATTCATGGTGCTGAACCATGACATGCCGCTAGGCACTCAATCAAGTTCCGTACTGTATTGCAGTAACGGATATACCACTCTGGGTAAATATCAATTGGTGATTCAGTAATCACCCATGCCGCTGCAGTAAAAAAATCCCGGCCCTAACAAAACAATCAATCATTATATGGCAAGGCTCTTATCCATCATATAGTTTCTTCCATCCCCGTGTTCATAATTAATTATGCACATGAAAATTTTATAATCCTTGTTTAATTGTTTTTCAATTCATGATAACATACTTGTATTTCCATGACTGTATATGACATGTAATATCATAACATGTGATCTGTAATATTAAAATACATGACTTGTAATATCAGAGCACGTGACATATAAAACACATAACTTGTAATATCAAATCACATGACATGTAAAACACCTGACTTGTAATATCAAAACACATGACAGATAACGTGATAAATATTAGTGCACAATTGTACTACAATTCATATTATTAAAATTATTTCAATAATATGGTTAAATTCTTAATGCCAATCAATAACCCAATTTGGGAATCAAGTAAATCATATAATAATACTACATTATTTTTTTAAACCCAACATATACATTTATTACATTTCTAGGCTCAATCATATGTATTATGCATTTCTCTTTTAATTGAAATCTAATTTATTACTTTTATTAATTTATCAATTATGTCCAATTAATCCAAGCCAAGTCCAAGCCCAATCCCACTAAATTTCCACTTATATATATATATATATATATATATATATATATATATATATATATATATATATATATATATATATATATATATATATATATATATATATATATATATATATATATATATATATATATATATATATATATATTTCTGTCAAGTCCAAACCCACTGTTATTATTATTTTTATGTCTTTTTTCTTTCCTGGCCCAAACCCATTTCTTCTTTCTATTTTATTTTTATTTTATTTTATTTTTTTCTTTTACAAGACTGGGCCAGGCCCACTGTTTTATTATTATTATTATATATTTTTTCTTTCCTAGCCCAAGTCCATTAAGCCCAGTTTTATTTCTTTTATTTTATTTTATCTTTTTTCTTCAGCCCAAGCCTATGATGTCTCTCCCTCTTTTTCTTTTTTTTCTTTTTTCTTTTTCCGTTATTTTCTTTGGGCCGGGCTAGGCCCAGTTTACTATTTTCTTTTCTTTTCTTTTTCTTTTGTTTTTTTTCCTTCTGGGCTGGGCCAGGCCCATGATATCTCTTTCTCTTTCTCTTTTTTTTTTTTTCTTTTTCTTTTTTCCTACAGCCCAGGCCCATACTCTCTCTCTCTCTCTCTCTCTTCCTTAACCGAGCCCATGCAGAAGTTTTTTTTTTATTTTGCATGAGTATAATTTCACGTATGCAATTTTTTTTAAAAAAATCAAAAATAAGCACAAGTAATAATATTTATATATATCAAAATTGATCCGGCTCAGTTCTCAATATCAGTTAATGGTCCAAAATATGAACCAAGCATTTTTATAAGATAATTTACTTATACAAAATTAAATAAATAAACGAATGAAAATAAATAAAATAACAAAATGAACGAAAATAGCAGTATTACTTGCCTTGGCTCTATCTCAAATATTTGGTTCGAATCCTCGGTTCGGTTTGATTTTTCCTATCCTTTTTCTTTTATTTATTTATTTATTTATTTTTTCCTCTATTGATGAGTTTTGCCGAGAGGGACGCTTGGTTTGGTCAAGAGGGAAAGAAAGGAGAAGAATAATGTAGCGGTGAGAGAGAGAGTGTTTATTATTTATTTCCTCCCTCTCTCTTAACACCTCACCACTTTTGTTCCCCCCATGTGACACCTCTTTCAATCCCATGCCACCCGCTTTCTCAATCGCGACAACACAGCAACCCCTCACCGCCTTATTTATTTTTATTTATTTATTTATTTATTTATTTATTTAATAATTTAATAATTTTGCTTTTGTGTAATATTATCCAAATACTATCAAATTTATGTAGGACGTAGTGCTCAACGAGAGAAACACTACAAAATTATCAGTTTATTGTTTCGATGTCCGGAATAAATGAACCGAAATTCCGAAGTAATTAGAAAAATAATTTTAATATTAGTAAATTGGCAATTTTGGGAGTATTTTTCGGCCTCATAAGAAATATCTCCAAAAAACCTAAATATTACAAAACTAATAATCGCGAAGACCGAATGTCATTTGGATTTGTGGATTTAAAGTTATGTTAATCGAAAGTTATTTTGGTGTCTAAAATTGACTTCGGTTTACTTATTCGGCACCACTGGTCTAGAAAAAGTAATACAGATAGCTCGATTTTTTGGGATATTACATACCATTGACGTGAAGTTTGTTTTAATCCATATATGGATTTATTAAACTTACAGACCAAGTGCTCACCACTACTAGAAGAAAATCCTTCAGGTTGTTTCATGTAAACCTCTTCCTCTAGATCACCATTAAGGAACGCCGTTTTCACATCCATTTGATGTAAATCTAAATCAAAATGGGCGACCAATGCGATAATTACTCGAAGCGAATCTTTCTTAGATCCAGGAGAGAATGTTTCCGTGTAATCGATTCCTTCCCTTTGAGTGAATTTTTTGGCAACAAGTCTTGCTTTATGTCTCTCAATGTTGTCTTGTGAGTCGTTCTTTGTTTTGAAGACCCATTTATATCCAATAGCTTTTACACCATCAGGCAACTTGACGAGATCCCAGACCTCGTTAGATGCCATTGAATTCATCTCTTCTTTTATGGCATTGTACCATAAGTTTGAATTCTCACAATTCATGGCCTGTGAAAACGTTTCAGGATCATTTTCGGCTCCAACATTGTTGTCAGACTCTTGTAAATACACAACATAGTCACTAGGAATCGCCGATTTCCTTACTCTAGCAGATCTTCTTAATGCCGCATCATTATGATCCTGTGAAGCAGGATCATGTTGTTCAGTAGGTTGTTCAACAGTTTCAGGAATCTGTTGAACTTCAGTATCTACTGGATCAGGCTCAATAGCTTGTGGAACTTCATGGACTGATCTTTCAATACACGTTTGTACTCGAGGCGTGTTGTTAACAATAATAATCAGTTTGTTGCTTGAAGTGGGGCACTGAGCATTTGAATGATCTTTCTCAAGACCAGTGCCCCAGGATTGATTGCTCCTACTAATCAAGTCATTCTTAAGAAATTTTGCATTTCTTGATTCCACAAATCTAGTGCTATGAGATGGGCAATAAAATCTGTATCCCTTAGACCTTTCTGCATATCCAACGAAATACCCATTTATGGTCCTTGGGTCTAACTTCTTTTCATGTGGATTGTAGACTCTTATTTCAGACGGACATTTCCAAATGTGTGCATGTCGTAAACTCGGTTTCCAACCTTTGAATAATACAAAAGGCGTCTTTGGTACAGCCTTGGTTGGAACTCGGTTTAATATGTACACAGCTGTCTTAAGAGCTTCAGTCCACAAGGAGTTAGGAAGCTTGGAGTTGGCAAGCATGCTACGCACTATGTCCAATAATTTTCGGTTTCTTCTTTCAACTATCCCATTCTGGTCCGGAGAACCAGGCAAACTGCATTGGGCAACAATCCCATTTTTTTGAAGAAACTTCGCAAATGGACCAGTCGCTTGTCCACTCTCAGTGTATCTACCATAGTATTTTTCACCTCTCTCGGATCTCACGATCTTAATCTGTTTACCGCGTTGTTTCTCTACTTCAGCTTTAAAAACCTTAAAAGCATCTAGAGCTTCATTTTTACTGTTAAGCAAGTAGAGATACATGTATCGTGAGTAATCATCTATGAAAGAGATGAAGTATTTATCACGGTATGCATCCAAGTCTGGACTACAAATGTCTGTATGTATGATCTCCAATAATTCAGAGCTTCTTTTGGCACCCTTTTTTGACTTGTTAGTCTTTTTGCCCTTAATGCAGTCTATGCAAGTCTCAAAGTCGGTAAAATCTAGAGCACTAAGTACTCCATCATTTATCAACCTTTTAATTCTATCAATGGAGATATGTCCCAATCTCCGATGCCACAACATAGAAAACTCTTCATTTACAACACATCGTTTTGTGCCAACATTTTCATGAACGTGCATAGTAGTATGGTTATCATCATTTTGTAAATTAAGCAAAAAAAGACCATCAGACAAAGTACCATATCCAATAACATCAAATTTATAAAATAAATTAAAACCAGAGTCTGAAAAGTTAAAGGAATAACCAACTGATACAAGTCTGGAAACTGAAATCAAATTCCTAGAAAATTTGGGAATATAAAAGGTTTTTTCTAAATTTAAAATGAAACCACTACTTAGAACCAATCTGCAAGTGCCAATGACTTCCACATGTGAGGGCATCCTGTTTCCTGAATAGATACTTCGCTCACTTCCCACTGGTTTCCGCAGGTCTCGCAAGTTCTGCAATGAATTGGTTATATGGATCGTAGAACCAGAATCAATTCACCATGTGTTATGATTAACATCAATCATATTGGATTCATAACAAACAAGTGAGAGTTGAGTACCTTTCTTGTCAAGCCACTTCATGAACTTGGAGCATTGCTTCTTAACGTGCCCCTTCTTCTTGCTAAAGAAGCACATAATCTCCTTCTTAATGTCTTTTTGAGGAGGGATTTTTCCCTTTCCCTTGTCCTTGGCCTGATCATTCTTCTTCTTTCCTGGAGTCGTCAAATTCACGATTTTCTTTTCACTTCCCTCCATAAGTAGCCTGCTCTCTTCCTGAACACACATGGTCAGCAACTCATTAATGGACCATTTATCCTTATGTGTGTTGTAGGAGATCTTGAATGGGCCATATTGTTGAGGCAAAGTGCAAAGAATATAGTGAACCAGGAATGAATCAGACATCTCAACTTCCAAATTCTTGAGTTGGGCCGCTATATCTCTCATGCACATGATATGATCGCGCACACCCTTAATGTCGGTGAGCTTCAAGGATGAAAACTGCATAATGAGGGTGCTGGCCATTGCTTTATCTGAAGTGACGAATTGTTCGTCAATAGCCTTAAGAAATTCTCGGACTTTGTTATACTGCTCGACGGAACCCCTAAGACCAGCAGATATTTTCGTCTTTATGAACATAATAGAGAGGCGATTAGATCGCTCCTACTTTTTATAAAGATCAACTTCATCAGGGATGCTGGTCTCAGTAATGGCAGTGGTTCGTCTTTCCGAATAGTATAATCAATGTCCATCCAACCTAAATGAAGGAGAATTCTTTCCTTCCACACTTTATAATTATCACCTTTGAGCTCAGGAATATCACATTTCATATCAGAAAAATTCATAGGTACTGCATAAATCAAACATTCATACTCATGTTACAAAATTTGAGGCTATATAACATGTTCTACCAATATAAAATCATGTATAATATAAATCTAGTGACATAAAACTTACCTATGGGCTAAAGTTCTAATTCAATTAGATTCATCTTAAATTCATGATAAAACTATCAAATTATGTTCCTTTTCCTAATCCCTATGGGTAAATTAGGAAATATAGTTTGATATTTTATCCTAATTAATCATACAAATATAATAAAAATTTATGTGGGATAGAATCTATTATATTCAATATGACTAACCACAATTAATGTCATAATGTGATCCTAAAACACTTAATATATAATTTTGCATAATTAAAGATGTTGTGGCTACTCCTTAATTAATTGAAATTATATGAATCACACAACATTTAATTTAATTCACAAATTATGATCATATAAATTGCACAAAACCATAAGCAATATAAACACAAAATTAAAATTTTGGTGTACTAAATGATTTAACTTAATATTGTATGTATAATAAAATAATAAAATTATACATACAAATCAACAAAATTTTAGTACATAAAATAAATCATAAAAACACACACATATATATACGTATTTGAATTCAATAAGAAAACAAAATAACATATATATATTAAGCCCAAAATCATACATAAAGGCCTAAGATAAACATAAAACGTTGAATCAGCTTAATGAAAAACGAAATGTCAATTTTGACATAATCGAAACTTTAAAAAATAAAGCAAGGTAGAGGATGAAAATTTAACGAAGCTCTGATACCAAATGTTAAAATAAATCGATCCTAAACATATTCAGTGATCTAAATGAACATTGATGAATTAAAAGCAATGTTAAAATAAATCGATCCTAAACATATTCAGTGATCTAAATGAACATTGATGAATTAAAAGTAGAAGTAAAAATTGAATCGAAATTCATACCTCCAGCTATTGCAGTTCAAACTGTAAAAACACTCAAGGGAATGTGTTTAATTTCGGTTTGGGTGCTTCTAAACTTCACACAACCTCAATTAGATGGCGTATTTTCTACTGTAGGAGATTGTAAGGTATAGGGACCTAATCAGAGAAGAAAACACGGTATAAATAATCTCTGTCCATCACGGAGTCGTTTTCCACCGAGCACAAAACGTGGGGCAGTTTTGAACGTGATTTCGTTCCTAAAATCGTGAAATACATGGACCATATCTTTAACTTTCTCAAATCGGTTGTTACCGATTCTCATCTTTATCTTTCTCAAATCGATTGTTACCGATTCTCATCTTTATCTTTCTCAAATCGGTTGTTACCGATTCTCACAGGAAGAGAAAAAACTAACACAATATTCAACCAACCACATTTTTTTAAGTATCAATTTAACTTGGAAAAACCTATGTTAACAAGAACTCTAAGCTGAGAACTTTGATATGTTTATTGAGCTCGTGTCAGTAATAAAAATGTTTGGGGATGGAGATAGATGGACCGAGATTCTGAAATATGTAGAATATTTAGATATTGAAGTTACAGGAATAAAATTTAGTTAGCGAAGACACACGTTATTAAATAGTGGGTTAATCACACTCAGATTTTCTGTAGTATAAAAAATGTATAACTTATCATCTCCTAAGGTTTAAAACTCTCATTTAGACCTCCTGGACAGCGAAAAAAACTGACAGAGAAGCTCAGGCCGAGATATTTTTTTCGCGATTCAGGAGGTTTAAGTAAGAGTTTTAAACTTTAGGGGTGATAAGTTATACACCTCAAATACTACAGGATGTCTGAGTATTATTAACCCTTAAATAGTACAAACTTATAATTATCTGTATCATTTAAAACACGAGTATTAAGAAAGTTAATTGAAAATTGCTCGCTAAACATACTGCCATGAGAAAAGGAAACATAGTAGAATTTCCTAAATTAAGAAAAATGGAAAAATGGGAAGACCGTCTTAATTTTCCTTTTTAACACTTTATCCATTTTTTGTTCTTCGAAGGTTGGTTTAGTTTCTCATTCTCTTTTTTATCTTTTTTCTTTTTTTTTTTCCATTTTTCATTTCTTATTTTTATGGAAAAAAGACTACTCTAGAAGAAAATGGAATTAATCCACAAAGCCACTTGTAACACACATGACTAATTTGAGCTTAATCGATTATTATTAACAAACACCAAGAGCTAATCAACTCCATGTCTGCAGCTATCACACGCATAGAGAAATTAAAGAAAAAAAATAAATAAATAATAATAATAATAATAATAATAATAATAATAATAATAATAATAAATATCACTCAGTGCACCGAGAGCATCTCCAATCCTTTTAGCCATCCAACTGTCAACTGGTTCAACCTCAACCGACCACTCAATCATACACCCACTCTCCGGATCTAGGGTGGAGCATTGATCGGTTTAGGTTCGATTTTTTCCAATTTTTGCAAAACCAAACCGAATCAATTAGTAATGATAACCAAAACCTAACTGAATCGATTCGGTTCAAACCAACCGAATTTGGAATAAAAATTATAATTTTAATTGTTTTATTAAGTATATCTCTTCAAAATATTTCGATTTTAACCGAACTCTGCTTACTCCGACTCTGATCACCACTTGTAGCCACCCTGAACGTCCCAACTAGTGATGAGAATAGAGGAGACCAAGATCAATTTTTTCTGTCATATTCAAAATTTTGAATTAAAATTAAAATTATTGAAGAAAAATTATTTATTTGGCCGGAGAAGATATTAGTTCCATTTATCTTTGCACGAAAAATATATAGTAATAATAATGTTTGTCTTTTTTTTTCTTGTCAATTTACTAGGTAAAGTGATGGGGAGTTTCCAAATGAGCACACCATTTTTCATAGTAAGCCCACTTAATAACAATCTCCTAAACCAACAATTTACTATTAAGTCACTAGGAAAAATGGTGTGCTCCTTTAAAAACTCCCTAAAGCGATGGGAGCTTGAAGTTTGATATTAATGGATAAGTTTTTATTCCTAAAGTTTATTTTGATTTGTTTTCCACTGATTTTGTTTGGTCGGTGTGGAATCTGGACAATAACGGGAGTTTCCAAACGAGCACACCATTTCTCCTAGTAAGTCCACTTAAGAATTATTCGGATTGAAACTTCGAATAAAAAATACTCCAGTCTAAAAAAAAAAAAAAAATTATATTATCTAGTGAACTCACTGAACTACTGTTCAACTCTTTTTATGTTACTTTCTTCTAAACAAATATGTTGGTAAAAAAGTCTTCTCCAATATAATATTTCACATATATCTTGCGTACACTTATTTGTTTGATTTTTTTAATTTTGTGGCATCAGTAATGTAGTAGACTAGCCAACTTTTTTTTTTTTTTTTTTTGAAATTAAAGAAGTATGACAAGGCGACTTACTCAAAATTTGCAACTAATCGGTATATAAATTATATATAAATGGTCCATTTACCTACCCAGAAAACTATGCACTTAAAAAGATTTAAAATAAATAATAATTAGTATATTGAAGAAGCCGAAGGTATTGTTTATGCACAACCAACAAAACAGTTGAATCGTTCAATATTAACAATCAAGTAAAAAAATTTAAAACTATCATTGTATATTTTTTTTATTGTTTATCATTATATTTTAAAATTTTTATACAAAAACAAAAGGTATCAATATTTTTGTTACATTGTGTCTTTTTCGAACGACGTTAACCGTTCTAGGACTAAATCCGAACGGTCAGAAAAAAATGTTTCACTTAGAAAGGTGGGCTCACGAGCATAGCGGTGTGCTCAAAAAGAATTTTTCCGGCCCAACACTCAAAATGATCAACCGGACCAGACAGAGACCAGCCCACCACCGGTTCAAACTAACAGAAAACTATAAAGACACACCCCTAGTGTATAAAAGCACGATTCGAATCTCTTGCTATATTCAGATTAAATCCTGCTTTGTATCTGTTTGTCTATGTCTTGCATTCATCAGAGATTCTAAATCATCCTATCAAATAAAATAAAATAAAATAAAATTATGAACTTACTTTTAAAAAAAATTATGAATCTTTAATTTCAAATAAAGTTGTCGAATGTTTGTTGTATATTTACAGGCCGCAAGACCAATAGATTCAAGTCCTAATCATGCTATGGTTTGTATTTTCTTTTTAAGGAGAAACTCACAAAATGATATAATTCAGCACCAACTTTAATTTCACTTAACTAGGAAATTCTTCCATTATACTAGAGGATAAAATAAAATAAAATAAAGAACTTCTTCGATGTTTCAAGAGATAAAAGTATGGTTCAAGGGGAAATTTTCGAAATTAGGGGAAGATCAGGTCATAATTAATGACCTTCTGACCCTTATTTTAGAGCATAATTAGAGGATTTTATTGGATCATTATCCAACATTGGCCCATGTGAAATAATTATGTATTTTAAATTATCTAATATGATTGGACCCAATTAAAAGTGATCTAATTAAGTTGAAATTTAATGTATCTAATAGGGTGTGGGTTTTTTATGTGTAGAAACCTAATGGGTAATTTCTGATTTTATGATGGGCTAAATTAGAAATACCAATAAACATATTTCTCTATGAAAAAAGATGGTTATGTTCCCCAGATCACACGTCATTTTGATTCTTTTCTGTTTTCCATGAATAGAGAGAAACTAGATAGAAAAATTAAAAGGCTTCTCTTAGAAAAACGTGTAGATCTGGAAGGCCAATCACACGGCTCTACAACGTGATTATTTGTTATGAATTCAGGTACGCTTCCGCATATTTTATATATAATTTCTTGGTAATTTGACATAAAAATCTATTATGTAATTTTCGTATGATATCTAACAGATTTATCCTAAATATTAGATGGAAAATATAATATAGTAAAAGTAATCAATTTCTTGATGTGGATTTTGAAATACACAAAACTAATTATATCGTTACTTTGAGAAGAGAAATTTGATTACTGTTTAGGAACGAAACTATGAATTCGAAGCGGACAGAATGGTTGATGAGTAGAAGGGCCAACGTACTTTCTGAGCCAATCTTTGAGCGCGCACGCACAAAGGGAAACTAGAACGTGATAGTGTCAAAACAAGGCTTTGATAAAAAAATTCAAGTATTTATAAGAGATAAAGATAACTAGAAAAGGTAAATACAATAGTCAATGTTTAAAATATCGATAACGGTAAGGTAACATTTTGCCTCTGATATGTTATGCCGCATGTAGCTAACGCATAACGTAGGTTATATAATTTTCTATTTATTTAATAAAATAAATATAAAAATATATAAAATGTTTTTTATAAATTGAAAATAAATTTAAAACATCTAAAAAATGAATATAAAACCATTTTGTAATATATAATATATCCTAATTTTATATTAAGTTTTATAATAATTTTGACATTTATCTTCATAAATTATTTTAAGTTTGCAACTATAATTCCAGTTATCATTTAAACATGAAAATAAGATTCTAATTTTTTATTTCAATTCCAGTTATTATAATTGTTGTAGTTTATATTTTGTAATATTTAATTTATCTTATTTGTAATTGTTGATTTTAGTTTAGTTAAAAATTCAATAAAATCAACAAATAAAATATTTCAGCAACCGGAGAAGAATTACAATAAGCGAATAAGAAAACAATCGCAAATTAACAAGTTAAAATTCCACAAGCAATCAAACAAGCCAATAACTGTATGCTCAAAAATTGCATCTTTGATTCCATTGTAAAATTATTTGAATTACAACGAATTGAGATTACAAAATAATTTGAGGAATTACAAGAATGAGAATATTAGTTTATTCCCTTTTTTATGTGGGTTCGGGTGGCGATGGAGTCTCGCTACTACCTCCGTTGACAGTCTGACCGGGAAGGGGATGGCCCTGCTCCGCTCTTTAATTTCCCGAGCTCGCCCGAAATCTTTCCAAAGTTCAAGAATCCAAAAGTCCTTTCTCCGACTAATTTTCTGTATTTTATAGACCTAAGAAGCTCCAAATCCGGCTCGATTATCCCTGAAAAATCGGATCACGGGATATCAGGAAAATAAAATAGGAAATAAAACAATGGAAAACAACGGAAACAAACCCGCTGGTTGGCACCTGCGGAATCGCTCCCGCGGGTTGCACCCGCGGGAGTCTCCCGCGGGTGCAACCCACGGGATTCTCCCGCTGGTGCATCCCGCGGGAGACTCCCGCGGGTGTGCCCGCTGAGCAATTTTCCATTCTTTTTTTTGGTATCTACATAACCCCCTCCAAAGTTTTCGAAGTTCTGTATTGAACCGTACTGAATTTTGAAATACTTTGGATTCTTTAATTTTGGCTATAGACCTTTTAAAGGATTTGGTCGATAGAGATAACTGTTAACATATTCATTTATTCAATAACAAGCAGAGATATAATTTTAACGTACTCATTAGATGACAAACAGAGGTATGATGTTAACATGCTTATTTTAAGTCAAGCAGAGGTATAATATTAACGTGCTTATTTTAATCCTAACCGTTCAGTGACATCTAATATGATGAATCAGGGAAAGACAGAGGTGACATTAAACGTGTCTTGGAGCTCAACCTATTCAGAGCATCTGGTCGTGATAAGGATAAGCTGACTAAACAGAGGTAACGGTTAACGTACTTAGTCTTGGAATTGGACTATCAGAGGTAACTGTTAACTTGATAGGGAGATGATTTTCGTTAGAGGTAATTTTTAACTTAACGATATCAAAAACAAATTTATCAGAAGATGTAATATTGGACTTGATGAAGTGTGAATTTTCCTTTTCTGTCAGAGGTGAAATTTTAACGTGACAGGAGATTTAATCGGATTTTATCTCATTTGATTTTGAATTATGATGTCAGAGGTATGATTTTAACTTGACAAATATTTTGGAGTGTCGTTTACTCTGTTGGAGAAAAATGACGAGAAAAGTTTTATTGTCAGAGGTAAAATCTTAACGTGACAAGAGATTTATCTGATTAGGGTTTTTAGCAAACCCTCAGCTATCAACGGGTTTGATATGCCTTTACCAACTATCGTTTGAGTTGGGCTAGCCATACTATTCCCCTCAGCATGGTGAGTTGTCGAGAATTTCGTTTGGGCTTAAATGCCAAACTTTTCCTCTTCCCTTTACCTTAGCAGCTTAGGGCAGCGATATATCCTTATATTCGAATAAGGATACTGTTGTGACATGTTCGTCATGGGATTTTTAGCAAACCCCCACCTATTAACGGATTTGATTAGTTTTTACCAACTACCGTTTGAGTTGGGCTAGCCATACTATTCCCCTCGGCATGGTGAGTTGTCGAGAATTTCGTTTGGGCTTAAATGCCAAACTTTTCCTCTTCCCCTTGCCTTGGCGGCGTTGGGCATTTCATACTTTTACCCCCAGTATGAAGGGGTTGTCGAGAAACTGGTTCTCTTCCCGTTGCCTTAACGGCGTTGGGCAATTCATACTTTTTACCCCCAGTATGGTGGGGTTGGTGAGAAATTTATTCTCTTCCCGTAGCCTTGTCGGCGTTGGGTAATTCATGCTTTTTACCCCCAGTATGATGGGATTGGCGAGAAATTTATTCTCTCCCCGTAGGCTTATCAGCGTTGGGTAATTCATACTTTTACCCCAAATATGATGGGGTTGGCGAGAAATTTGTTCTCTTCCCGTAGCCTTGTCGGCGTTGGGCGGTTCATGCTTTTTACCCCCAGCATGGTGGGTTGGCGAGAAATTTATTCTCTTCCCGTTACCTTGACGACGTTGGGTGATTCATGCTTTTTACCCCCAGCATGTTGGGGTTGGCGAGAAACTGGTTCTCTTCCCGTTACCTTGACGGCGTTGGGTGATTCATGCTTCTTAGTTCTTACCCCCAGCATGAAGGGGTTGGCGAGAAACTGGTTCTCTTCCCGTAGCCTTGATGGCATTGGGTAATTCACACTTTTTACCCCCAGCATGATGGGGTTGACGAGAAATTTATTCTCTTCCCGTAGCCTTAACGGCGTTGGGCGGTTCATTATTATTATTATTATTATTATTATTATTATTATTATTATTCTAATTTTTTTTTGATATATTTTTTGATTTTTTTTTATGGGGGTTTAAATTAACAGCCCTGAGCTCGTCTTGGAAATTGTTGTGAGCCCAAGTGGTACCTTTAGACCACGCACATTAAATGTGTTGGAGTTAGTTTTAACTCCTTTTTTGTTCAGCTTTGAGCTGAACTGCTCCAGGGTCAATCAACGCTTGAATTTTGTCTTTTAGAATAAAACAATTTTTTATGGGGTGACCTACAATCCGATAGTACAGGCAGTAATTCGGATCGTTAGTCTTCCCAATTTCTTCAGGCCTCTTGCTGTCCGGCAACTTAAGCATTTTGCGTTTGCTGAGCAGATTGAACATAGTAGCAGTATGTTCATCCTTGAACGAATATTGCTTTTGAAGCCTGGGCGACCTTGCTTGAAGCCTAGGTGACATTGCTATGTTGCTTTCTATTGCCATTGCCATTATGTCTTTCCCTTTGGAACGGGAAAAATGGAATGGAGATTCATTTGTACTGTCTCCGATTGCAGACTGCTGCTTTTCGAGGCATCGAAGTATTTCTTCAGCCTGTTCACCTTGCTTAAGCAGATCTTTCCATGATTTGGATTCGACCGAGCCCATCTTGTCTAGGATATCGGTCAACAAATTGTGTCTGCAGGTTTCCACAAGCGTGTCCTGCGTCATGCCATGTGGGCATCGAACAGAAAGTTCTCGGAACCGCTCGACATAAGTTTTGACCGTTTCGCCTTCTTCTTACTTCGCTGCTAGCAAGGATAATATGGAGACTTCTGTATCATCTTCAAAGAATCGGGCTAGGTATTCACGTTCTACATCAGCCCAAGATTTAATTGTTCCCTGGGGTAGCTGCATGAACCAAGTAAATGCGGGCCCCCGTAAAGTGCTCGCAAATATCTTAGTCATAGTCGGATCATTCCCTATGAGATGTCCTGTCTGCGACAGGAAGTAGAAGATGTGCTGTTGCGGCGAACCTCTACCGTCGAACGACTGAAGGTTCAACGGTTTATATTTTGCAGAGTAAGGTACGGTCTCCCATTCGACGGGATATGGACGGACTACCCCCACCTCTTGCAGTTTCTTTCGATGAAGAAGAGCTTACAGTTGATTCTCCATCTTCTCTATTTTCTCTGCGTGAGGGTTGATGATAACCTTCACTTTCTCTTCCTCTCTTGAATGAGGAGGAATTTCTTCATTCTCGTCCTCGCTGTCCTCATTTATTTGGACATGCCGTTTTCTTTCTTGTCGACCAGAAATGGACGACGAGGATTGGTCCTAGTTTGAGCCAACAACTCAATTAAAAGTTGTTTCATTTCTTCTATGGTCTCCTCTTGCTGTTCGAGACATTTTTCTTGTCTCTCAAGCCTTTCAGAGACTTCTTCTAGAAGCGCGCCCTCTAGTTCAATAGAAACTCCTTTTGACCCCGGTGTGATTTCCTTATCCGAAGGGTTGTTTCCAACCACTTTTTTGCATTTATTAACCATATGTGATGTGGAAGCAGGCAGATCGGTTTCCGAGCACACCCTTTTCACTATTCGCATTCTTTTAGGTTTGGTGATCTGCTCAAAAACTGATCATTTTGAGTTGCACTGACAGTTTGATAGAACAGTTGAGATCAGCTGTTCGCATTGGCAGTGAGGGATATTTTGTGAGGAGTTCTTCTTCCAATTGAGATACTCTCTCAAATCTTGAGGTATTTTCTCCTCTCTATCTGCATCTTGACGCCTCTTGGTCGCAAATTTGGTTCATAATACTGGAGAGTCTGCAATATCTCAAGGCTGAGCTCTTTTCCAGCATCAGATTGTTCCCCGACTCCTCTATGGATTCTTCTGGAGTGCACACTAGTCTGAGTAGTTGTGTGGGCCCCGCACGCATCTGATAGAGAGATTAAAATTCTTGGTGCATGTAGTGTGCTCACCATAGGCATGCTCGAAGAGACATGAGGGTTGGATCCATTGAACGTAACCCGTCGATTACATCTGCGGGATGCAACCCGCGTTTGCAACTGCGGGTTTATACCCGTGGATTCACTCCTGCAGGGTGCAACCCGCGGGTTGGCACCCGCTGTTGCAAGCCGCGGGATGCCACCCGCGGTTGGCACCCGCGGTTGGCACCCGCGGGATGCCACCCGCGGTTGGCACCCGCGGGTTGGCACCCGCGGTTGGAAACCGCGGGATGCCACCCGCGGTTGCCTCCCGCGGTTGGCAACCGCGGGTTGCCACCCGCGTTTGGCAACCGCGGGTTGCCTCCCGCTGTTGGCAACCGAGGCAGCGGGTTTGCACCCGTGGGGTTGCTTCCGAGATTTTTGACCGTCCCGGATTTTTCTGTCCCGGAATTTTCTGCAATTTTTTCCGTATGAATGAGGCGTGCTCGTTGAGTTTTACGCCTCAAATTTCTCTTTTGGGAGCGGGTCAGGAACTGGTTTGACTTTTGGCTTGACTTTGGAATGGGCGATAACGCCGTGTTCTTGACAGACGATGACGTCTTGTCAGTTCGAACAAGCGATGATTCCTCATAAGTTTTCATAGGCGATGATCCGGTGGGCGATGACGCCTCACCTTTTTTTATCGTCACCCAGCGATGACGCCTAGGCTCCGAATCAGAGGAAGAAAGAAATTCCTCATATTTTTGCTGGTCAACTTCTATGACCAGCGTCTCAACCATTGAGCCAATCGGCACCCGATCGGACTGCGCCACCAGATTCTCTGTGGTAAACAGAGGGGCTCCCACTATGGTCGCCAGTTCTTGTATGCTCAAAAATTGCATCTTTGATTCTATTGTAAAATTATTTGAATTACAACGAATTGAGATTACAAAATAATCTGAGGAATTACAAGAACGGGAATATTAGTTTATTCCCTTTTTTATATGGGTTCGAGTGGTGATGGAGTCTCGCTACTGTCTCCGTTGACCGTCTGACCGGGAAGGGGATGGCCTTGCTCCACTCTTTAATTTTTCGAGCTCGCCCGAAATCTTCCCAAAGTCCAAGAATCCAAAAGTCCTTTCTCCGACTAAATTTCTGTATTTTATAGACCTAAGAAGCTCCAAATCCGGCTCGATTATCCCTGAAAAACCGGATCATGGGATATCAGGAAAATAAAATAGGAAATAAAACAACGGAAAACAACGGAAACAAACCCGCAGGTTGGTACCTGCGGAATCGCTCCCTCGGGTGTCAACCCGCTGGATTCTCCCGCGGGAGAAATTCCCGCGGGTGTGCCCGCTGAGCAAACACACATTTCCAATGTGTCTGTTGTCATCGAGCTCCTCCACTCCATAAGAACTCTACCACCTGCACTAAAGCAGACTTCGATACTACTGTAGACACCGGAGGAGTTAGTAGATCACGGACCATATTGGAAAGCACATGATATATTTTTTTCTGTAATTTCCACCAAACCAAAATATCAAAAACTTCATAATTTTTAGGGGACACGTCATCTTCATAGTTGACCCTTTCTAAATAATAATGTAATTCATTAAATATGTACTAGATTACCAGACCTTTTTCCGGTGAAATACGGATGATATTATTGAATTTTTTATTTTTCTAGCAGTTGGTTCTTTTGTAAATTGTGTTTTATCACTATATATATCTTCATATGTATGGTACATAATATCTAACAAATTTTAATGTCATTAACTAAATCTGTAATATTATCTTTATAACACATATTTTTATAAAATAAATCAATTAAAATTTCAAGTCTCCAACGGCCATTTTGACTGTTGGGGGGCAGAATTTGCAAAAAAAAAAAAAATGCAAAAATCCCCCAACGGCTATAAAAATAGTCGTTGGGGGGTTCTGTGCAAAATATTTGCACAAACCCCCCCAATGGCTATAACGGCTAGTTTTAAAAAAAATTAGCCCGACATGTGCCAAGCACAGCTTGGCCAGCGCGGTCTGAGCCGTGCTGAAGACTCGGGTAACCCCGGCTCGGGCCGGGGACTCGGGCCTTGCCGGGCACATGTCGTTAGGCACGCTCGGCCCACTTGGCACGTCTAGTGGGATGTGAGTATTATTTAACTGATTAATTAAAACAATACTAATATTATTTTATTTATTATATATATAAAATACAGCTTTTAAATTGTAATGATAGTATGCAAGTAAAAATTTACTTTATTTGCCTTGATTCTCTACTTTCTAGAGCTCATCTAAACCAAATTGAAAGGAAGAAAATTTTAGAAGTGAGGTGCCACTTCGGCGCCACCTCAGCATTGTTGGAGGTAAAAAATTTCAAATAAAGAAAAGATGAAAAATAGCTCGCAGAGTGCGAAACTATTAATTAGCTTTGCGTGGCAGAAGCTTAACTTTGCGTGAATAAGTAAAACGCGAAGCTAAATCTAAATCTCCGCATCCAGAGTATTTAACTCCACGTGGGTAGAATCTCAGAATCCTAAATTGATTGTGATTGAGATTATCTAATATCCGAATGGAGTCTAATCAGAATTCAAATTTAAGAGATTTAAATCAAAATCAAATATTTGATTAAAATTCTTGATGAATGCAAAAATATTCTATTCTTATCCCCATGGAAACTCTTATAACCAACAAAAGTCTATAAATAGCCTCTTTAAGGAGACTTTAGGGATCTTTTAGTAATTCAAGTTACGCGAGAGAGCTTTGAAGTTTTGGAGGTCTTTCGTAATTCAAGTTACGCATGAGAGTCTTGAGTTCATTGAGATTAGCACAGAGAGAGCTAGAGCCGGCCATCATCTTCTTCAAAGAGGAGATTTTTACATCGGATCGTCAACAGGTTCACTAGTTAGATCTCATCGCCAAATTAAAACCTACTTTTATTTTAAAAGAGAGTGATAAAATATAAATTCTCTCGTTTGTTTTTCTATTGTTCCTCTTTTGTTGTAATTATCGTAATCATAGGAAAAAAAGTAAGATTTTTGCGGAGAACAAGCATACACGAAATAACTTCTAACTTCTTTTTTGGCCAAACAAACTGTTCGCAACAGAAATTTGCTTTCCTTCCATTGAATACAACTTAGATTACAACGAAAGTGAACAAGAAAAGAACAAACGAGAGGATTTATAATTATCGCTCTCTTTTACAATAAATTGTGGGATCTATGTGGCGATGGGATCTAACTAGTAGTTCCTTTGGACGATCTGACGTCGATGGTCTTCTTGCTCTTGATGAAGAAGATGCCGGCCGACTTTGGATGATCTTCTCTGGTTTTGATTCGTTCAAGGCTCTCACGCGTAACTCGAACTTCACAAAAACTTCCAAAAGATTCCTAGGACTTCCTCAAAGGGGTATTTATAGTCTTAGGATAACATGAGAGTTTCTATCTAAATAGAATTTGTACTCATCAAAATTCCAATCAAATATCGTAATTTTGATTTAAATCTCTTGATTTAGAATTCTGAACGGACTTAATTTGGGTATTTGGATAAGCCAAAATCTTAATCATAATCAATTTAGGATTCAGATTTATCTGCTCATGCGGAGCTAATCACATCAAAATGCGGAGCTAAGAAACAAGAACGCAGAGTTATTGATTAGCTCCGTGTTTTACTCATATGCGGGCTAAAATAGCCAGGCGCGGAGCTAACTTATTAGCTCCGCATTCTGTTGTGGAAAACTCCATTTTACTTGGAAATTTTCATTGCCAATAGAACCCCCTCCAAAGTTTTCAAAATGGCTTAGAATTTAGCAAATTTTGAAATACTTTGGATCTTCAAAGTGAAACGCGGAGTTAAAATACCAAGTTATCTTGGCGTTTTTGTTTATTTGCGCGGAGCTAATAGCTTCGCGTTTCAATGGATAACTGCTCAGTAATTGCTCCGATTCTCGCGCCGAATACCAAGGGGCGAGTTTTCTCATTTAAATAGAGTCTTTAACTCTTCTTCTTCCTCACTTCATTCGAAAGGTTTCCAAGAACTCAGGTGACCAGAGCTCAGGCGACCGACGATCTTTGCAACCCGAGCAGTTTTCATCGATTTCTTCGAGATCAATGGCACCCAGGAGGAACACCTCATCACGCGCCGCTTCTCCATCGGTGGCCGGCGCTAGTAGCGGCGGCAGCAACCGAGGCAGCGGGCACAGTGGCGAACCAGTTCATGCCGTGCCCATTGGAGGTAAAAATCTCAATTTTTGGACTTTTTAGGATGATTATAGAGTGATTTGGCTCAGTCTTAACCGGCCAATCATTCCTTTGCCGGCGAGATCGCTGTTTTCCGACCGTACGGCTTGGAGAAGAAGAAAGGCCTCTGGCCTTCTTCTATACGAAGCTATCGCGTTATCCTCGAGTTTAAAACGCGGGGCTATTTTTGACTAGCTGTCGCGTTTCAACGCGAGGCTATGAATTTAAGTTTTGCGTTTGTAAACGCGAGGCTATTTGCTTAGCTTTTTAGCTTCGCGCGGGGTTATTTTTAGCTTCACGCGAACTAATTTTTAGCTTCGCGCGGAGCTATTTTTAGCTTTGTGCAGAGCTATTTTTAGCTTTGCGTTTTTATACTTAGAAGATTTTTCCAGATTTCTCAAATCTTTTTCTAACTCCTGATTCTTCTTTTGCAGTGGGATATTCGGTGGATGCTCTCCCCCATAGACATTATTTTGGATTAGCTGGGGGTGCGGATCTGACGGCCCAATTTCATTTTACCACCGTCCTTACTGCATACAAGCCGGGCCTGAGGGAGCGCAGGGAGAAGCTGATTAGGTATCATCCTGCTACTGCACGGGAGATTATAACTGATGCTGTTTTCGAGGCCACCAACAGAGAAGTGTTGGAGAAGCCTGTATTTCTCTTTGGAGATGCAATGGACCATTCAGACTAGATTCTCTTTGAAGAGAAGTGCATGTGGCTCTACCAGTCTGGCGACCTGCTAATATTTCTACCCAGCATGGAGTGTAGCTTTCCCCTGGTCTATCTTCAAAGGCTAGCCATGCACCGATCTTCATCAGCAAAAGTAACTCTAAGGAAGCCAGAAGCATATGCTTTACATCATAGTTGTAAGTTTCAAGCTCTGACTCCAAAATGTTAACTTTTGAAGGAGTTACAAGAACTCTGCAACAGCTCATTAAGTTTTCTTGAGAACCATTTCTGTTAGGTGACAATCTCTGTCTCTTTCTAAAGTGATAGAAATGAAGTATAAGGACTTGTAGCATGTCGAATTTAACTTGTGCATCTTCATTAGGATTCTTGTAGCAGTATCTTTAGATGATCCACTAAGAACTTTAAACAGATCATAGTTGACAATTGTAGAGGAGATCTTTTGCATGTGAACCAGGGAATTGAGCTGGAAAAACACCTCGTATGGCACAGTACAATCAACATGACAGTTTAAAATATGAGGGCATAATAAAGAGCCGCGTTTTTGAAGAATCTCGTCAGCGGTTGATCCAACAATTTGCATTAAATGGCGATGACTTGCGCCGACAAGCTCAACACTCGGTGGAGGAGACTCGTCTTCGAGTTATTGATGAGTCGACGAATAGGTTGAAACTTTTGGGAGAGCTATAACTCCCTCTACTTTTGTAATCTTTTGCTTTATGAATAAAGACAATTCTTTTTTCTTTTTATCTGTTGGCTACAAGTTTTTTTCTCGCACAACAAATAACTTGTCATGAAATCTGTTCATGCTTTTGGTAAAACAATCCAAGGCTCATCTGCGTAACTTAGACTCTTAATACCAACTAAGTCACAATTATTGACCACGGTAAAACTCTTTAAACAAAGCTAAATGATAGTTTGGTGAAGGCGTTTAACTACTTACACCAGGATGATCAGATCAGGATCATTAACTTAGATAGAGGCGCCTAATTGCACATGCCTAGAGTTTAATAAAGAAGTTTAAGTGTTCATTTGCATAACTTGAACTGCTCATGCCAAAATAATCGGGTTATGATCATCAGATCTCGGCAGAGGTGCCTAATTGCACATGCCTTAGTTTGATAGAGGCAGTTCAAGGCTCTTATGCGTAACTTGAACTGCACATGCCAAAATAATTGGGTCATGATCATCAGATTTCGACATAGGCACCTAATTGCACATGCCTTAGTTTGATGGAAAAGTTCAAGTGCTCATATGCGTAACTTGAACAAGTGGATGGTTATATTTCTAGGGATATAATCCAGATGTGATAGTTACTCTATCACCATTCTGGTTCTTTAGGCATAGTATTTTTTCAAAAATTTGCCATTGATCGGCATCATCATTCTGTCACCATTCTGGTTCATTAAGCGATAAGCTCCACTAGAGTATACCATCTCCATAATGAACGGTCATTCCCACTTGGGTTCAAATTTACCCTTAGTCTTGTGGGTTAGAATCATTGGCCTTTTAATAGCCAGAACTAAGTCTCCTTATTTAAAGGTCCTTGGTTTAACGTTCTTATTGAACGCTTGCAAGATTCGGGCTTGATGCAACTCAATTTGTTATTGAGCCTGGAGACGTTTTTCATTCAACGCTTCTAATTCTCGCAATCTTTGTTGATGACGCTCTTCTGTCGTCATCTTTGTGGTTAGGGCTACTCTTAATGATGGTATTTGGACTTCAAGGGGCAAGACGGTCTCACTTCCATAGACCAAGGAGAAAATGGTAGCTTTTGTTGGGGTGCGAACGGTGGTGCGATAAGCCCACAAACACTCTCTTAGCTTTTCATTCCAGTCCCATTTGTTGAAAGAGATGAACTTCGGAAGGAGTTTGATAATAGTCTTCTTAAAGGCCTCAGCCAATCCATTTGCCGTGGGATTGTATGGTATTGAAGCAATGTCCTTGATTCTGAACTTATCACAAAAACTTGAGAACCCCTGACTGATGAACTGCGGTCCATTATCATGAATGATTCTTCGGGGGACGCCAAAACGGTAAATGACGTGATGTTTAATGAATTTAATTACATCCGTTGTTTTTACCTCTCTCATGGGCACGGCTTCGGCCCACCTTGAAAAATAATCGGTTATTGCGAGAATAAACCGATATCCTCTGGATGACGGAGGAGTTATTGGCCCCACGATATCCATTCCCCATACTTCAAATGGCCAACTAGCAATGGTACTGTGTAAGTATTCTGGGGGTTGATGAATAAAATTGGCATGTATCTGACATTCATGACACCGTTTAGCGTACGCCATCACTTCTGTAATCATCTTTGGCCAGTAGTATCCTAGTCTTTTTATGCAGTCCCCGAGTTTTGGACCGGGCTAGTGAGCTCCACACACTCCTTCATGTGTTTCTTTCAACATTTCGTCTGCTTCTGCTTTTGATAAGCAGCGTAGTAGGAGACCATCACTTGACTTTCTGTATAAAGTTTGAAGTGTATGATCATAGTAAAATCTTGGGGCCTTCCTCTTTATCGAGGCGGCTTCCTTTGGATTCTCTGGCAGCATCCCATATAAGGCATAATCTACAAATGGAAATCATTATTCACGGGGTTCCAGAGTTAAACCTGTCTGGCACACCTCTTTGGTTTGGAATACTGTATCCGGATGGAGGAGTTCTCTGCTACCAATAGTGATACTTTTAGTTTCACCCGGCGGGATCGCCAATGTTGCAGTTAGTGCGACAAGAGCATCTGCATAGACGTTCCCATACCGAGATATATGATAGATATAAAACTGTTCAAAATATCCTGCTAGCTCGATGGCTAGCTGATGATAGGGGATGAGGGCTTCATGTCTGACTTCATATTTGCCTGTCATCTGATTGACAATGAGCTTAGAGTCTCCATATGCCTCTAGATGGTTCACCCCCAGTTGCAGAGTCATTTTTAAACCAATAATGAGTGCGTTGTATTCCGCCACATTGTTCGTGCACGGCTCTATTAATGAGTAACCGTTAGGCAGTATGTGTTTATGTGGGGATATCAGCACAACTCCCACTCCAGCAGCAGATCGTCTGGCAGCACCATCAAAAAACATCTGCCATAGTCGTTCTTTGCTAGATGTGTTAACCTCTGACGTCTATTTAGAGTTGGACCAAATTGGATGGTCCGCTAGGAAATCGGCGATCGCTTGTCCCTTCATGGCTTTTTGAGGAACGAAGTGTATATCATATGGCGATAGCAATAATGCCCATTTCGCCAATCGACCGTTTAAAGACCATGGTTTGGTCATTAAGATTTTCAAGGGATTAACTCGTGATATAACATGAATTGTTTGCCCTGAAAGATAGTGTTGCATTTTCTGAATAGTGAACACTAGGGCTAAATATTCTTTTTCAATCGGGGTATACCGCTGCTCGGCCCCGATCATTGTCCGGCTTAAGTAATAAAGGGCGTGTTCATGGCCGTGCTCATTATACTGAGAAAGTAAAACTCCCAACGCATTATCCATGGCCCTTACATATATGAGGAACGATTGCCCAGAGATCGGTGCCATAAGGACAGGAGGTTTGGTAAGGTATTCTTTGTGATCGTCAAACGCCTGTTGACATGCCTCATACCATACGAAAGAAACTCCCTTTTTCATGAGTCTGGAGAATAGCTGGTATCGCCATTATAGGTTAAAGATAAAGCGCCGGATATATACCAGTTTTCCTTATAACCCCCTTAACTCTTTAAGATTGCGAGGAGGCGGCATCTCGTTGATCGATTTTACTTTTTTAGGATCAAGGAAAATTCCTTCTGAGGTAACTATGAACCCAAGGAATTTCCCACTGCGCACCCCCATGAAAGATTTGGCAGGATTCATCTTCAAGTGATGTTTTCGCATAAGATCGAAGACTGTTCTTAAGTCATGAAGATGATCTTCTTTGTTCTTACTTTTGACCGCCAAGTCATCCATGTAACACTCTACCATTTTGCGCAGATGTTCTTTAAATATAACGCTCATTGTACGTTGGTAAGTGGCACCAGCGTTTTTTAGTCCGAAAGGCATTACTGCATAATAGTACACCCCCAGCGGTGTTCTGAAAGCCGTGTGCTTTTCATCGTCTGGGTGCATTTTGATCTGATTGTCGCCTGAGAAGCCATCCATCAAGGACATTCTCTCGTAACCGTAGGTATTGTCAATCATTACGTCGGTAATCGGGAGTGGGAATTCATCCTTAGGACATGCAGCATTTAGATCTCGAAAATCGATGCATATCCGGATCTTGTCGTTCTTCTTACGAACCGGCACTATATTAGCCACCCAATCGGGATGCTGTTCTTCACGGATAAATCCCGATTTTATGAGTTTATTAACCTCGGTAACTATTGCCTCCATTAACTCAAGCCGAAAATGCCTCTGTTGTTGCTTAACTGGCTTGACATCTTCTTTGATATTTAGCCGGTGTGTGGCAATATGAGGATCAAGACCGGGCATGTCTTCATAGCTCCATGCGAACACATCTATGTATTCCTTGATAAGAGATATAAGTTCCTCTTTTCCAAGGGAGTTAGTGTGTCGCTTATAAAAATGGGCTTCGGATTCTCTTCCGTCCCCATATTAACTTGTACTAGTTTATCCTCCGTAGGCAGGTCACGCTGTTCAAAGCGGACATCCCAAAGAGTGTCATGTGTTTAGCCCAGGAATCATCTTGAAAATCAATTGGTTTCACGTCGCTTTCAGGCGCGACTGAAACCATGTTTACTGTTAAAGATTGAAACCAGGCACCGATACTTAGATCCGAATCGTGGTCGAGTGGATGTAAGTCTTCATCTGCCGAAGAGTTCTCTTCGTATTTGTATGGTGATGAGGGAGGAGTAGATACATAGCCCAACCCCCTTCTAGTTTTTTGATAATAGTCTGGGCTCTTCCCTCTCGGTCTAAACGAGGGTATGAGATTTCGTCGCCCTTTTTCAAAGTTCAATCTCGGTTTTTAGGTAAAATTATAACCCATCTTTTCCATCATTTGTCGGGATTTCTGTTCATATAAGTGAAATTGAGGTGATATTTGTTCATCACTTTCACTAGTTTGTCTTTGGTTAGGCGATGTGATCACTTTGTCGAAAACAATCGGTTTATGCAATACATGTCGCGGCGGTATTTCAAAGAAGTGATCTCGTTCTTTAGTTATATTTGATCGAGAGAGGAGGGATGACCTGATTGGAAAATGATATGCTGCCAAAATTTCAAGTTCGGATAGATCATCTGCCTCGGTGGATGTACAAGAAGGCTCAGACTCTGTAGCTACAGCAGGCTCATAGACTAATTTTATATTTTCATTAATAATCCACTCATCCTCTGTTACATTGGCTACATTATTATCAAAATTCATTTAAAGATTTATGCGAGGGTTAATTTCGTAATCACTCCCATTATCCTCTTCCGGAGATTCGTACTCAGTATCGGCCTCGTTGCCGCTATCTTCGGGTTCTTGAGGTTTTTTGCAGCTATCGTTGGAAACTTCGTGGGCTGGCTTGTAAAGCATAGCATCCGTGAAGTAGTTTTCTAATCCTTTGAATGGCTGCCTGTCTGCAACTGAAGTCCGGACTTCTCCTTGATCATCACAGTATTTCATGCACTGGTGGAGAGTCGATGAGACTATCATATAGGCGTGTATCCATGGTCGCCCCAGTAAGATGTTATAAGACGTATCTGCGTCTATAACATAGCATGTAAGTTCTGTCCTCAAATCTCCAATTTGACACCGAACTCGGATTTTACCAAGAGGACAGCTGTCATTAGCGTTAAATCCGTATATAGTAGTATTTGTCGGCGTCAAACGATGGGGAGATATTCCCAATAGTTGCATCAGTCTTCTGGGAATAACGCTTAATGCAGACCCCGGATCGATTTGAATACGGTCCACTTTTGTGGACCCGACATATCTGGTGAAATATAAAGGCCTATTGTGCTTTATATTTCTTACTTGCATATTCTCTGGAGAGAAAGTAATCCGGGGGACCTGTCTCCTTACTTGATGACAGCGGGGGTAAGAGTCCTGTTCTTGATCAGTTGGCTCGACAATCTGAGTTAGGAATGCCTCAGAGTCTGCCAAGACCTCTCTTAACGCCTCACGAATTGATTTCGACAATCGTAACAACTCGTAAAGCGTGACTCGAGCTGGAATATTTGCTACCTGAGCTATTATATCAAATTTAAATGCAGATTCCTTGGCTTCTTCGTCTCTTGCAGAATTTTCTGGAAACGAAGTCCCTTTTGTTTCGCAGTCTTCGTGAGTTCCCCGTATATATTCTTCGGGTCTACTCTGGTGTAGTTCTTGAGATATGTTTTACCATATTGAGTGCCGGAAGGGCCCGCCCTATCCTGATGAGTGGCCATAACTTTGGGCTCTTCTTCAGAGTCTGTAAATGCCCCTGCAATTATGTATTCACCTTTTATTTTTGCGGAAATAGTATTGCTGTCTGCTTTTGCTTTTGACCCCCTGCGGTAGTCTGTATGCCCAAAAAATTGAATCTTCTCTAAATTGCCAATTTGATTTTTAATTATAGCAATAAAAGAAAAATTACAAAATAAATTCGAGATTACAAGAATGGGGATCAATTGATTTCGATTTCTCTTTATTTTTGTGGGTTCTGGCAGCAGTAGAGTCTTGATTCTGCACTCCGTTGACGATCCGATCTCTCTAAATTGAGGAACTCCTCTCTGGATTTTTGGACTCCGGTCTCTGAAAAATTGCCTCGCCAAAAAATTCCCTCTCCAAAAGAATCTCCTCTTTTTCCCTTCTGAACTCCGTTCCCAATTTTATATATTGAGGAGCGCTTCTAATCCGGCTCAAATTCTTCCCTCGAATCCGATTAAATCCCCAAAAATCTGGATCACCATCTAAAACGGAACAGAACCGGAACGGAAGCAGAAAACAACCCGCGGGTTGGCACCCGCGGGATTGCTCCTTCGGGTGGCAACCTGGGGGATCGCTTCCGCGGGTGGCCACCTGCGGGAGAGATTCCCACGGGTGGGACCCCGGGAATTCTCCCGCGGGTGGACCCCGCTGTAAATTTTTTTTTTGTGTCTACATAACCCCCTCCAAAGTTTTCGAAGTTCTGTATTGAGTCGTACTGAATTTCGAAACACTTTGGATTATTTAATTTTGGCTATCAGACGTTTTAAAGGATTTTGTAGACAGAGATAACTGTTAACATATTCAATTATTCAATAACAAGCAGAGGTATGATTTTAACGTGCTCATCAGATAACAAGTAGAGGTATGATGTTAACGTACTCATTGGGTGACAAGCAGAGGTATCATGTTAACATGCTTATTTTAGGTCAAGCAGAGGTATCATGTTAATGTGCTCATTAGAATCCTAACCGTTCAGTGACATCTAGTATGACGGATCAACGAAAGACAGATGTGACATTAAACGTGTCTTGGAGCTCAACCTATTCAGAGAATCTGGTCGTGATCGGGACAAGCTGACTAAACAGAGGTGACGGTTAACGTATTTAGCTTTGGAATCGAACTATCAGAGATAATTGTTAACTTGATAGATAAATGATTTTCATCAGACATAATTTTTAACTTAACGATATCAAAAACAAGTTCATCAGAAGCGGTAATATTGGACTTGATGAAGTGTGAATTTTCTTTTATGTCAGAGGTGAAATCTTAACATGACAGGAGATTTAATCGGAATTTATCTAATTTGATTTTGAATTATGATGTCAGAGGTATGATTATAACTTGACAAATATTTTTGAGTGTCGCTTGCTCTGCTGGAGAAAAATGACGAGAAAAGTTTCGTTGTCAGAGATGAAATCTTAACGTGACAAGAGATTTATTTGATTAGGATTTTTAGCAAACCCCCAGCTATTAACAGATTTGATTTGCCTTTACCAACTACCGTTTGAGTTTGGCTAACCATGTCATTCCCTTCAGCATGGTGAGTTGTCGAGAATTTTGTTTGGGCTTAAATGCCAAACTTTTCCTCTTCCCTTTGCCTTAGCGGCGTTGAGCAATTCATACTTTTACCCCAGCATAAAGGGGTTGGCGAGAAATTTATTCTCTTCTCGTTGTCTTAATGGCATTGGGTAATTCATGCTTTTTACCCCAAACATGGTGGGGTTGGCGAGAAATTTATTCTCTTCCCGTTACCTTGACGGTGTTGTGTAGTTCATGCTTTTTATCCCCAGCATGGTGGAGTTGGCGAGAAATTTATTCTCTTCCCGTTGCCTTGACGGCGTTGGGAAATTCATGCTTTTTACCCCCAGCATGGTGGGGTTGGTGAGAAATTTATTCTCTTCCCTTAGTCTTGTCGGCGTTGGGTAAATTTTTTTTTTTTTAGGTGATGACGCCTAGCTTTTTTATTTTTTAATTATTTATTTATTTATTTATTTTGGTAAGCGATGAGGCCTTGCAAATTTATTTTTATTTTTTTGTTTATTTAAATTTTTTTATTCTTTTTTAAAATTTTAATTTTTTTTAATTTTTTTGGGCATCCGTAGGTGCATCCGCGGGATACAACCCGTGGGTAGAACACTCATACCGCATGTTTTTTTTAATTATTTTTTTATAATTTTGTCAATTTTTTGTGGGCGATAACACCCTTTCTTTTTTTTCTTTTTTCTTTTTTTTTTATATTTTATTATTATTATTATTATTATTTATTTTTTATTTTTTCGTGCGGGGAGAGGGAGAAAAGTGCGGGTGGCCCAAGTGGGCCCCACCCGAGCATAGTACTTTTTTTAAAAATCTCGCCTCACGTTTTTCTTTATTTATTAACTTTTTTATTGTAATTGAAGCAATTTCAATTTATTATTTTATTTATTTTTATTTATTACTATCTTATTATTATTACTTATTTTTTATTATTGTTATTTTTTTTGTCTTGTGGATTCTGCATCCCGCGATTGCATATGTGGGTTGCGTCCCCGCGGGTCCCGCTGGTTGGGTCCCTCGATTCCATCTGCGGGTTGCATCCGCGATTCTATCTGCGGGTTGCGTTCCGCGATTCCATCTGCGGGTTGCGTCCCGCGGGTTGTATCCAGTTTTGTCAAATTTTTTTTTTAATGGGCGATGGCGCCTCATATTTTTTTTTGACAGACGATGACGTCTTGTCATTTTTTTTTATGGGCGATAACGCCTCATATTTTTTTTGACAGGCGATGACTTCTTGTCAATTTTAGTGGGCGATGACGCCTCACATTTATTTATCGTTACCCGGCGATAACGCCTAGGCTCCGGAAAAAAAAATTTAAAGATTGGATTGCGCCGCCCAAACTCCCACTGTGGTCGCCAATTCTTGTATGCCCTAAAAATTGAATCTTCTCTAAATTGCCAATTTGATTTTGAATTATAGCAATAAAAGAAAAATTACAAAATAAATTCGAGATTACAAGAATGTGGATCAATTGATTTCGATTCCCCTTTATTTTTGTGGGTTCTGGCAGTGGTAGAGTCTTGATTCTGCACTCCGTTGACGATCTGATCTCTCTGAATTGAGGAACTCCTCTCTGGATTTTAGGATTCTGGCCTCTGAAAAATTGTCTCGCCAAAGAATTCCCTCTCCAAAAGAATCTCCTCTTTTTCCCTTCTGAACTCCGTTCCCAATTTTATATGTTGAGGAGCGCTTCTAATCCGGCTCAAATTCTTCCCTCGAATCCGATTAAATCCCCAAAAATCCGGATTACCATCCAAAACGGAACAGAAGCGGAACGAAAGCAGAAAACAACCCGCGGGTTGGCACCCGCGGGATTCCTCCCACGGGTGCCCACCCGCGGGAGGAATTCCCGCGGACACTCGCGGGATTCCTCCCGCGGGTGGGACCCGCAGGAATCCTCCCGCGGGTGGGACCCGCAGGAATCCTCCAGCGGGTGGACCCCGCTGTAATTTTTTTTTGTGTCTACATAGTCCACTATTCATCCTGTAGTAAATCAGGGTGGACCCACATGACTTCTCCCCTTTGAGTTGTTACGGGGACAAGTCCTTTCTGGTTTTTTTTATGTGGGTCATGATTTTTCATGACCAGCTTTCCCTCTAATATTGGGGTCACCCCTGCGGGGAACTCATGGATTCCAACCATTAGGCTTGTCATATTGGCAGTGACCTTCTTTTGCTCCTCTTTTAGTGTCAAGACGCCGGCTTCTATTAATGCTTGGATCCTGTTCTTCAGAGAATAACAATCCCTAGTAGGGTGTCCCACATTTCTGTGGTAGAGACAATAGTTGGGGTCGTTGGTTTTACCAGCGTCCTCCAGTTTCCTATTTTCTGGAAGTTTCAGCATTCCCTTCCTAAGGAGCAGATGAAAAAGTGTAGGCATTTGTTCTTCTTTAAAGGTATAGGTCCTCTCTTGTTGGGGCCTATTTTGTCTCGTGCCCTTTTGATTTTGAGGCTTTGGGCTCGGAGGATTTGTCTTCTGTGGAGCGGCCTCTGACGCCATTACTGCTTTCCCTTTATTCTTATTATTATTTTGCGTATATGGCCTATTATTTCCAGTATTTCTTGATCCACGAGACTCTTCAACTCTGCGGATCAAGTCTTTAGTTTGCTCTCCTTATTTGAGCAAATCCTTCCAAGTCCTAGACTCTACGGCCCCCATTTTTAAGAGCACGTTGGTTTTGAGATTATACCGATACGTCTCCACCAGAGTTTCCTGGACCACTCCGTGTTTGCAATGCACGGACTTCTCCCGGAGCCTTTTTATAAAATGTTTGACCGTTTCTTATTCCCCTTGTTTAGTTGCAAGGAGGCAATGAACCAAAATTTCGATATTATCCTCAAAGAAACGTGCGAGAAATTGCTTCTCAACATCAAACCAGGTATTAATAGTACCTGGGGGCAACTGCATAAACCAAGTGAAGGCAGGCCCTCGCAAGGTACGTCCGAATACCTTAGTCATTATTGGGTCATTGCCCATTAAATGCCCAGCTTGAGACAAAACGTAATAAATATGTTGACTGGGAGATCCTTTCCCGTCATATGGCTCCAATTTGAGCGGTTTGTATTTCTCAAGGTACGGTGCCAAATCCCATTCAGGCGGGTATGGTCTTGAAACCCTTGATTCTTTCAACTCCTTCTTGTGCATTAGTGCTTCGAGTTGGCGTTGTAACTTCTCGATTTTCTCCTCATGAGGGTCATGAAAAGAATATTTATTCTCGTTTTTATGTATCGAGTGGGCTTTTTCTTCTTTATCTTCCTCGTTCATTTTGCTGAACGAAGTTTCTTTTCCCTTTTTGGCGTTATCCTCGATAATTTTTTGAGTATTTTCCACCATTCTTGAGAATATTATTTTAAGATCTTCGATTGTCTTTTGTTGCTCCCGAATCATTTATTCTTGGGCCTCAAATCTTTGGTCGATATCGTCATATCTGTTCATCATATATAATGCTGACTTCTGCAATTTAGACGATGCCGAAGAACGAGGAGAGGCTATGGCCGAACAGCGATACTCTGTTCTTGCTGTAGCAGCAACTATCCACTACAGCAGATACTGCTGTCATAAGCTGCTGGCAGTGACAAGTAGGTTCAGACTGAACTTGATTTATACTCCTTTTCTTGGTTAGATATTCTCTAAGATCAGTGGTCTTCGATATGGGGTCGTGGGGCCCACTCATCCATTGAGAGGGTCTAGGGGCTCACTGAAACTTCTTGAAACCATTGGAGTCAGGTTCTGGTCTAACAGTGTAATGATCAACCCTGATTTTGTATTCAGATTGATTTACGCTGAGCTAAGAGATAGCCTCGCGCTTATTACTAAGCTCAGTATTAGTCTCGCGTGGAAAATCACATGCTGGCTCTAAGAAAATTTTATCCTCGCGATTAACGCGAGTGTCTGAAATCTTGCGTTTATCACAAGTTGTACTGGCTTCACTTTTATTGCTAAGCTTAGTAGTAGCCTCGCGTGGAGAATCACACGCTAGCTCTAAGGAAATTTTATCCTCGCGATTAACGCGAGTGGCAAAAATTTTGCGTTTATTGCAAGTTGTACTGGCTTCGCGTTTATCGCTAAGCTCAGTAGTAGCCTCGCGTGGAGAATCGCACGTTGACTCTAAGGAAATTTTATCCTCGCGATTAACGCGAGTGGCAAAAATCTTGCGTTTATCGCAAGTTGTACTGGCTTCGCGTTTATCGCTAAGCTCAGTAGTAGCCTCGCGTGGAGAATCGCACGTTGACTCTAAGGAAATTTTATCCTCGCGATTAACGCGAGTGGCAAAAATCTTGCATTTATTGCAAGTTGTACTGGCTTCGCGTTTATCGCTAAGCTCAGTAGTAGCCTCGCGTGGAGAATCACACGCTGGCTCTAAGATAATTTTATCCTCGCGATTAACATGAGTGGCAAAAATCTTGCGTTTATTGCAAGTTATACTGGCTTTGCTTTTATTGCTAAGCTCAGTAGTAGCCTCGTGTGGAGAATCACACTCTGGCTCTAAGGAAACTTTATCCTCGCGATTAACGAGAGTGTCAGAAATCTTGCGTTTATCGCAAGTTGTACTGGCTTCGCTTTTATTGCTAAGATCAGTAGTAGCCTCGCGTGGAGAATCACACGTTGGCTCTAAGGAAATTTTATCCTCGTGATTAATGCAAGTGTTAGAAATCTTGCGTTTATCGCCAGTTTTAGATTCGCGTTTATTGCGATCTTGGCTGGTGTTGCGATTAACGCGAGCCAGTTTGCAAGGGACTATAGTCTCGTATTTTGTGAAGTTAGCCTCGCGTTCAATGCGGGCTTTGAGGGCCTTTCGCCTAGCTCTCCGATTTCTATTTTAGAGTTGGGTTCTGGTCAATCCAGTCCCGAGCTTTCTTCGGCAGTAAAGAGGCCATCCTCTGCTACGGTTTTCTGCCCAAACGACGGCTCTATGGCCGCGATCTCTAAGGGTCCCCATTTATCGGTGGATTTCCGATTACCCAATCCTCGGATATTGGAGCGCATGCGACGATAGCGTCACGTTTTGGTCAGGTTACCTGACTCAGAGGAGAGATACTCCTCGTACTTCTGCTGGTCGATTTCCACGACTAGCATGTTCACGTCGGATCTGATCCTCTCGACGTCAGATTGCGCCACGATCTCTTCTTTGGTGAAAGAGACTTCTCCCACTGTGGTCGCCAGTTTGTTCGCAGCAGAAATTTGCTTTCTTTCCATTGAATACAACTTAGATTACAACGAAAGTGAACAAGAAAAGAACAAACGAGAATTTATGATTATCGCTCTCTTTTACAATAAATTGCGGGATCTATGTGGCGATAGGATCTAACTAGTAGTTTCTTTGGACGATTTGACGTCTATGGTCTTCTTGCTTTTGATGAAGAAGATGCCGGCCGACTTTGGATGATCTTCTCTGGTCTTGATTCGTTCAAGGCTCTCACGCGTAACTCGAACTTCACAAAAACTTCCAAAAGATCCCTAGGGCTTGCTCAAAGGGGGTATTTATAGTTTTAAGATAATATGAGAGTTTCTATCTAAATAGAATTTGTACTCATCAAGGAATCCAATCAAATATCTTAATTTTGATTTAAATCTCTTGATTTAGAGTTCTGATCGGACTTAATTTGGGTATTTGGATAAGCCCAAATCTCAATCACAATCAATTTAAGATTCTAATTTATCTGCTCACGCGGAGCTAATCACATCAAAACGTGGAGGTAAGAAACCAAAACGCGAAGCTATTGATTAGCTCTGCGTTTTACTCATACGCGGGGATAAAATAGCCAGACTTTCTGTTGTGGAAAACTCCATTTTACTTGGAAATTTTTATTGCCAACACAAACACTTACAGTAGTAGAAGTAAGTTTACTTTCACTACCTTTAGTCTACTTCCATGCAAATTGGATACTTGGAAGTAGTGGAAGTACGAAAGAAAATTAGAAGTAACTTCCAAAAAAAAGAGTTGGAAGTATCGTACTTCATACAATTCTAGTGTTTGTTTTTTTTACTGTTTGAAAAAGAGAAGAAATAGAAGAGAAATAAAATATTTATTTTTTTGGAATAAAGAAAAAGAGTAAAAGACAAAAAATAAAATATTAATACTTTTTACTTCCAACTCTAACTCTACCCAAAATCAATGTGAAGTCAAGTTAAGAAGTGAAGATGCTACATATGATCCACCTCATCATTATGGAAGTAACATCCACTTAAATTCTTGGCCAAACAAATACATGAAGTTATAGAAGTGACTTTATTTCCATTACTTTATTTCTATTTCCATACAAACAAACATACCCTTAGTTGTTCTCCACAACAAGATAGGAGCTTGTAATTCCTTAATGGCTAAAATATATGAAATCTCCACAAATTATCGTGTTTTTCCAAGAAACCCAAGTGGACTGTTTTATGTTACGGGAAGCTCATAAAATTTCCAATTTCATAGAAACCCTCATTCGGTGTTAGTGGAAAGATTAATAAATTAATTTTAAAATGCAATAAATATTCACTCTCCAAATATTCACTCCCTGATTTATTACATTTTATCCAAAATATATATATCCGAATTTTTTTGGAAAGTAAGTATTTATTATGTTTTTAAATCTATCTTTCATTCTTTCCGTCGCACCAATTCAGAAGTTTCCATGAAATTAATATTTTCTGAGTATTTACATAGCATAAAAGCAAATAGATAAATAAACTATGTAAAATAAAAATTTATTTTTAATTCAAAATTTAGAATACAACATGTCAAAATTTGAACACGCCTATTCTCATCCCTAGTCAAGACTAAGAAGGACCTGTGTAGGTTGCAGAAGTCTCCCTATAGAGGGACTAGGGTTGGTCTCACTGGACTGACCTGAGCTTGGTGGAGACTAGGGCTTGGCATTTTCGTGGCTTTTCTTCTTGTGTTCATGTTTGAGGTGAGGTTAATTGCTTGGCTTATATAAATAAAAATTTTATGAATTAATTGTAGGGGGTTAGAATTCAATAGGATGAAAAAAAAAAAAAAATCATAGGCTATTTCTATTTGATGATCAACATTTTGGGTTGGGGCTGCATAGAATATTTTTTGTCCAAGCTATCCAATATCGGAAAGAAAAATAGTAATAATACTGAAATAGTCGAATCTCTTATTATATTTATATCAAATCCTTTGTATCTGCTCGTCTATGTTTAGAAATTCTAAATCATCCGAGCAAATAAAATAAAATAAAGATAAAAAATTATAAATCTTTAATTTCAAATCAAGTTGTCGGATGCTTGTCGTATATCTACAGACCACAAGACATATAGATTCAAATAGTAATCATGATACGGTCTGTGTTTGCTTTTTAAGAAGAAACTAACAAAATGAGACAATTTAGCAATTAGTGTATTATTAATAGAGATGATAATAGACGTATTCATGAATCCATTTAGATAGTCATATACAAAATTTTATATTGAAAAATATAAAATTTTATTTTTAATTTAAAATTTTGTATAGGGTGCATTAAAAATTAGTTCATAAACATATCTATTATCATTCCTAATTATTAAGGGTTACGGCTTAGACAGGGGGAAAAAAAAAAATTCATGGTCAACTCATGCTAGTGAGTTGCTGGGGGAAATGTCATTACAACCAAACATGTATAATTAGTTTATTTATATTAAATATTATGTGCAAAACATAATATAATAAAATCAATCGATTTCTTGATGTGGATTAATATCATTACTTTGAGAAAAGGAATTTGATTGCTATTAATGGAATAAAAGTATTTGAAGCGGGCAGAATGGTTGATGAATAGATTGGCCAACATGCTTCCTAAGTTTATCTTCGAGCGCACACGTCCCAGCCCTAACTTGCACGAGGGAAACTAAAACATAATGGTGTCAAAAAAAGACCAAAGACCCTATGATATTGAAGTCCGGTATCTCTCAGAGATAGAGAGAGCCAGAAAAAGTAAATATAGTAGTTAAACTGAGAACAAGTAAGATTTGTTGTAGAATAATTATATATACATAAGATGATAAAGGGATAGTTTAGTCATATGTAGTGAGATTGTTACCGGGACCAACTGAATTGTGCATGAATAGATGTGGAATAGTTATATATACATAAAATGATAAAGGGACCAACTGAATTGTGCATGAAAAGTAAGATCTTATATATATACATAAGATGATCTTATGTAGTGAGATTGTTACCGGGAACAAGTAAGATTTGTTGTAGAATAATTATATATACATAAGATGATAAAGGGATAGTTTAGTCATATGTAGTGAGATTGTTATCGGGACCAACTGAATTGTGCATGAATAGATGTAGAATAGTTTGGTCATATATAATGGGACCATTTTTTTAGATGATGACCAACTGAATTGTGCATGAAAAGTCTTTTATAAGTATCTCATTGTGACATTTTATGGGTCGTCTATCATTTTTTAGTGAAAATTAGCTGATAAGATCAAAGTTATTGAGACCGAGGTTTCCTCTTTGTATTGGTTGGGAGTTTGTTTTGAGTTTGAAGGTTTATATGGAATTTATTTTTTCTTTAATTTTTTTTTTGGCTTTGTCCATTCGTTGGCCAACGTCAAGGCCTGTAGCATTTATTTATTTATTTTTTTGTTAACACGAATATAAGCCTGCTGTTTGTCATGAAATTGAAAAATCTTTTTATTTATAACTTTTCAATAAAAAATATTACAATTGGAACGGTTTACTATTTACAAAATATGAAGAAAATCTAATTCTCTCTTTATTTAATATCGGATTCTGTAGTAGTCATGTCATGTTCTTTATTTTATTGAAAATAAAAGATTATAAAAAAGTAATCAACATTAACAACATAAAGGAGCCACAAACAACAGCACACTTAATATTTAGGACCCATCAAATTCCTCGTATCAATCACCAAACACCCAAACCCTCCCCAACTCTCTGAGCCATCTCCTTAACCGCACCCTCCAAGTACTCAACGAAACCGACCCGGGTCCAGCCCACAGCCGGTTCGGACTCGAACTCCCACTCAATCTTAGACCCATCATCGCACTCAACAACCCTCAACGTAGCACGATACTCCCCAAACCCCATGTTGCTGTCTGTGATCACATAGCTGTAGCTTCTCATGGTCGGATCCATCGCCACGAGCCTCTCCTTGGCCCAGTGCACCGTGCCGGTGGCCGAGTCCGGTGCGCTCGCGCAGTACCGGATGCAGCCGGGGGCGTTGCCATCGCCGGGGGAGATTTGTTCGCAAGTCACGGTGAAGCTGGGGAGGAACTTGTGGAGGCTGAGGAAGTCTCCGAGCAGGGACCAGGCTTGGTCCGGTTGGATAGATCTGAGGTTGGCTGAGACTAGGCCTTGCCATTTTTGTGGTGCCTTTTCTTCCTCCATTTTTTTTTTTTTTGGGTTTGTTTTTTGTTAGGTTGGGAATGAGGGTTGTGAGGGTTTGTGTTGCTTGCGTTTATATCTAGTTTTTCTCATGTGGGACAAAAAGATATCTTAATACTTTAATGTATATGTCGTTTAAGAAAAAAAAGAATTTAAAATAGTTTCTAAGATCTACTCTAAAGGATAGAAATATACTCATTTTCTATAGTCAACTACGTATACGATTCCTTAAAAGAAAAGAGTCGTCTTTTGTTTTTCAATTAGGGTGACTATAAATGGTTGCCTTAATTAAAATAATTTTAATTTTAATTCAAAATTTTGAATTAAAATTAAAATTATTGAAGAAAAATTATTTATTTGGCCGGAGACGATATTAGTTCCATTTATCTTTGCACAAAAAATATATAGTAATAATAATGTGTCTTTGTTTTTTTCTTGTCAATTTACTAGTTAAAGTGATGGGGAGTTTCCAAATGAGCACACCATTTTTTATAGTAAGCCCACTTAATAACAATCTCCTGAACCAACAATTTCCTATTAAGTGGGCTCACTAGGAAAAATGGTGTGCTCCTTTAAAAACTCCCTAAAGCGATGGGAGCTTGAAGGTTGATATTAATGGATGAGTTTTTATTCCTAAAGTTTATTTTGTTTTGTTTTCCATTGATTTTGTTTGGTTGGAATCTGGACGATAATGGGAGTTTCCAAACGAGCACACCATTTCTCCTAGTAAGTCCACTTAAGAATTATTCGGATTGAAACTTCAAATAAAAAATACTCCAGTCTAAAAAAAAAAAAAAAAAAAAAATTATATTATCCAGTGAACTCACTGAACTAGTGTTCAAGTATAGACTGGTCAAGTCTTCTTATGTTACTTTCTTTTAAACAAATATGTTGGTAAAAAAGTCTTCTCCAATATAATATTTCACATATCTTGCGTACACTTATTTGTTTGATTTTTTTTTTTTTAATTTTGTGGCATCAGTAATGTAGTAGACTAGCCAACCTTTTTTTTTTTTTTTTTTTTTTTGAAATTAAAGAAGTATGACAAGGCGACTTACTCAAAATTTGCAACTAATCGGTATATAAATTATATATAAATGGTTCATTTACCTACCCAGAAAACTATGCACTTAAAAAGATTTAAAATAAATAATAATTAGTATATTGAAGAAGGTATTGTTTATGCACAACCAACGAAACAGTTGAATCGTTCAATATTAACAATCAAGTAAAAAAATTTAAAACTATCATTATATTTTTTTTTATTGTTTATCATTATATTTTAAAAATTTTATACAAAAACAAAAGGTACCAATATTTTTGTTACATTGTGTCTTTTTCTAATTTTTTTTTTAAAGAAGTAAATAGCTTATTTTTCTTCTATTTCTTCATTCTTCTAAAAAGAATTAAAATATTAAAATATTGGAAATATGATACTTTCAGCTCCTTTTTCTTTTTTCTTAAAGTACTTCTAATTTTCTTCCTTATTTCCATCACTTTCAAATATCTCTATGTATAAGAAGTAAGGAAGAAAATAGAAGTAGTTTTCAAAATAAAAGCTTAGAAAGAATCATTTTTCAATATAATTCTAATACTTATGTGTTAAATCTTGGAAGTAAAAGAGTAGATTAGGAAGTAAAAATATTATTATTTTATTATTTAATAAAATATTATAATAATATTCTATTTGTATCATGCACTAGATTTGAAAAGTAATTATGAGAGTTGAATAGAATGTATTACTTTGCCTTGTTTCTAGAGCTTTATAAGCTCTTCTCCTAGAATATGATGTGAAGAGAACAATGGAAGTTGAGAGTTCTACGTAAATCCACATTATCATAATGGAAGTAACTTTCAATTTTTTTTTCTTGATTAAGAAACACATGAAGAGTTGGAAGTAATCTTACTTCTACTACTTCCATTTTACTTTCTATATCTAAACGCACCCCAAAACGAAAAGGATAAGAAGTCAAAAGAGTTAATAGACATGAATGTAAGTTTAGACAGAAACAAGAAAAGTTTGGTAATGTTATAAAAATTTTCTTTCCGACTGTGGGAATATTACATAAATTTTATTTCTGGAAGAAGCGCAAGAAGTAATAGGATATATAAGCATATAATCGATTAGACTATACAACATTAACAACTAAGCCTTTTATTCCAAGTATTTGGAGTATGTTACATGAACAAAAAAAAAATCACGCCGGATCGATCACTTTGATAGTCATTTTCCATTCATTTCTATCAAGTAATATCTCCTCATTTAAATCTCTAGAATCTATATATTTTCGTATCACCTCCATCCATATTTTCTTCGATTTTCCTTTCGTTCTTTTAACTTATCATACATTGATAAACTCTCATCATCGAACTGGTGCATTTATAAGCCTATGTTGCACATGATCAAACCATCGTAAGCGATTTTTTTGTATCTTCTCATCGATGGGAGTTACACATAGTTTAGCATGAATATCTTCATTTCTCACTTTATCTCTCATAGTGTTGCCGCATATCCAGCGGAGCATGCGCCTCTCTGTTACACTTATCTTCTGTGAACAACGTTACTTTATAACCCGACATTTCGTATCATATAATAAAACTGGCCATATAGCAGTCCTATAAAAAAAAAATTCAGTCTTAACGAAATGTTACGGTCGCATAAAACTCTTGTTGCACTCCTCCATTTCAACCAGCTAGCTTGTATCCTATTGTTAATATCATTATCGATTTCTCCATAATTCTGAATAATATCATTATGGACTGACTGCTTATTTGTATCTATTACCCATCCAGTATTACAGTATTATAGTATATGGTCATCGTTTACTAAATTTACACTTTATATACTCTGTTTTAGACATATTCAATTTAAAACCTTTAGATTCTAATATGTGTCTCCATAACTCTAACTTTGCATTCACTCTTGGTTTTGTCTCATCAACAAAGACAATCGATTAGACTATAACATTTCTTAATTTGGATCTCCAAGGTGCAAGATTGCAAGGACAACGAAAAGCACAATTTTAGTCGTACGATCAATACATTGATGGTTATATTTTATTAGTGCAAAATACATATCAATGCATGAATATGATAAAATTATTTTGGTAAAAATCATAATCACCTACTAAGTTTTGGACAATCTACTTAAAAAAAAAAACTTTTCCTAACCGATTGAGATGCATCCTAAGTGTTTCTATTAACGTTTAGTGTACCTAACTGTTGTTAATTCTCATAAAATGAGATGTAATGAGTTTTTTTATATTCAAAATGGATGTGAATCCTATGCAATCAAATTACATTAGCAACGTTTAAATCATAATTAAACAATCTTAGCCATCTCCTCGGCCTAACCGGCACTTCTATTTGAGCACACCACTTTGCTAAGTGAGCATGAATTCCAAGTCCGTCATTTCTTTTTGTAACCAAGCTCTACCTCATGGTCGAGAATTAATCCCTCCAAACGGTGTGAAAAAAAAAACGTTTCACTTAGAAAGGTGGGCTCACTGAGCATAGCAATGTGCTCAGACAGAATTTTCCGGTCCAACTCTCAAAATGATCAACCGGACCAGACAGAGACCAGCCCACCACCGGTTCAAACTCTCAGAAAATTATAAAGACACACCCCTGGTGTATAAAAGCACGATTCAAATCTCTTGCTATATTCAGATTAAATCCTGCTTTGTATCTGTTCGTCTATGTCTTGCATTTATCAGAGATTCTAAATCATCCTATCAAATAAAATAAAAAATAAATTTATGAACTTACTTTTTTAAAAAATTATGAATCTTTAATTTCAAATCAAGTTGTCGAATGTTTGTTGTATATTTACAGACCGCAAGACCAATAGATTCAAGTCCTAATCATGCTATGGTTTGTATTTTCTTTTTAAGGAGAAACTCACAAAATGAGATAATTCAGCACCAACTTTAATTTCTCTTAACTAGGAAATTCTTCCATTATACTAGAGGAAAAAATAAAATAAAATAAAGAACTCCTTCGATGTTTCAAGAGATAAAAGTATGGTTCAGGGGGGAATTTTCGAAATTAGGGGAAGATCAGGTCATAATTAATGACCTTCTGACCCGTATTTTAGAGCATAATTAGAGGATTTTGTTGGATCACTATCCAACATTGGCTCATGTGAAATAATTATATATTTTAAATTATCTAATATTATTGGACCCAATTAAAAGTGATCTAATTAAGTTGAAATTTAATGTATCTAATAGGGTGTGGGCCTTTTATGTGTAGAAATATAATGAGTAATTTCTGATTTTATGATGGGCTAAATTAGAAATACCAATAGACATATTTCTCTATAAAAAAAGACTGTTATATTTTCCAGATCACACGTCATTTTGATTCTTTTCTGTTTTCCATGAACAGAGAGAAACTAGAGAGAAAAGTTAAAAGGCTTCTCTTAGGAAAACGTGTAGATCTGGAAGGCCAATCGCACGGCTCTACAACGTGATTATTTGTTATGAATTCAGGTACGCTTCCGCATATTTTATATATAATTTCTTGGTAATTTGACATAAAAATCTATTATGTAATTTTCGTATGATATCTAACAGATTTATCTTAAATATTAGATGGAAAATATAATATAGTAAAAGCAATCAATTTCTTGATGTGGATTTTGAAATACACAAGACTAATTATATCGTTACTTTGAGAAGAGAAATTTGATTACTGTTTAGGAACGAAACTATGAATTTGAAGCGGACAGAATGGTTGATGAGTAGAAGGGCCAACGTACTTTCTAAGCCAATCTTTGAGCGCGCACGCACAAAGGGAAACTAGAACGTGATAGTGTCAAAACAAGGCTTTGATAAAAAAAACTCAAGTATTTATAAGAGATAAAGATAACTAGAAAAGGTAAATACAATAGCCAATGTTTAAAATATCGATAACGGTAAGGTAACATTTTGCCTCTGATATGTTATGCCACATGTAGCTAACGCATAACGTAGGTTATGTAATTTTCTATTTATTTAATAAAATAAATATAGAAATATATAAAATATTTTTTATAAATTGAAAATAAATTTAAAACATCTAAAAAAGGAATATAAAACCATTTTGTAATATATAATATATCCTAATTTTATATTAAGTTTTATAATAATTTTGACATTTATCTTCATAAATTATTTTAAGTCTGCAACTATAATTCCAGTTATCATTTAAATATGAAAATAAGATTCTAATTTTTTATTTCAATTCCAGTTATTATAATTGTTGTAGTTTATATTTTGTAATATTCAATTTATCTTATTTGTAATTGTTGATTTTAGTTTAGTTAAAAATTCAATAGAATCAACAAATAAAATATTTCAGCAACCGGAGAAGAATTACAATAAGCGAAAAAGAAAACAATCGCAAATTAACAAGTTAGAATTCCACAAGCAATCAAACAAGCCAATAACTAATCAAGTAAGAAAATTACAGCAATTCGCTAATAATCAAAATGGTAATCAACAACAATATATAGATTACTAAAAAATATTTGTAAATAACGCAACATAACGTAATTTAATGAACGTTACGTAATATAACGCAAAATAACATAAAAACAACGTACTGTTACGGTACACTGGGTTATTTCTACCTGTTACTTAGCGTTGGGGCTCCGTTAAGTTACGTAACGCAAGATAACGGGTTTCATAACATATTATTTTTAATATTGAGAATAGTTAAAATGAGAACAAGTAATTAAGATTCATTTAGAATAATTATATATACATTCAATATATACATAAGATGATAAAGGGGTCATAGTTTGGTCATATGTAGTGGGATCTTTACCTTGGAATAGCGAAGTCTCCAACTAGAAACCATGCACTGAATTAATTATGGAAACCTTCGGGGAGAGACAAAGAAGCTCCATTATTCTACCGTTCGTGCCACTCCTTCTCTTCCCTTCTCAAAAGAGTCAAAAGAAATTTTATCTTTGCGACCTCCTTTTTTTTTTCATTCCGTTATAACATATTTGGTAAAGTTATTGGTTTATTTATATGTGTTAACACGAATATAAGCCCGTAGCTGAAATGGGATACTTAGTTATGTTGTCAATTTCTTTAAACATTTATTTAATTATTTAATAAAAAGAGTACGTCTTTTTGACATTCCGGTGCCGTGAGAAGGGAAGAGAAGTGATGCTCACTAATTAGATTGTGCTTGCGAAGTCCAGTGGTGTGCTCGTTTAGAATTTCCCTACTATGATCCATATACTCTGTTCGCCATAACTCTTTTTCATTCCGAAAATTTCTATAGAAATTTTTTTAATAATAATAATAATAATAATAATAATAATATTATTATTATTATTATTATAATAATAATAATAATTATTATAATAAAATTCTTGCATTGTAGTGGATAAAAAAAAGGCATATAAACTATTCTTGTAGGCATGACCCACCTCTCATGATCTACATGATTACAATATGGATGATGAAAAGAATAGAGATAGTATTAACGGATGTATACATGGATCAATTTTTAGTCTATCTATACAAATTTTTAAATTAAGAATGAAAATTTTATTTTTCTAATTTAAAATTTTATTTAAGTCAGGTCAAAATTGACCCTACATCCACTGTCATCTCTACTGTGGACCAAGATTGAGCGATTGACAACATAAATGGAGCACAAACATGAAGATTAATTTAAAAAAAAGAGAGAGTAATCAACATTAACAACATAAATGGAGCACAAACAATGTTTTCCTTTCAAAAAGGAGTAAAAAAAAGAGAGGAAATAAACATAAAAACAAGAAGCAACGACAGCACATTTAATAATTATTAAACCCGTCAAATTCCTCAAATCAATCATCAAGCACCCAAATCCTCCCCAACTCTCTTAGCCATCTCCTTAACCGCACCCTCCATCAACTCAACGAACCCGGCCCTGGTCCAGCCCGCAACCGGTTCGGACTCGAACTCCCACTCAATCTTAGACCCATCAACGCACTCAACAACCCTCAACGTAGCACGATACTCCCCAAAGCCCCAGTTGCTGTCTATAATCACATAGCTGTAGCTTCTCTTGGTCGGATCCATCGCCACGAGCCTCTCCTTGGCCCAGCGCACCATGCCAGTGGCTGCGTCCGGTGCGCCTGCAGTGTAACGGACGCAGCCGAGGGTGTTACCGTCGCCGGCAGAGATTTGTTCGCACGTCACGATGACGCTGGTAATGAAATTGTGGAGGCTGAGGAAGTCTACGAGCAGGGACCAGGCTTGGTCCGGTTGGATAGATTTGAGGTTGGCTGAGACTAGGCGTTGCCATTTTTGTAGTGCCTTTTCTTCCTCCATTTTTTTTTGTGTTTGCTTGTTGATTCTTTTTTTTTTTTTTTCTTGCTTTTTGTTTGGTTGAGACTTGAGAATGAGGTACGTGAGGGTTTGGGTTGCTTGCATTTATACTGAGTTTTTGGCATGTAAGACAAAAAAAAAAAAAAAATCTGAATATTTTGATGTATATGTCGTTTTAGAAAAAAATAATTTAAAATAGTTTCGAAGAGCGATTCTAAATTACTAAAATATACTCATTTTCTATAGTCGCCTCCGTATCTTATTCCTTAAAGAAAAGAGTCGTCCTTCCTCTTCAAGAAAGGGTGACTAACAGTGGTAACCATTGTTGTTGGGAAAATCGAAATGCGCACCATATTTTACTAGTGAGCACCATTTTCCCCTATGTTGTAAATCACTTTACTATATAGTATGTTGTGCTCACTAGTAAAATGCGGTGCGCATTTAGAATTTCCCATTGTTGTTTGAGAATACTTTTCTCTTTTACGAATTCAAATTTTTTTTTTTCTAACCCCGTATATAAGAGCATTATGTACACTTTTAAAAAGTAAATAGATGCATGTAAAGGAAATATATTGGTTCGGCTGTGTGAGCCCCCCATACACACACCTACGATTAGGAGGTGTAATAAATGAGAGCAACTCAGCTAGAGATTTAGGGTGTGTTTGGTTATTGAAACTAGTAAAAGTTGAGAAAAAATTAAGAAATAACTTATAAAAGAAAAAAAAATGTATTAATAAATGGGATGTAGATGTGGCAAGTGGACCGTGTCCAGCCCTGGCACGTGCGTGCCGTGCCGGGCACGACACGTCCTGATTTCAGGACGTGCCGTCCGCCCGGGCATTGAGGGGCTCAGTCCGCCAGGCACGTGCTATGCCAGGGCCGAGACGTGATGGTACTTTTTTTTTAATTTTTTAAAAAAATATTAAGTTAATTATTAAGCAAGTTTAATAGAATAGTTAGCTTAATTTAATTAGTTTTAATAAGAAAAAACGATAGTAAATATAAATTTTTATTATATTAAATCCCATTACATTGACATAATTACTTTATAAATCTCTTTAGAAATTATACAAAGCCCGAAAAGAGGGGAGAAGACCTTGGTCGTCACCTTCAACTTGTTCTTAGTATTTTTTCTAAGAGATTTATGAGTTAAAAAACTTATATTAAAATTTTTTTAAAAAATTACATGAAAAAATTTACAAATGTAGAAATTAGAAAAAATTTCATTCATCCTCTCGTGAGTTCTCTACTTTTACTTCGTTGGACGATCCTTATTCCCTTTTTTTTTTTTGCATCGAGCCAGTTTTTCAAGCAAACACACATTTCCAATGTGTCTGTTGTCATCGAGCTCCTCCACTCCATGAACACTCTACCATCTGCACTAAAGCATACTTCAATACTATTGTAGACACCGGAGGAGTTAATAGATTACGGACCATATTGGAAAGCATATGATATGTTTTTCCTGTGATTTCCACCATGCCAAAATATCAAAAACTTCATAATTTTTAGGGGACACGTCATCTTCATAGTTGACCCTTTCTAAATAATAATGTAGTTTATTAAAATATGTACTAGATTGCCAGACCTTTTTCCGGTGAAATACTTATGATATTATTAAATTTTTGATTTTTCTAACAGTTGGTTCTTTTGTAAATTATGTTTTATCACTATACATATCTTCATATGTATGGTACATAATATCTAACAAATTTTAATATCATTAACTAAATCTGTAACATTATCTTTATAATACATATTTTTATAAAATAAATCAATTAAAATTTCAAGTCCCCAATGGCCATTTTGACTGTTGGGGGCAGAATTTGCAAAAAAGAAAACACAAAAATCCCCTAACGGCTATAAAAATAGTTGTTGGGGGGTTCTGTGCAAAAAATTATTTGCACAAACCCCCCAATGGCTATAACGGCTAGTTTAAAAAAAAAATTAGCCCGGCATGTGCCAAGCACAGCTCGGCATGTGCCAAGCACAGCCATGCCAAAGACTCGGGTAACCCCGGCTCGGGCCGGGGACTCGGGCCTTGCCGGGCACATGTTGTTAGGCACGCTCGGCCTACTTGCCACGCCTAGTGGGATGTGAGTATTATTTAACTGATTAATTAAAACAATACTTATATTATTTTATTTATTATATATATAAAATACAACTTTTAAATTGTAATGATAGTATGCAAATAAAAATTTACTTTATTTGCTTTGATTATCTACTTCCTAGAGCTCATCTAAGCCAAATTGAAAGGAAGAAAATTTTAGAAGTGAGGTGCCACTTAGGCGCCACTGTTCGCAGCAGAATTTCCTTTGCTTCCTTCCATCGAATACAGCTTAGATTACAACGAAAGTGAACAAGGGATATAAAGAGAACAAACGAGAGTATTTTATACTTCAATCTCTCTCTTTTACAATAATCGTGGGATCAGTGGCGATGGGATCTATAATAGTTCCTGTTGACGATCGGTACGTCGAACTTCTTCTCTCTTGAAGAAATCGGCTGACTGTAGACGATCTTCTTCGCTGTCTTTCCCGAACTCAAGGCTCTCTCGCGTACTTGAATTCTCCAAGACAATGATGACCACAAAAAGGCTTCAAGGCTCTCTCGCGTACTTGATTTGCCGAAGGATCAACTCAACTGAGAAGAAGAAAGGAGATGATCTCTGATCTCTGGATTGCCGAAAAGAAGAAGAAGACCAAAGCCCAAAGAAAAGACCCCTAGGGTTTCACCAGGAAGGTATTTATAGCCCCAGGAAGATTTGAGAGTTTCTATCTGAATAGAATTTGCTCTCATCAAGGATTCCAATCAAATATCTTAGTTTTGATTTAAATCTCTTGATTTAGAATTCTGATTGGACTTGATTTAGGTTTCTTAGATAAGCCCAAATCATAATCTCAATCAATTTGAGATTCTGGTTATCTGCTCACGCGGAGCTTTAATCGCATCAAAACACGGCGCTAAATAACCAATGCGCGAAGCTAACGCGGAGCTATCAAACATCTCTGCGTTTACTCAAACGCGAGGCTAAAAATAGCCAAACGCGGAGCTATGGATTAGCTCCGCGGTCTAATGTGGAAAATCCTTTTAACTTAGAAATTTTCATTGCCAACAGAACCCCCTCCAAAGTTTTCGAAATGACTTAGAATTTAGTAAATTTTGAAATACTTTGGGTACTTAAACTGAAACGCGGAGTTAGAATACCAAGTCTATCTCGCGTTATGCTCGCCTACGCGGAGCAAATCAGCTTCACTTCGTCTTCAGTGAAATGAGTAATTATGTCATTAATTACTCTGAATTTCTACGCCGAATACCAAGCGACGGAAATTTTTGTTTAAATAGAGCCCCCTGATCGTCTTCTTCTTCACTTCACCCGCAAAATTTTCTGAGAGTGCCTGCAAAGCTCAGAGCTCGGGCAACTCCGACAATAAAGTGAGCGATGCCAATAAGCGATCTTCAATTGATCTCCCTTTAACTCTCCATAGATTTTCATCATTAAGATGTCGCTCCAGAAGAGTTTGGCTAGACGCACGTTGGCCTGCGTTAATGGCAGCGGCCGTGGAAGTAGACGCAGTGGCGAACCAGTCAATGCAGCATCTCTTGAAGGTAAAAACCTTAACTCTTGGTCTTCTAAGAACCATTCTGAGATATTTTGGCTTGGTTTAATCTGGACAATTGTTTACCTTGTCGGCGAGATCACCGCTCTCCGGCCGTAAGGCTCAAAGGAGAAGAAGAAGATAGAGAGGAACTCTATTCTTTTTCTACGCGAAGTTATCACATCATCCCTGCGCTTGAAACGCGGGGCTATTTCTGACTAGCAGTCACGATGAATCCGCGAGGCTATCTTTGATTAGCAGTCGCGGTGAATCCGCGAGGCTATCTTTGATTAGCAATCGCGATGAATTTGCGAGGCTATCTTTGATTAGCAGTCGCGATGAATCTGCGAGGCTATCTTTGATTTAGCAGTCGCTTTAGAAAGAGAAGGAAACAATCATAGAAAAACTTTGTCCCTCATTTACGCGAAGTTATCGCGTCATCCTCTGCGTTCAAAGCGCGAGGCTATTTCTTAATCTGCACGCGGAGTTAGTTTAGCTCCGTATTTTCACACTTTTGGAAACTCTGTTCCTTTTGCAGTAAGTCCAATCCTTTCTGAAGAGGAGTGTATGTGGGTCCATCGATTTTCATCAGCAAAAGTAACTCTAAGGAAGTCAGAAGCATATGCTTTACAACATAGTTGCAGGTTTCAAGCTCTGGCTCCTGGAGATGAACTTTTGAAGGAATTACAAGCTCAAGTATGGGCTTGCAGCACTTGCAGTTCAGCTTGTGCTTCAATACAGCACTTGCAGTTGAGCTTGTGCTTCATTGTAGCACTTCCCTTTTCTCTCGTGCTTCATTTCAGATGATAGATCCAAGCTGACATTTGCAGAGGTGATCTTTTGCATGTGAACCAGGGAACTGGACTTCAACACCTCATAGAGAAAAATCTCACCGTTAAGTTATTGATGAGTTGATGATCATGTAGAAGCTTTTGGGAGCGCTATAGCTCCTTCTTTGTAACCTTTTCCTTTATGAATAAAGGCAAATTATTTTCCTCTCTATCTATTGGCTTTCAATGATTTTGCTTGCACAACAAACAGATGGTCAATAATTCTGGTAAAATAATCTAAGACTCTTCTGCTTAACTTAGATCATTAATACCGATTTGATCGAGTAAGGATCATCTTAACTTGGCCAAAAAATCCAAGTTCTTCATGAGAACGCGAAGTTAAAATACCAAGTTATCTTCGCGTTTCGCAGAGTTGCGCAGAGTAGCGCGGAGTTAATGGCTCTGCTTTTTACCTCACTACGCGAGGCTAATAGCTCCGCGTTTCTGGAGAGTAACTGATCAGTCATTTTCTCCGAAATTCGCGCCGAATTCCAAGAGGCGGTTTCCCTCATTTAAATGAAATCTCTATTTTTTTTTTCTTCTCACTTTACTTGAGAATTTTCCAGAAATCTCAGAGGTTTAGGCGATTAGAGCTCAGGCGACCCGAGCGTTCTCCGACCGGTTTTCTCCAAATCTCCCGTCGATTTCACTTGATTTCCGCAAGTAATGGCGCCCAAGACTCGTGCTACCTCCCGCGCAGCTCCATCATCGGCGGCTGGGGCAAGCAGTGGTGGCAGCGGCCATGGCGGCGACGCGCCGGCCCACATTTCGCCCATTGGGGGTAAGGATCTCTCTCTCGAGACTCTTTAGGAAATTTTTAGAGTGATTTGGCCTTATTTTGACTAACAACCATTCCTTTCATCGGCGAGATCGCCGTACTCCGGCCGTATGGCTTGGAGAAGAAGAAAAGCCTCTGGCTTTCTTCTCACGCGAAGTTATCGCGTCATCCTCGCGTTTTGAAGCGTGGGGCTATTTGGAATAGCAATTGCGCTGAGGCGCGAGGCTATTTTAAGTAGCAATCGCGTAGAAACGCAGGGCTATTTTAAGCAGCAATCGCGTAGAAACGTGAGGCTCTTTTAAGCAGCAATCGCGTAGAAACGCGAGGCTCTTTTAAGCAGCAATCGCGTAGAAACGCGAGGCTCTTTTAACTAGCGGTCACGTAGAAACGCGAGGCTATTTTAACTTCTGCGCGGTCTAAGCTTTAGCTTCGCGCGACGCTATTTTTAGCTTCGCGCGTTCTAATTTTTAACTTCGCGCGTCCATACTTAGAGAAATTTTCTGCCTTAGAGAAACTTCTCTAACTCTGGTACTCCTTTGTGCAGTAGGGTATTCGATGGAGCCCTTTGCTCACAGGAACTACTTTGGCTTCGTTGGAGGCTCTGATCCTTCAGGCCAATTCCGTTTCACCACCATCTTGCCCTCGTACAAGCCAGACCCGAAGGATCGCAAGGAGAAGTTGATCAAGTATCACCCTACCACTGCGAGGGAGATCATAACTGATGCGGCTTTTGAAGATGTGAACATAAAGGCGATGGAGAAGCCCGCATTCCTCTTCGGAGACCAAATGGATCAATCAGATGAGATCCTCTTTGAAGAGGAGCGCGAATGACTTTATAATTCGGGCGAAGCTTTAATGTTTCTGCCCAGAATGAGTCGTGGCTATCCTCTGGTTTATCTTCAGAGGCTGGCGACAGCTCGGGAACTAAAGTGGGGCTTGACTCAAGTACAAGATGGTGTCCCAACAGGGAAATTTGGTGCACAAGGCCCCTATCAGGATGGTGCCCCCAGATGCATTACTGGTTTGCTTCCAGGCCGATTTGGCAAGGAGCTCCCAGTAGGAGAAGTCCCCTCTCGTGCCCGAACTTTCTTGACCGAGTTCTTGGCAAGAGATGGTCAATACCCGGCTAGTGATTTCAGAATGCCTGGCTGGGTTTACTCCTCTAACAATATGTGGTGGGCCCACCTCGTTCAGTACATGCTAGATTCCCACGAGCCCATCTTAAAGGATATTGGCTTGTATAAAGCCATCAAGAATGTCCAATTTAGATTTCCCCAGAGTGCTTATCACTTTTACTGCCTCCTAGAGATGTATAACCCTGAGACTTGCACTCTCTTTACACCAGTGGGAGAGCTAGGGTTCGCTCTCCACGAGATGTTCGAGGTTTCCGGGCTTTCCATGGGTGAAATCCCCTATGAAGAATACATCCCTTCCACCGAGGAGTTAAACATGTTGATGGCTAAGGATGAGCGTATCTATGCCACATACTGGGAGATGATGTGCCATTATCATATTTGCGCTGACTTGGCGGGTGCGCGTAATCACGGTATCGGTCATAAGAAATGGGCCGAGTATCTCTTTGCCAATTTAAACTCTAAGGATAGCTCGGCCACTATCCATGGTCATTCTCCTGTCCCCATCTCAGAGATTGACCAACGTGTAGCCAGGGGCCATTACCGTCTGTATTATACTACAGATTCTAATGAGAACGGATATGATCCCGGCACTTCATTCAAGAGCTACCATTATCAAGCCCAGTTCCCGATCTCCAACAGAGGTCTCATTGCCGGATTTCTGATGCTGTGGCTGAAGAGATGTGTCATGCCGTCGTTGCCCAAAGAAGCAATTGCAGTGACCGTGGTATATCCAGCGGTTCTTCTCGCATATGGCCGACCCCTTGGACTTCTTCCCACCATGGTATGCAATTTACAGTATGGACTGAGGGTGCTCTGTCGTGATTTCCTCCCCACTATTAAGGTCAAGGGGAAAGGAAAGGGCAAGTCGAAAGAGACTGCCCAGCCGAAAACTCCAAACCCTAGGGTGGAGCTGCCCTACACCTATTTAATGGCGTGGCTCATCTTGCATTGTCCATCTTTAATGAGTGCACCAGAGCGTCGTTCAGGCGAAAGGTGCTTCTTGTAGAGCTGTATGAACGCTCTTCATGGACGCACAATTATATGTCCCAGATTCGGAAGACTCTTCGTAGTTTTCAGAATTATGAGATCTTCCGATGTTTCCCTGATTTTCCCGGCAGAGGATATGGAATGATGCTGAAGGACGCCGTGGGAGCAGATAAGTTCACTACTTTATCTGCAAGAGCGTTCTGGTGGCTCCTCAACATCCAATCTGGGCACTTAGTATATCGGCGGGATGTAAGGTGTCTGATTGAGCCGTACACTCCAAGTCCTTTGCTCGCCAGTTTGGATATTCCCAACTTTATGTGGGAAATCCAAATAAAGATCTTGCCTACGAGGGGAACTTATATGAAGGCGCTCGTGGCTGGTTCCATTTTGCAGCGGGTGGAACCGAGGCTGAATTCTCCTTGCCCCAGAAGACACCAGAACTGGCCACAACACTCTGCTTTTGCAACTGGTTCAGTATTGCAAACGCTGATGTTCCTGGCTTCTCTCTTAATCGCAGTTGCTGCAAAGAGATTGAAGCTCTCTACATTAGCCGCCAAGGTGCTTCAAGGGTGAGAATAAAAGGGATGGAAGAATTCCTTGGTGCCGCGGCTGAGCCTTCAGACGCCAGCGAGTCTGACGACGATGACGCCGGTGATGATGATGACAATACTGGTGCTGGAGGAGCTCCCCAGTCTGTCGCCATTCGTCCCTGGAGTCCATCTCTCAAACTCCGCGGTGCCTTAAAGAAAAGGCCTGGTAAGAAGCAAAAGTTGGGGCAGGAGACTTTGATAGCCCCCCAAGAAGTGGCTGTCAAACTTGCTTCAGACTTGTTGGTTTCAGCTCTACCCCCAGCTTCAGCAAGGGAGGATGAACCTGCTAAAGTTCCAAGTGTCACTGCGGTTTCGGGTCCTCCGTCTGTAGAGCCTGCTGTACAACCTGTGGCACAACCTTCGGGTAGCGAGACAGGAACGCTGTTGGAAACTTCAACGGCTCCCCCTTCAAGTCCGACAACTGGACTTGTATCCCCAGGTATAGCTCTTAGCGTTTTACCTTTTACCCATTATTATTTTACTGTAACACCACTCTTCTTGTTTCTTTAAATGCAAGTGGTCAACTCCTTTCGCCAATACACTCGACTACCCAGATAGAGTCTGATGACAAGATGGACCATTCCGGCTCCGTTGGTGGTGTGGGTAGCTCTGCTGGCGAGTTTGCGGCTGATTACTCCATGCCGGCTCCTATCTTTGTTCCTTCTTTGATTCCCCCAATTGATGAACTGGGGAGCGATGAGAGAACAGAAGTTATTATCGCAGCTGCTGCTAAGGAGGCCACACCGTCTCCTAGCATGCCATCTCCAACGCTAGTCTGCTCCACTGAGATATTTCCTACAGTCGTTGGCGTGCCTTCTGTCTCTCAGCCAGCGATTCTAACGTCATCTATTGTCATGGCTGCTGAGACACCTGCAACTCCCCCGGCTTCAAGTCTTCCAGCAGGAGAGGAGGAGAATTTGAAATTCTCGTTCGAAGATGCTTCTCCCACCGGAGGAGCTTCAGGCGAAGTGATCCCATCTTCTCTTCCTGTTGGTGGGGGTACCCAAGTGATCTGTACTGACGGTACTTCGTCTGGGGTCTCCAGCTCTTCCAAATCTGCACTGGCTCTACTGGTCCCCCATATTATGAATTTAATGCAGGAACGGGCTTCTTCTTCTCCAATTCCAACAACTACTGCTCCCTTACCTACGACACCTTCCTTAGCATTACCTGCTTTGCCTACTGACACTGCAAATCCTCTTGAAGAACTTTTCAGCTGCACTGTCGAGAATTTTATGCGTTTGTTGAGAAGATGTGTCGAGATGGTTCTTGCCGGTCACGATTTCTTCAACTTCGCACGTCCACTGTTATTCCGCTATCTAGGGAATGTTGAAGAATTCGGTGGACAAGATCGAGCAGCTCCATACCGGGCCCGCCTTGCAGCCTTAGAAGAGCAGGTGACCATGCTACACACACTCCGTCAGGCGGATGTGGAGGCAATCACTGAGATAGAGCTGGCGCGGTTTCGGGCAGAATCCTTATCTCGAAGAAATACTTTAAGGCAGCAGGAGGAGAAATGGTCTCAGGAGCTGACAGAGCTCCAGGCCAGTCGGGAATCCGTTCTCGGCGACCTGCGGAGGGTAGACTTTGGAATTGGGGAAAGTCAGGCGGCCATCTCTAAAGCCCAGGAGACGATCGCCAGAGCTCGGGCCATCTTGATAGAAAATGAACTCCGATTAGGAGAATCTGTCAAGAAGCAGGAGATCTTGCTTATCCAGCAGGAGCAGATTCAGTAGGAAGAGACGGCCAGGAATCATGCCATAGAAGAGTCTCGTCAGCAACAACTTGCAATAAGTGATGATGAGTTGCGTAGGCAAGCTCAGCAAACCGTGGAGGCCTCTCATCGTAGAAATTTGGATGAGACAATAAACAAATTGAGACTCCTGGAAGGCCAATAGTTTCATCTCTCTTTACGCTTTTATCTTCCTTGTAATAAGAACTTCGTAAACAGGAGAGAGATAACCTTCGATGATTCTTTGAAATTCTTTTTGCATCTTCACCTTTTTAATAAAGATGATTCTTTTGACTCTTTTATTTGCCGGCTTCAAAACAGATTTGCTTGCCCAACAAATAACCTGTCGTCAAAACGATTTATCTCGGTATCGTTTATGCGCAATTTCTCGAACCGAAGTAAAAGTTAAAGTTTAATATGTCAGATTTTATGGGATTTTTAGCAAACCCCCAGCTATCAACGGGTTTGATTAGCCTTTACCAACTACCGTTTGAGTTGGGCTAGCCATGTTATTCCCCTCAACATGGTGAGTTGTCGAGGATTTCGTTTGGGCTTAAATGCCAAACTTTTCCTCTTCCCTTTATTTTATCGGTGTTGGGTAATTCATACTTTTTACCCCCAGTATGAAGGGGTTGGAGAGAAACTGGTTCTCTCCCCATTGCCTAGTTGGCGCTGGGTAATTTATACCTTTTAGGTCAGAGGCGCTAAATTGCGCATGCCTAAAGGAAAGATTGGAGGCTGTTCAAGGCTCTCTCGCGTAATTTGAACTGGGCACACTAACTTTAGGTCAGAGGCGCTCAATAGCGCATGCCTAAAGGAAAGGCTGGAGGCTGCTCAAACTTGAGAGCTAAGCACACCAGGTTTAGATCAGAGGCGCCAAACCGCGCATGCCTAAGAAAAGACTGGTGGTGGTTCAAACTTGAGAACCAAACATGTGGCGGTTCAAGGCTCTCTCGCGTAACTTGAACTGGGCACACCAAACACACCAGGTTTAGGTCAGAGGCACCAAACTGCGCATGCCTAAGAAAAGACTGGAGGTGGTTCAAACTTGAGAACCAAACACACCAGGGTTTAGGTCAGAGGCGCCAAACTGCGCATGCCTAAGAAAAGACTGGAGGTGGTTTAAACTTGAGAACCAAACACACCAGGGTTTAGGTCAGAGGCGCCAAACTGCGCATGCCTAAGAAAAGACTGGAGGTGGTTCAAACTTGAGAACCAAACATACCAGGGTTTAGGTCAGATGCGCCAAACTGCGCATGCCTAAGAAAAGACTGGAGGTGGTTCAAACTTGAGAACCAAACACACCAGGGTTTAGGTCAGAGGCGCCAAACTGCGCATGCCTAAGAAAAGGCTGGAGGTGGTTCAAACTTGAGAACCAAACACACCAGGGTTTAGGTCAGAGGCGCCAAACTGCGCATGCCTAAGAAAAGACTGGAGGCGGTTCAAACTTGAGAACCAAGCACACCAGGTTCATTGGTTTAATATCACCAAAATAGAAGGAATCCAAGTGCTCATCTGCGTAACTTGGATAATTTTATGCTTCCAGGGATATCAAGCATAGTATTTCTTCAGAAATTTGCCATTGATCGGCATCATCATCCTATCGCCGTTTTGATTCATCAAGCGATAAGCTCCACTGGAGTAGACTGTCTCCACAATGAACGGTCCTTCCCACTTGGGCTCAAATTTACCCTTTGTCTTGTGAGTTAGAACCATTGGCCTTTTAATGGCCAGAACCAAGTCTCTTTGTTTAAAGGTCCTCGGTTTAACGTTCTTATTGAACGTATGAGCAATTCGGGCTTGATACAACTCAATTTGTTGTTGAGCCCTAAGACGCTTTTCATTCAGCGCCTCTAATTCTTTCAATCTTTGATGATGGCATTCTTCTGTCGTCATCTTTGTGGCTAAAGCCACTCTTAATGAAGGAATCTGGACTTCGAGAGGTAAGACGGCCTCGCTTCCATAGACCAAAGAGAATGGAGTAGCTTTTGTAGGGGTGCGAACAGTGGTGCGATAAGCCCACATGCACTCTCCTAGTTTCTCTTCCCAATCTCGTTTATTAGAAGAGACGAACTTCCGAAGGAGTTTAATAATCGTCTTGTTGAAAGCTTCGGCCAACCCATTAGCTGTAGGGTTATATGGCGTTGAAGCGATATCTTTGATTCTGAACTTATTGTAGAATCTGGAGAATCCCTGACTGATGAATTGCGGACCATTATCATGAATAATCCGTCGGGGGACGCCGAAGCGGTAAATGACATGATGCTTGACAAAGTTGATCACATCTGTCGTTTTCACCTCTTTCATGGGCACGGCCTTGGCCCATTTTGAAAAATAATCGGTCATTGCAAGAATAAACCGATGTCCTCTGGATGACGGGGGAGTTATAGGCCCCACAATATCCATCCCCCATGCTTCAAATGGCCAACTTGCAACAGTATTGTGCAAATATTCTTGGGGCTGATGAATAAAATTAGCATGTATTTGGCATGCATGACATCGTTTAGCGTATGCCATTGCTTCCGTAACCATGCTCGGCCAGTAGTATCCCAGCCTTCTTATACGGTCTCCAAGTTTGGGACCGGGCTGATGAGCTCCACATACTCCATCGTGTGTTTCTCTCAGCACTTCATCTGCTTCTGCTTTTGATATGCAGCGTAGCAGCAGACCATCTCTTGACTTTCTATATAAAGTCTGAAGCTTATGGTCATAATAAAATCTTTGGGCCTTCCTCTTTATCGAGGTGGCTTCCTTAGAATCTTCTGGTAATATCCCATGTAAAGAATAATCCACAAATGGAAATCGCCAATCACGGGGTTCCAAAGTTAAGCCTGCCTGGCACACTTCTTTGGTTTGGAAAACCATATCTGGGTGGAGGAGCTCTCTGCTTCCAATGGTGATGCTTTTAGCCTCTCCTGGCAGGATCGCCAATGTTGCTGCTAACGAGGCAAGAGCGTCGGCATACACATTCTCATTTCGAGATATATGAGAGATGTAGAATTGCTCAAAATAGACAGCTAGTTCAATGGCTAGCTGATAATAGGGGATGAGGGTTTCATGTCTGACCTCATACTCTCCCGTCATTTGATTGACGACGAGTTTAGAGTCTCCATATGCCTCTAGGTAGTTCACCCCCAGTTGCAGAGCCATCTTCAGGCCAATAATAAGCGCGTTATATTCCGCGACATTATTTGTGCACGGTTCTGTTAATGAGTAACCGTTAGGAAGTACATGTTTATATGGGGAGATAAGCACAACCCCCACTCCAGCAGCAGATCGTCTGGCAGCAACATCAAAGAACATTTGCCAAGGTTGTTCCTTGTTGACCGTGTTGGCCTCTGACGTCTGTTTAGTATTAGACCCAATCAGGTGGTCTGCAAGAAAATCGGCGATTGCCTGTCTCTTCGTGGCTTTTTGAGGGACGAAATGTATATCATATGGCGACAGCAATAATGTCCATTTCGCCAACCGGCCATTTAAGGATCCCGGTTTTGTCATCAGAATTTTCAGGGGATTAACCCGGGATATGGCATGAATTGTCTGCCCAGAAAGATAGTGTCGCATTTTCTGAATAGCAAACACTAGGGCTAAACTTTCCTTTTCAATCGGGGTATACCGTTGTTCGGCCCCAATCATTGTCCGGCTTAGATAATAGAGGGCATGTTCATGGCCGTGCTCATTATATCGAGCAAGTAATGCTCCTAAGGCATTATCCATGGCCCTTACATATATAAGGAAAGGCTGCCCAAGGACCGGCGCCATAAGAACGGGAGGTTTGGTGAGGTATTCTTTAAGGTCATCGAAGGCCTGTTGACATGCCTCATCCCATACAAAAGAAACCCCCTTCTTCATAAGTCGAGAAAATGGTTGGCAACGTCCTGATAAGTTGGAAATGAAGCGTCGAATATAAGCGAGCTTTCCTTGTAACCCCCTTAACTCTTTAAGATTGCGGGGAGGCGGCATCTCGCTAATTGCTTTTACCATTTCAGGGTCGAGGAAAATTCCTTTTGAAGTTATTATAAATCCAAGGAACTTCCCACTCGACACCCCCATGAATGACTTAGTGGGATTCATCTTCAAATGATGTTTCCTCATGAGATCGAAGACCATTTTTAAATCCTGAAGGTGGTCTTCTTTGCTTTTGCTTTTGACTGCCAAGTCGTCCACGTAACACTCTACCGTTTTGCGCATGTGTTCTTTGAATATAGTGCTCATCGCACGTTGATAAGTGGCACCGGCATTCTTCAGTCCAAATGGCATCACCGTATAACAGTATACCCCCAGCGATGTTCTGAAAGCTGTATGCTTTTCATCATCAGGGTACATCTTGATCTGGTTATAACCTGAGAAGCCATCCATGAAGGACATCCTCTCGTAACCACAAGTATTGTTTATCATCACGTCGGTGATGGGAAGTGGAAACTCATCCTTAGGACATGCAGCGTTGAGATCCCGAAAGTCGATGCATATCCGGATTTTGCCGTTCTTTTTACGAACCGGCACTATGTTGGCAACCCAATCAGGATGCTGTTCTTCATGAATGAATCCAGACTTTATAAGTTTGTTGACCTCAGCAACTATTGCCTCCATCAACTCCGGTCAAAAACGCCTCTGTTGCTGTTTAACAGGTTGGGCGTCTTCTTTTATGTTTAACCGGTGTGTGGCAATTTGAGGGTCAAGACCGGGCATGTCTTCATAACTCCATGCAAACACGTCTATATACTCTTTGATGAGAGATATAAGCTCCTCCTTTTCTGAGGGAGTTAGCGTGTCGCTTATAAAGATGGGCTTAGGATTTTCATCCGTTCCCATGTTGACTTGTATCAATTTGTCTTCAGTGGGTGGATCACGCTGCTCGAAGCGGACGTCCCAGAGAGTGTCCATATGCTTAGCCCAGGAATCATCTTGGACATCGATTGGTTCCTCGTCGCTTTCTAATGCGGCTGAAACCATATTGGCCGTCAATGATTGAAACCAAGCACCAGTGCTTATATATGAATTATGGTCGGGTGAGGATGTATCTTCCTTGGCCGAAGAACTCTCTTCATCTTTGGGCGGCGATGAAGGTGGAGTAGATACATAACCCAACCCCCTGCGAGTCTTTTGATAATAATCGGGGCTCTTTCCTCTCGGTCTGAACGAGGGTATAAGATTGCGTTGCCCCTTCCCGAAGTTCAATCCCGGCTTCTGGGTAAAATTATAACCCATCTCCTCCATTATCTGTCGGGATTTCTGTTCAGACAGATGAAATTGTGGTGATGTTTGTTCATCACTTTCGCTGCTTTGCTTTCGCCGGGGTGATGTAATTACCTTACCGAACATAATCGGCCTTTGGGATCCTCTCCGAGGAGGCACTTCAAAGTAGTGACCTTTTTCCTCAGCTATTTTAGACTGAGAGAGGAGGGATGACCTAAGTGGCAAATGATATGCCGTGAGAGCTTCAAGCTCGGATAGGCCATCCACTTCAGTGGAAGCACAAGAGGGTTCAGACTCAGTAGCTACAGCATGCTCGTAGACTAACTTTATGTCTTCATTAATAACCCACTCACTTTCTATTACATCCACTATATTATTTAGGCCTAAACTAAAATCGAGGTGAGGGTTGATTTCATAATCACCCTCGTCATCTTCTCCAGGAAGCTCATTCTCGGTATCGGCTTCATTGCCACTATCATCGGGCTTTGGAAGTTTGCCAGGATCGTCATTGGAGGCTTCATGGGCTGGTTTATAGAGTGCAGTATCTGTGAAGTAATTCTCCAATCCTTTGAATGGTTGCTTGTCGGCAATTAGCGTCCGGACCTCTCCTTCCTTATCGCAATATTTCATGCATTGGTGGAGGGTCGACGGGACTATCATGTGAGCATGGATCCACGGCCGCCCCAACAAAATGTTGTAGGAGGTGTCTGCATCGATGACGTAGCATGTAGCCTCTGTTCTCAAATCCCCGATTTGACATCAGAGTCGGATTTTTCCAAGGGGCCGGCTATTGTTGGCGTTGAACCCGTATATAGTTGTGTTGGTTGGCGTCAGACGATGGAGGGAAATCCCTAACAGCTGCATCAACCTTCTGGGTACGACACTTAATGCAGAACCCGGATCAATCTGAATTCGGTCCACCTTTGTGGATCCGACATATCCGGTGAAATATAAAGGCCTGTTGTGCTTTATATTCCTCACCTGCACGTCTTCTGGAGAGAAGATAATCTGTGGGACCTGCCTCCTCACTTGATGACAGTGGGGGCAAGGATCCTGTTCTTCATTGGCCGGCTCAACTATCTGGGCTAGGAATGACTCAGAGTCTGCCAAGGCCTCTCGTAATGCTTCACGTGTTGATTTTGACAGTCTCAACAATTCATAAAGCGTTACTCGTGCTGGAATGTTGGTCAGCTAAGTAATTATATCAAACTTGAAGGTAGATTCCTTATCTCCTTCATCTCTGACAGGCTTCTTTTGAAAACGAAGCCCTTTCTGGTTTGAGGGTTTCGCAAGCTCCGCATAGATATCTTTCGGATCTACTCTAGTGTAGTCCTTAAGATATGTCTTTCCGGATCGGGTACCGGAAGGGCCTGCCCCATCTTGATGAGTGGTCATAGTTTCGGGCTCCTCTTCAGAACTTGTGAAGGTTCCCGAAGCTATATATTCTTCCTTCATATCCGCAGAGATGGCATTAACAGCCCGCTTCTTCTTTTGACTTCCTGTAGCAATCCATTGCTCATCCTCTATCAAATCGGGATGAACCTACATGACTTCCCCCTTTTGGGTCGTCACATGAACAAGTCCTTCTTGGGCTTTGTTGTGAGGGTCGAGATTCTTCGTAACCATCTTACCTTTAGGGATTGGGGTCACTCCTGCGGAGAACTCATGGGTTCCAACCACTATAGTTGCCATATTGGCAGTGACCTTCTTCTGCTCTTCCTTAAGCGTCAGAACTCCAGCTTCTATTAGTGCTTGGATTCTGTTCTTAAGGGGAAAACAATCCCTAGTAGGATGCCCTACATTCCGGTGATAGAGACAATAGTTAGGATCTTTAGTTTTGCCAGCGTCTTCTGGCTTCTTATTTTTCGGAAGCTTCAACATTCCTTTCTTTTGGAGCAAGTGAAAGAGGATAGGCGTCTGTTCCACCTTGAAAGTGTAATTCCTTTCATGCTGCGGTCTACTTTGCCTTGATCCTCGCTGACCTTGAGGCTTCGGCTCTGGCGGAGGACTGGTTTTCTGAGGAGCAGCTTCTGACGACATCGCTGCTTTCCCTTTATTTTTATTGTTATTGTTTTGGGTATATGACTTACTACCCCCAGCACTTCTTGTCCCACGGGACTCTTCAACTCGGCGAATCAAGTCTTCGACTTGCTCTCCTTGTTTGAGCAGGTCCCTCCACGTCTTAGACTCTACGGCCCCCATTTTGAGGAGCACATTGGTCTTAAGGTTGTGTCGACAAGTTTCGACAAGAGTTTCCTGGATCATTCCGTGTTTGCAATGCACGGACTTCTCCCGGAACCTTTCTATGAAATTTTTGACCGTTTCTTGTTCTCCTTGTCTGGTTGCAAGGAGGGAATGAACCGTAATCTCGGTATCATCCTCAAAAAAACGTGAGAGAAATAATTTCTCTACATCTAACCAGGTATTAATGGTACTTGGGGGCAACTGCGTGAACCAAGTAAAGGCAGGCCCTCGCAAAGTACTTGCGAAAATCTTGGTCATAACGGGGTCATTTCCCACCAAATATCCAGCTTGGGACAAGAAGTAGTAGATGTGCTGACTGGGCGATCCCTTCCCGTCATAGGGCTCCAACTTGAGTGGCTTATACCTTGGAGGGTAGGGCACCATATCCCATTCTGGTGGATATGGTCTAGAGACCCCTGACTCCTTCAACTCTTTTTTATGCATCAAAACTTCGAGTTGATTCTGCAATTTTTCAATCTTTTCTCCATGCGGATCATGGAAAGAAAATCTGTCCTCGTCCTTGTGCATTGAGTGGGCTTTGTCCTCCTGTTCTTCTTCATTTGGAGTCTTCTTGCCCTGTTTAGCATTATCCTCAACAACTTTTAAGAGTAGCATCTTAAGGTCTTCAATCGTTTTCTGTTGCTCTCGAATCATTCTTTCTTGAGCTTCAAATCTTTGATTGATATCATCAGATTTATCTGTCATGTGAGATGCTGACTTTTGTAGTCGAGACGATGCAGAGGAACGAGGTGAGGCTATAGCTGAATTATCACTGTCCTCATCATAAAAACCCCCTGCGAGCCTCTTATAATTTCGGGGTGGGACGGCTCCTGATCTTAGTCGAGTAACACGATGAGGTTCTTCATCGCTTGATTCTGAATCATCATCCGTCTCTATAATTTTCTTTCATTTCCCCACCATGTTGGAGGTTACAGCTCTCCATTGCCTCAGGGAAGTAGTCTTTGGTTTCTTCGCAGGGTTCTTTTTCGGCTCGATTAATCGATCAAATGCAGATACCTTGCTCTTGCTGCAGCCACAGTTGTCCATTACAGCGGACACTGCGGTCATTAGTTGCTGGCAGTGACAGATAGGTTCTGCTTGAAGTTGTTCTACGCTTCATTTCCTGGAGAGATACTCCCTGAGATCAGCGCCTTTAGCCGTGGAGTCAGGAGGTCTATTCAACTCTTGAAAAGGTCTGGGAACCCATTGAAACTTCTTTGACTGATCAACCCTGACTCTGGGGTCGGACCGATCTTCGCGGGGCTTAGGAATAGCCTCGCGTTTCACATTGCGGGTATGAAGAATAGCTCCGCGCTTATGCACACTAGCCTCGCGTCTCTCACTGGCTTGGTGAGTCTTCAGAAGTTTAGCTTCTGGGATAGTTGCCTCGCGTGAAGGGAAGTTCTTGCACGCTGGCTTATCTTCGCGTTTAACGCAGATCATAGCTTCGTGCCTAGCACGATTTTTACGACTGACAACTATTTGCCAATCGTCCTTGCGTCTCTCACGAGTGTCATAAGTCTTGTGTTTCTCGCAACCAGTACTGGCCTCGCGTCTCTCGCTAGGCTTAGTAATAGCCTCGCGTGGAAAATCACACGCTGGCTTTTCCTTGCTTTTAAGGCAAGTTGTATCTTCGCGTTTAACGCGGTAGAGACTGGTCTCACGAGTAGCGCGAGCCAGTTTGCGAGGGACCATAGCCTCGCGTCCTCTGGTGTTAGCTCCGCGTCCAAGGCGGGCTTTGAGGGCTTTACGCCTCGTTCTCCGGTTCCTGTTTCGGAATTGGGTTCTGGTCAATCCAGTTCCCAGGTCTTCTTCGGCCGTCGGAAGCTTCTCCTCGGCTAGGACTTCTTGTGTGAACTCCGGCGCTATAACCGCAGTCTCCAAGGATCCCCGTCTCTCGGTGGATACCTTTCTACCCGTCACTCGGGCATTGAAGTACATACGGCAATAGTGTCGTGTCTCATCCAAGTCACCTGATCCGGAGGAGAGGAACTCCTCGTACTTCTGCTGGTTGATTTCTACAACCAGCGTGTCCACTTCAGATCCGATCATGTCGACGTTTGATTGCGCCACAATCTCTTCATCAGTGAAAGAGATGGCTCCCACTGTGGTCGCCAGTTTGTTCGCAGCAGAATTTCTTTTGCTTCCTTCCATCGAATATAGCTTAGATTACAACGAAAGTGAACAAGAGATATAAAGAGAACAAACGAGAGGATTTTATACTTCAATCTCTCTCTTTTACAATAATCGTGGGATCAGTGGCGATGGGATCTATAATAGTTCCTGTTGACGATCGGTACGTCGAACTTCTTCTCTCTTGAAAAAATCGGCTGACTGTAGACGATCTTCTTCTCTGTCTTTCCCAAACTCAAGGCTCTCTCGCGTACTTGAATTCTCCAAGACAATGATGACCACAAAAAGGCTTCAAGGCTCTCTCGCGTACTTGATTTGCCGAAGGATCAACTCAACTGAGAAGAAGAAAGGAGATGATCTCTGATCTCTGGATTGCCGAAAAGAAGAAGAAGACCAAAGCCCAAAGAAAAGACCCCTAGGGTTTCACCAGGAAGATATTTATAGCCCCAGGAAGATTTGAGAGTTTCTATCTGAATAGAATTTGCTCTCATCAAGAATTCCAATCAAATATCTTAGTTTTGATTTAAATCTCTTGATTTAGAATTCTGATTGGACTTGATTTAGGTATCTTAGATAAACCCAAATCATAATCTCAATCAATTTGAGATTCTGGTTATCTGCTCACGCGGAGCTTTAATAGCACCAAAACGCGGCGCTAAATAACCAGTGCGCGAAGCTAACGCGAAGCTATCAAACATCTCTGCGTTTACTCAAACGCGAGGCTAAAAATAGCCAAACGCGGAGCTATGGATTAGCTCCGCGGTCTGTTGTGGAAAATCCTTTTAACTTAGAAATTTTCACTGCCAACAGCCACCTCAGCATTATTGGAGATAAAAAATTTCAAATAAAGAAAAGATGACAAATAGCTCACAGAATGCGAAACTTATAAATAGCTTTGCGTGGCAGAAGCTTAACTTTGCGTGAATAAGTAAAACGCGAAGCTAAATCTATAGCTCCGCATCCAGATTATTTAACTCCATTTGGTAGAATCTCAGAATTTTAAATTGATTGTGATTGAGATTTGAGATTATCTAATATCCGAATTGAGTCTAATCAGAATTCAAATTTAAGAAATTTAAATCAAAATCAAATATTTGATTAAAATTCTTGATGAGTGCAAAAATATTCTATTCTTTTCCCTATGAAAACTCTCATAACCAACAAAAGTCTATAAGTAGCCTTTTTAAGGAGACTTTAGGGATCTTTTAGTAATTCAAATTACGCGAGAGAGCCTTGAAGTCTTGGAGGCCTTTGGTAATTCAAGTTACGCACGAGAGCCTTGAGTTCATTGAGATTAGCACAGAGAGAGCTAGAGCCAGCCATCATTTTCTTCAAAGAGGAGATTTTCACGTCGGATCGTCAACATGTTCTACTAGTTAGATCTCATCGCCAAATTAGAATCTACTTTTATTGTAAAAGAGAGTGATAAAATATAAATCCTCTCGTTTGTTTTTCTATTGTTCCTCTTTCGTTGTAATTGTGGTAATCATTGGAAAAAAGGTAAGATTTTTACGGAGAACAAGCATACTCGAAATAACTTCTGTATGTCCGAAAAATTGAATCTTCTCTAAATTGCCAATTTGATTTTGAATTACAGCAATAAAAGAAAAATTATAAAATAAATTCGAGATTACAAGAATGGGGATCAATTGATTTCGATTCCCTTTTATTTTTGTGGGTTCTGGCAGCGGTAGAGTCTTGATTCTGCACTCCGTTGACGATCCGATCTCTCTGGATTGAGGAACTCCTATATGGATTTTTGGACTCCGGCCTCTGGAAAATTTCCTCGTTAAAAAATTCCCTCTCCAAAAGAATCTCCTCTTTTTCCTCTTCTTTTTCTGAACTCCGCTCCCAATTTTATAGATTGAGGAGCGCTTTTAATCCGGCACAAATTCTTCCTTCGAATCCGATTAAATCCCCAAAAATCCGGATCACCATGCAAAACAGAACAGAAGAGGAACGGAAGCGAAAAACAACCCGCGGGTTGGCACCCGTGGGATTCCTTCCACAGGTGCCCACCCGCGGGATTGCTCCCGCGGGTGGCAACCAGCGGGATCGCTCCCGCGCACCCGCGGGAGCCTCCCGCGGGTGGGCACCCGCGGGAGAGATTCCCGCGGGTGTCCCGCGGGAGAAATTCCCGTGGGTGGACCCCGCTAAATTTTTTTTTTTTTGGTGTCTACATAACCCCCTTCAAAGTTCCAAAGTTTTCGAAGTTCTGTATTGAGTCGTACTGAATTTCGAAACACTTTGGATTATTTAATTTTGGCTATCAGACGTTTTAAAGGATTTTGTAGACAGAGATCGCTGTTAACATATTCAATTATTCAATAACAAGCAGAGGTATGATTTTAACATGCTCATCAGATAACAAGTAGATGTATGATGTTAACGTACTCATTGGGTGACAAGCAGAGGTATGATGTTAACATGCTTATTTTAGGTCAAGCAGAGGTATCATGTTAACGTGCTCATTATAATCCTAACCGTTCAGTGATATCTAGTATGACGGATCAGGGAAGGACAGAGGTGATATTAAACTTGTCTTGGAGCTCAACCTATTCAGAGGATCTGGTCGTGATAGGGACAAGCTGACTCAACAGAGGTGACGGTTAACGTATTTAGTTTTGGAATCGGACTATCAGAGGTAACTGTTAACTTGATAGAGAGATGATTTTCATCAGAAGTAATTTTTAACTTAACGATATCAAAAACAAGTTCATCAGAAACTGTAATATTGGACTTGATGAAGTGTGAATTTTCTTTTCTGTTAGAGGTGAAATCTTAACATGACATGAGATTTAATTGGATTTTATCTCATTTAATTTTGAATTATGATATCAGAGGTATGATTTTAACTTGACAAATATTTTGGAGTGTCGCTTGCTCTGCTGGAGAAAAATGACGAGAAAAGTTTCGTTGTCAGTGGTGAAATCTTAACGTGCCAAGAGATTTATTTGATTAGGATTTTAGCAAACCCCCAGCTATTAACGGATTTGATTTGCCTTTACCAACTACCGTTTGAGTTGGACTAGCCATGCTATTCCCCTCAGCATGGTGAGTTGTCGAGGATTTCGTTTGGGTTTAAATACCAAACTTTTCCTCTTCCCTTTGCCTTAGCAGCGTAGGGCAGCGATGTATCCTTATATTCGAATAAGGATACTGTTCTGACATGTTCGTCATGGGATTTTTAGCAAACCCTCAGCTATTAACGGATTTGATTGGTCTTTACCAACTACCGTTTGAGTTGGGCTAGCCATACTATTCCCCTCAGCATGGTGAGTTATCGAGAATTTTGTTTGGGTTTAAATGCCAAACTTTTCCTCTTCCCTTTGCCTTAGCAGCATTGGGCAATTCATACTTTTACCCCCAGCATGAAGGGGTTGGTGAGAAATTTATTCTCTTTCCGTTGTCTTAATGGCATTGGGTAATTCATGCTTTTTACCCCCAGCATGGTGGAGTTGGCGAGAAATTAATTCTCTTCCCGTTACCTTGTTGGTGTTGGGTAGTTCATACTTTTTACCTCCAGCATGATAGGGTTGGCGAGAAATTTATTCTCTTCCCGTTGCCTTGATGGCGTTGGATAATTCATGCTTTTACCCCCAGCATGGTGGGGTTGGCGAGAAATTTATTATCTTCCCTTTGCCTTGATGGCATTGGGTGATTTATGCTTTTTACCCCCAGCATTGTGGGGTTGGCGAGAAATTTATTCTCTTCCCTTTACCTTGATGGCGTTGGGTGATTCACGTTTTTTTACTCCCAGTATGGTGGGGTTGGCGAGAAATTTGTTCTCTTCCTTTTGCCTTCATCTAAATCTCGAAATCTGATAAGAATGGAGAAAGAGAGATATTTTATTTTTATTTGTCTTATTAATAGATAAACAAACGAATTTTATCTTTTTCATTTTCTTTTTTTTTTTTTTTTTGGCCTCCTTGCGCAGGAGGCTGCGGGCAGTGCATCTGCGGGTGCAACTTCTTTCGGATTGCATCCTGCGGTTGAATCTCACGCATCGAATGGTCTCATTTTTTTTCTTTTTTCTTTTTTTAGAGTTTTGATCCTTTTATTATTATTATTATTATTATATTTTTTTTTATTTCTTTCTCTTTTTTTTTTTTGCGATGACGTACTTTTTTTTGTTATAAACGATGACACGTTTTGAATTTTTTTTTTTAGGTGATGACGCCTAGCTTTTTATTATTTATTTATTTATTTATTTTGGTAAGCGATGAGGCCTTGTAAATTTATTTTTTATTTATTATTTTTTTGTTTATTATATATATTATTATTATTATTTATTTTTTTCTATTTTTTATTTTTTTATTATTATTATTTATTTATTTTTTTGGCATCAGCGGGTGCATCCTCGGGATACAACTCGTGGGTAGAACACTCATACCGTATGTTTTTTCTTAATTATTTTTTTATAGCTTTGCGCCCTGTCTTTTTTTTCTTTTTTTTTCTTTTTTTCTTTTTTATATATTTTTTTGCCCTTTTTTTATTATTATTTTTATTCTTTATTTTTTATTTTTTTATTTTTTATTTTTTTCGTGCGGGAGAGAGGGAGAAAAGTGCGGGTGGCCCAGGTGGGCCTCACCCGAGCACAATACTCTTTTTTTTCTTATCTCGCATCACGTTTTTCTTTATTTATTAACTTTTTTATTATAATTGAGGCATTTTCAATTTATTATTTTATTTATTTTTATTTATTATTATTATTATTACTTATTTATTATTATTATTATTATTATTATTTTGTCTTATGGATTTGGTATCCCGCGGGTTGCATCCGGCAATTGCATCTGTGGGTTGCGTCTCCGCGGGTTGCATCCCTCGATTCCATCTGCGGGTTGCGTCCACGTGGGTCCCGCGATTCCATCTGCGGGTTGCATCCCATGGGTTGTGTCCAGTTTTGTTATTATTTTTTTTTTGGGCGATAACGCCTCATTTTTTTTTGATAGACGATGACGTCTTGTCATTTTTTTTTATAGGCGATGACGCCTCATAATTTTTTCTTGACAGTCGATGATGTCTTGTCAATTTTTTTTATGGGCGATGATGCCTCATAATAATTTTTTTTTTTTAGAAAGATGATGATGTCTTGTCTTTATTTTATGGGCGATGACGCCTCATAAATTTTTTTTTTATCGTAACCCGACGATAACGCCTAGGCTCCGAGAAAAAAAAATTTAAGATCGGAATGCGCCGCCCAAACTTCCACTGTGGTCGCCAATTGTTGTATGTCCGAAAAATTGAATCATCTCTAAATTGCCAATTTGATTTTGAATTACAGCAATAAAAGAAAAATTACAAAATAAATTCGAGATTACAAGAATGGCGATCAATTGATTTCGATTCCCCTTTATTTTTGTGGGTTCTGGCAGCGGTAGAGTCTTGATTCTGCACTCCGTTGACGATCCGATCTCTCTGGATTCAGAAACTCCTATATGGATTTTTGGACTCCGGCCTCTGGAAAATTGCCTCGCTAAAAAATTCCCTCTCCAAAAGAATCTCCTCGTTTTCCTCTTCCTTTTCTGAACTCCGCTCCCAATTTTATAGATTGAGGAGCGCTTCTAATCCAGCTTAAATTCTTCCCTCGAATCCGATTAAATCCCCAAAAATCCGGATCACCATGCAAAACAAAACAGAAGCGGAACGGAAGCGGAAAACAACCTGCGGGTTAGCACCCGCGGGATTCCTCCCACAGGTGCCCACCCGCGGGATCGCTCCCGCGGGTGGCAACTCGCGGGATCGCTCCCGTGCACCCGCGGGAGCCTCCCGCAGGTGCCCTCCCGCGAGATCCCTCCCGCGGGTTGGCATCCGCGGGAGGAGTTCCCGCGGGTGGACCCTGTTAAATTTTTTTTTTTTTTTGTGTCTACAACTTCTAACTTCTTTTTTGGCCAAACAAACACTTACAGTAGTAGAAGTAAGTTTACTTTCACTACCTTTAGTCTACTTCCATGCAAATTAGGTACTTGGACGTAGTGGAAGTACGAAAGAAAATTAGAAGTAACTTCAAAAAATAAAGAGTTGGAAGTATCATACTTCATACAATTCTAGTGTTTGTTTTTTTTACTGTTTGAAAGAGAGAAGAAATAGAAGAGAAATAAAACATTTATTTTTTTGGAATAAAGAAAAAGAGTAAAAGACAAAAAAATAAAATATTAATACTTTTTACTTCCAACTCTAATTCTACCCAAAATCAATGTGAAGTCAAGTTAAGAAGTGAAGATGCTACATATGATCCACCTCATCATTATGAAAGTAACATCCACTTTACTTCTTGGCCAAACAAATATATGAAGTTATAGAAGTGACGTTATTTCCATTACTTTCTTTCTATTTCCATACAAACAAACAGACCCTTAGTTGTTCTCCGCAACAAGATAGGAGCTTGTAATTCCTTAATGGCTAAAATATATGAAATCTCCACAAATTATCGTGTTTTTCCAAGAAACGCAAGTGGACTGTTTTATGTTACGTAAAGCTCATAAAATTTCCAATTTTATATTTCCAATTTCATAGAAACCCTCATTCAGTGTTAGTGGAAAGATTAATAAATTAATTTTAAAATGAAATAAATATTCACTTTCCAAATATTCACTCCCTGATTTATTGCATTTTATCCAAAATTTAAATATCCGAATTTTTTTGGAAAGTAAGTATTTTTTATGTTTTTAAATCTATCTTTCATTCTTTCTGTCACGCCAATTCAGAAGTTTCCATGAAATTTGATACTTTCTGAGTATTTACATAGCATAAAAGAAAATAGATAAATAAACTATGTAAAATAAAAATTTATTTTTAATTCATAATTTTGAATATAACATGCCAAAATTTGAACACGCCTATTCTCATCCCTAGTCAAGACTAAGAAAGACCTGTGTAGGTTGCAGAAGTCACCCTATAGAGGGACTAGGGTTGGTCTCACTGGACTGACCTGAGCTCGGTGGAGACTAGGGCTTGGCATTTTCGTGGCTTTTCTTCTTGTGTTCATGTTTGAGATGAGGTTAATTGCTTGGCTTATATAAATAAAATTTTTATGAATTAATTGCAGGGGGTTTAGAATTCAATAGGATGAAGAAAAAAAAAATCATAGGCTTTTTCTATTTGATGATCAACATTTTGGGTTGGGGCTGCATAGAATATTTTTTGTCCAAGCTATCCAATATCGGAAAGAAAAATAGTAATAATGCTGAAATAGTCGAAACTCTTATTATATTTATATCAAATCCTTTGTATCTGCTCGTCTATGTTTAGAAATTCTAAATCGTCCGAGCAAATAAAATGAAATAAAGATAAAAAATTATAAATCTTTAATTTCAAATCAAGTTGTCGGATGCTTGTCGTATATCTACAGACCACAAGACATATAGATTCAAATAGTAATCATGATACGGTCTGTGTTTGCTTTTTAAGAAGAAACTAACAAAATGAGACAATTCAGCAATTAGTGTATTATTAATAAAGATGGTAATTGACGTATTGATGAATCCATTTAGACAGTCATATACAAAATTTTACATTGAAAAATATAAAATTTTATTTTTAATTTAAAATTTTGTATAGGATGCGTTAAAAATTAGTTCATAAATATATCTATTATCATTCCTAATTATTAAGAGTTACGTCTTAGACAGGGGAAAAAAAAAAATTCATGGTCAGCTCATGCTTGGGAGTTGCTGGGGGGAAATGTCATTACAACCAAACATGTATAATTAGTTTATTTATATTAAATATTATGTGCAAAACATAATATAATAAAATCAATCGATTTCTTGATGTGGATTAATATCTTTACTTTGAGAAGAGGAATTTGATTGCTATTTATGGAATAAAAGTATTTGAAGCGGGCAGAATGGTTGATGAATAGATTGGCCAACATGCTTCCTAAGTTTATCTTCGAGCGCACACGTCCCAGCCCTAACTTGCACGAGGGAAACTAAAACATAATGGTGTCAAAAAAAAGACCAAAGACCCTCTGATATTTTTATTTTTTTTTTGACGATAAACGGCGGGGTGTCTCCCTCCGCGTTCCATTAAAGAGAGAATAATAGAACAAAAAGTATTCCGGATCAAAGACCCTCTGATATTGAAGTCAGGTATTTGTAACAGAGAGACAGAAAAAGTAAATATAGTAGTTAAACTGAGAACAAGTATGATTTGTTGAAGAATAATTATGTATACATAAGATGATAAAGAGATAGTTTAGTCATATGTAGTGAGACTGTTACCGGGACCGACTGAATTGTGCATGAATAGATGTGGAATAGTTTGGTCATATATAATGGGACTATTTTTTTAGATGAGGAACAACTGAATTGTGCATGGAAAGTCTTTTATAAGTCTCTCATTGTGACATTTTATGGGTTGTCTATCCTTTTTTTTGCGAAAATTAGCTGATAAAGATCAAAGTCATCGAGACTGAGGTTTCCTCTTTGTATTGGTTGGGAGGTTGTTTGGAGTTTGAAGGTTTACATGGAATTTATTTTTTCTTTAATTTTCTTTTTTTTTTTTGGCTTTGTCCATTCGTTGGCCGACGTCAAGACCTGTAGCATTTATTTATTTATTTTTTGGTTAACACGAATATAAGCCTGCTGTTTGTTATGAAATTGAAAAATCTTTTTATTTACAACTTTTCAATAAAAAATATTACAATTAGAACGGTTTACTGTTTACAAAATATGAAGAAAATCTAATTCCCTCTTTATTTAATATCGAATTATGTAGTAGTTATGGAGGAGATCTTCTTTATTTTATTGAAAATAAAAGATTATAAAAAAGTAATCAACATTAACAACATAAAGGAGCCCACAAACAACAGCACACTTAATATTTAGGACCCATCAAATTCTTCGTATCAATCATCAAACGCCCAAACCCTCCCCAACTCTCTTAGCCATCTCCTTAACCGCACCCTCCAAGTACTCAACGAACCCGGCCCGGGTCCAGCCCACAGCTGGTTCGGACTCGAACTCCCACTCAATCTTGGACCCATCATCGCACTCAACAACCCTCAACGTAGCACGATACTCCTCAAACCCCATGTTGCTGTCTGTGATCACATAGCTGTAGCTTCTCATGGTCGGATCCATCACCACGAGCCTCTCCTTGGCCCAGTGCACCGTGCCGGTGGCCGAGTCCGGTGCGCTCGCGCAGTACCGGATGCAGCCGGGGGCGTTGCCGTCGCCGGGGGTGATTTGTTCGCAAGTCACGGTGAAGCTGGGGAGGAACTTGTGGAGGCTGAGGAAGTCTCCGAGCAGGGACCAGGCTTGGTCCGGTTGGATAGATCTGAGGTTGGCTGAGACTAGGCCTTGCCATTTTTGCAGTGCCTTTTCTTCCTCCATTTTTTTTGTGTTTGCTTGTTGATTCCTTTTTTTTTCTTGCTTTTTGTTTGGTTGAGACTTGAGAATGAGGTATGTGAGGGTTTGGGTTGCTTGCATTTATACTGAGTTTTTGGCATGGAAGACAAAAAAAAAATCTGAGTATTTTGATGTATATGTCGTTTTAGAAAAAAATAATTTAAAATAGTTTCGAAGAGCGATTCTAAATGACTAAAATATACTCATTTTCTATAGTCGCCTCCGTATTTTATTCCTTAAAGAAAAGAGTCGTCTTTCCTCTTCAAGAAAGGGTGACTAACAGTGGTAGCCATTGTTGTTGGGAAAATCGAAATGCGCACCATATTTTACTAGTGAGCACCATTTTCCCCTATGTTGTAAATCACTTTACTATATAGTATGTTGTGCTCACAAGTAAAATGTGGTGCGCATTTAGAATTTCCCATTGTTGTTTGAGAATACTTTTTTCTTTTACGAATTTTAAAAAAAAAATTTCTAACCCCGTATATAAGAGCACTATGTACACTTTTAAAAAGTAAATAGATGCATGTAAAGGAAATATATTGGTTCGGGTGTGTGAGCCCCCCACTCATACACCTAAGTTAGGAGGTCTAATAAATGAGAGCAACTCAGCAAGAGATTTAGGGTGTGTTTGATTATTGAAACTAGTAAAAGTTGAGAAGAAATTAAGAAATAACTTTCAAGATGGAAGTAAAATAAGAGATTACTTTTTATATTTATTTGCTAATTTTTGGAAGAAAAAAATGTATTAGGAAATGAGATGTAGATGTGGCAAGTGGGTCGTGCGTGCCGTGCCGGGCATGGACCCGGGCATTGATAGGGGCTCGACCAGCCAGGCACGTGTTGTGGCAGGGCCGAGATGTGCCGGAACTTTTTTTTTGGTTTTTTTTAAAAGTATTAAGTTAATTATTAAGCAAGTTTAATAAAATAGTTTGCTTAATTTAATTAGTTTTAATAAAAAAAACGATAGTAAAAATAAATTTTTATTATATTAAATCTCATTGCAATGACATAATTAATCTATAAATCTCTTTAAAAATTATACAAAGCCCAAAGAGAGAGAAGAAGATTTTGGCTGTCACCTTCAACTTGTTCTTAGTATTTTTTCTAAGAAATTTATAAGTTAAAAAAATTATATTAATTTTTTTTTAAAAAATACATGAAAAAATTTGCAAATGTAGAAATTAGAAAAAATTCTATTCATCCTCTGGTGATAAGTTAAAAAAATTATATTAAAATTTTTTACAAAAAAATACATGAAAAAAATTACAAAATGTAGAAATTAGAAAAAATTCTATTCATCCTCTGGTGAGTTCTCTACTTTTATTTTGTTGGACGATCCTTATTCTCTTTCTTCTGCATCTGTTCGCCATAAAAATTGTAAATGATTCTCTATTGAGCTATTTCAATAAAAGATTACAATTTCAACGGTTTTCCGTTTACAGAAGATGAGGAACAATCAAATTCCTCTTTATTTAAGGCTGGGTTCTAAGGTAGCTTGTTCGCAGCAGAATTTCTTTGCTTTCCTTTCATTGAATTAACTTAAATTACAACGAAAGTGAATAAGAAAAAGAAAGAACAAACGAGAGGATTTTATATCTCAATCGCTCTCTTTTACAAAATAGTGTGGGATCTGTGTGGCGTTGGGATCTGTCAAGCAACTCTTTTGGACGATCTGACGTCGAACTCTTCTCTTGAAGATGGCGGCCGACTGTAGAACTGATCTCCTCTGGTCTTGATTCGTTCAAAACTCTATGCGTAACTCGAACTTCTCCAAAAGTCCAGAAAAAGATCTCAGGTGCCGAAAAAAGAAGACCACTAGGGCTTCCCCAAGAGGGTATTTATAGCCTTAGAATCATATGAGAGTTTCTATCTAAATAGAATTTGTACTCATCAAGGATTCCAATCAAATATCTTAGTTTTGATTTAAATCTCTTGATTTAGAGTTCTGATCGGACTTAATTTGGATATTTGGATAAGCCCAAATCATAATCTCAATCAATTTGAAATTCTGACTATCTGCTCATGCGGAGCTAATCACATCAAAACGCGGAGCTAAGAGACCAGAACGCGCAGTTATTGATTAGCTCCTCGTTTTTCTCAAACGCAAGGCTAATATAGCCAAACACGGAACTACTGAGTTAGCTCCGCGTTCTGTTGTGGAAAACTCTATTTACTTAGAAATTTTCACTGCCAACAGAACCCCCTCCAAACTTTTCAAAATGGCTTAGAACTTAGCAAATTTTGAAATACTTTGGATTTTCAATTTTGTGATCAAATTAAGATTAAGAAATTCGGCAGAGGTGCCTAATCGCACATGCTTGAAACTTTGATGGAGGCGGTTCAAGGCTCTCATGCGTAACTTGAACTGCACACGCCAAGATGATCAGGTCAGGATCATCAGATTTCGGTAGAGGCGCCTAGAGGTGACTAATGGGCCGGGCCTGGCCCGGCCTCTGCCGCCTAGGCCCGGCCTCTGCCGCCTAGAGGTGACTAATGGGCCGGGCCTGGCCCGGCCCGGCCCGTCTCAGGTGCCGAAAAAAGAAGACCACTAGGGCTTCCCCAAGAGGGTATTTATAGCCTTAGAATCATATGAGAGTTTCTATCTAAATAGAATTTGTACTCATCAAGGATTCCAATCAAATATCTTAGTTTTGATTTAAATCTCTTGATTTAGAGTTCTGATCGGACTTAATTTGGATATTTGGATAAGCCCAAATCATAATCTCAATCAATTTGAAATTCTGACTATCTGCTCATGCGGAGCTAATCACATCAAAACGCGGAGCTAAGAGACCAGAACGCGCAGTTATTGATTAGCTCCTCGTTTTTCTCAAACGCAAGGCTAATATAGCCAAACACGGAGCTACTGAGTTAGCTCCGCGTTCTGTTGTGGAAAACTCTATTTACTTAGAAATTTTCACTGCCAACAGAACCCCCTCCAAACTTTTCAAAATGGCTTAGAACTTAGCAAATTTTGAAATACTTTGGATTTTCAATTTTGTGATCAAATTAAGATTAAGAAATTCGGCAGAGGTGCCTAATCGCACATGCTTGAAACTTTGATGGAGGCGGTTCAAGGCTCTCATGCGTAACTTGAACTGCACACGCCAAGATGATCGGGTCAGGATCATCAGATTTCGGTAGAGGCGCCTAGAGGTGACTAATGGGCCGGGCCTGGCCCGGCCTCTGCCGCCTAGGCCCGGCCTCTGCCGCCTAGAGGTGACTAATGGGCCGGGCCTGGCCCGGCCCGGCCCGGCCAGAAAAAGATCTCAGGTGCCGAAAAAAGAAGACCACTAGGGCTTCCCCAAGAGGGTATTTATAGCCTTAGAATCATATGAGAGTTTCTATCTAAATAGAATTTGTACTCATCAAGGATTCCAATCAAATATCTTAGTTTTGATTTAAATCTCTTGATTTAGAGTTCTGATCGGACTTAATTTGGATATTTGGATAAGCCCAAATCATAATCTCAATCAATTTGAAATTCTGACTATCTGCTCATGCGGAGCTAATCACATCAAAACGCGGAGCTAAGAGACCAGAACGCGCAGTTATTGATTAGCTCCTCGTTTTTCTCAAACGCAAGGCTAATATAGCCAAACACGGAACTACTGAGTTAGCTCCGCGTTCTGTTGTGGAAAACTCTATTTACTTAGAAATTTTCACTGCCAACAGAACCCCCTCCAAACTTTTCAAAATGGCTTAGAACTTAGCAAATTTTGAAATACTTTGAATTTTCAATTTTGTGATCAAATTAAGATTAAGAAATTCGGCAGAGGTGCCTAATCGCACATGCTTGAAACTTTTATGGAGGCGGTTCAAGGCTCTCATGCGTAACTTGAACTGCACATGCCAAGATGATCGGGTCAGGATCATCAGATTTCGGTAGAGGCGCCTAGAGGTGACTAATGGGCCGAGCCTGGCCCGGCCTCTGTCGCCTAGAGGTGACTAATGGGCCGTGCCTGGCCCGGCCCGGCCCGGGCTCGTGCCGTGCCGTCACGGCACGGAGGCCATGGGGCCGGCCCGCCTTGGCCAGCCGACACGGCACGGCAGGCCCGTGCCGTGCCCGGGCCGGCCCGGTTTTTTTTAAAAACAAAAAAAAAAAACAAAAAAAAGGGGAGTTATATGATAAAAATAAATGTTATATTATATATAATCTCATTACATTTATGTAATTACTCTATAAATCTCTTTAGAAATTATACAAAGCCCGAAGACAAGGGATTTTCTAAGAGATTTATAAGTTAAAAATTAAAAAAAAAATAAAAATACACGAATATCCTTACAAATTTAAATACTTTTAATCAAAGTACATTTTCTTCTGGTAAGCCGAAGGCCTCTAGTACATCTTCATTAGTCAAGTTTTGTTCCCTGTCTTCTGCGTCGTACCAATCCTTCAAATAGACACACATCTCCAATGTGTCCGACGCCATTGAGGTTCTCAAGTCCGTGAGCACTCTACCACCTGCGCTATTTGCAAAAAAAATTGCCAAACCCCCCCTAAACACCCAATGGCTAATTTTTTTAAAAAATAAATAAATAAATAAATCCTGTGCTGGGCCGTGCCATGCACGGCCCGGGCACAGCACGGCACAGCTGTGCCACAGGCACAGCCGGCCTCTGCCCGGCACGGCACTGCTCAGCCGTGCCTGGCACGTGCCGGGTCGGGCGTGCTCAACGGGCCGCTCGGCCCGTTGGTCAGCTCTAGAGGCGCCTAATTGCATATGCCTAGAGTTTGATTGGAGGTTGTTTAAGACTCTCATGCGTAACTTGAACTGCACATACCAACATGATCGGGTCAGAATCATCGATTTTTGGCAGAAGCGCATAATTGCACATACCTAGTCTAAGTGCTCTCACGCGTAACTTGAACTATATCTCACTGTCAGAGGTAGGAACTTAACATGACAGAATTTATGAGATTTTTAGCAAACCCTCAGCTATCAACGGATTTGATTAGTCTTTACCAACTACCGTTTGAGTTGAGCTAGCCATACTATTTTCCTCAGCATGATGAGTTGTTGAGGAATTGATTTCCTCTCCCCTTTGCCTTTAATCAGTATTGGGTAGTTAATTTTATGTTTTTACCCCCAGTATGATAGGGTTGGCGAGGAACTTAATCTCCTCTTCCCGCCGCTTTGATAGCATTGGGAAAAAAATATTTATAGCACCCAATTAGCCATTTTAATGGCTAACATGAGTAGCAGAAGCATAATGTTTATCATCGTCAATATTTTCGGCACCCCAGCCAAATCCGGCTGTTAACTAATAAGAACGATTCGATCGCAGCTGTGGTTCGGAGCATACCCAAGGGGCCAGTTTGCAAGTGCGGGCTGCCGGTGCTTGGTGTCGATATTGGCTTTCCTACTGATATAGGGATTGCTTTGGCAGGGAACTCATTGGTTCTTACAACCAAAGTTGCTATATTTGCATAAACTTTCTTCTGTTCCTCTTTAAGTGTGAGAATCTCGGTTTCTATCAATACCTGAATTCGGTTCTTAAGAGGATAGCAATCCTTAGTTGGGTGCCCGACATTCCGATGGTACAGGCAATAGTTATAGTCGTTGGTTTTACCAGCGTCTTTCGGTTTTCCATTTTTCAGAAGCTATATCAAGCCCTTTCTGAGGAGGAGATGGAATAGAGTATCGGTCTGCTCAATCTTGAATGTATAAGTTTTATCTTGTTGGGGCTTATTTTGACCTGCACCTCTCGGATTCTGAGGTCTTGGTTTCAGATCTACAATTGACACCATCACAGCCTTCCCTTTATTTTTAGGATTCAGTTGATATGGCCTGTTATTCGTAGAGTTTCTCGTGCTACGAGATTCCTCAATCCGGCGAATTATATCTTCCGCCTGCTCTCCCTGCTTTAACAGATCTTTCCAAGTTTTGGACTCTACAGCTCCCATTCTTATCAGCACGACGGTCCTAAAATTATGCTTGCAGGTTTCCACCAGAGTTTCTTGGGTCATACAGCGTCAACATTGCACAGACTTTTCCCTGAAGCGTTCTATAAAGCTTTTGACCGTTTCTTCTTCTCGTTGTTTCGTCGCAAGGAGGGAATGAACTGATATTTTGGTTTCATCCTCAAAGAAACGTGCCAAGAACTGTTTCTCGATATCATACCAAGTATTAATAGTACCTGGGGGCAATTGCATAAACCATGTAAAAGCAGGCCCTCGCAGGGTGCTCGCAAATACCTTAGTCATTATGGGATCATTTCCCATCAGATGACCTGCCTGTGATAAAAAGTAATATATATACTGGCTTGGGGACCCTTTCCATCATATGACTCCAATTTGAAGGGTTTATATTTTTCTGGATAAGGGGCGAAGTCCCACTCAAGCAGATATGGTCTTGAAACCCCCGATTCCTTCAACTCCTTTTGTGCATCAATGTTTCGAGTTGACTTTGTAACTTCTCTATTTTCTCTTCATGTGGATCATGAAAAGAATACTTATCCTCGTTCTCATGCGTCGGGTGGGTTTTTCTTCTTTTTCTTCTTCGTTCATTTTATTGAACGGAGTTTCTTTTCCCTTCTTGACGTTATCCTCGACGATTTTTTGGGTATTCTCGACCACTTTTGAGAGCATCATTTTAAGATCCTTTATTGTCTTTTGTTGCTCCCGAATTATTTGTTCTTGAGCTTCAAATTTCTGGTCGATATCGTCAGACCTATTCATCATATGTGATGCTGACTTCAATTTAGATGACGCCGAAGAACGAGGAGAGGCTATGGCCGAATTATCACTATCGTCATCATAAGAACCCTTCACGATAATTTCGAGGCGATTTTAGTCGGGTAAAGTGATGAGATTCTTCATCACTTGATTCTGAGTTATCATCTCTTTCAATGACTTTCTTACCCTTGCCGACTATGTTAGAAGTTACAACTCGTCATTCTTCTCGGGGAGTAGCCTTTGTTTTCTTAGCAGGGTTTCTGTCCGACTTATTTAATCGATCGAACACCGATACCCTGTTCTTGTTGCAGCAACAATTATCGATTATAGCGGATACCGCTGTCATAAGCTGTTGGCAGTGACAAGTCGGTTCAGATTGAACTTGTTCTATACTTCTCTTCTTAGTTAAGTACTCCCTGAGGTCAGTGACTTTAGTCATGGAATCGTGGGACCCATTCAACTGTTTAGAGGGTCCAGGCGCCTGTTGAAGTTTCTTGGAGTCACTGGAGTTCAGTTCTGGTCCATTGATACGACGATTAGCCCAGATTTTGTATTCGGTTTGATCTACGCGGAGTTCAGAAATAGCTTCGCGTTTTGGAGCGCGGAGCTGAAAGTTAGCTTCGCGTTTTGTATCGCGGGCCTGAAGAATGCTCCGCATTTTACTATGCTAGGCTCGCGTTTTATGCTGGCTTGGCATTTCTTCAGAAGTTTATCTTCTGGAATCTTAGCCCCGCGTGGAAGAAAATTCCTGCACGCTGGCTTACTCTTGTGATTAACACAAGTCATAACTTCGCGTCTAGCGCGATTTTTACGATTAATGACAATCTGCCAATCATCTTCACGATTTATGCAGAGGTGAGGCACCTTGCGTTTCTCGCAAGTACTACTGGCTTTGCGTTTCTCGCTAAGCCCAGTATTAGCCTCGCGTGGAAAATTACACGCTGGCTGTAAGGAATTTTTATCCTCGCGTTTCTCGCAAGTGTAAGAAATCTTGCGTTTATCGCAAGTGCTATTGGCTTCGCGTTTATTGCTAAGCCCAGTAGTAGCCTCAGATGGAGAATCACATGCTGCTTTTAATGAATCTTTATCCTTGCGTTCCTCGCGAGTGTAAGAAATCTTGCGTTTATCGCAAGTGCTACTGGCTTCGCATTTATTGCTAAGCCCAGTAGTAGCCTCGCATGGAAAATCTCATGCTGGTTTTAAAGAGATTTTATACTCGCATTTATCACGAGTGTTAGAGATATTGCGATTAACGCAAATCTTACTGGCTTCGCGTTTCTCACTAAGCTCAGTAATAGCCTCACGTAGAGAATCACACGCTGGTTTTTCCTTGCGATCAACGCAATTTGTAACATCTGTTTAATGCGATAATGACTAATCTCGCTATTCACGTGAGTCAGTTTGCGAGGGACCATAGCCCCGCGTTCTATGAAATTAGCCTCGCGTTCAATGCGGGCTTTGAGGGCTTTTCACCTTGCTCTCCGATTTCTATTTCGGAGTTGGGTTCTGGTCAATCAAGTTCTCAGGCCTTCTTCGGAAGTAGAGAGGCTATCCTCTGCTAGGATTTCCTGTCTAAACACCAGCTCTATGGCCACGGTCTCCAAGGATCCCCGTTCATCGGTAGATACCTTTTTACCCGTTGCTCGGGTATTGAAGCGCACGCGACCATAGTGTCGTGTCTCGCTCAGGTTACCTGATTCAAAGGAGAGGTACTCCTCGTACTTCTGCTGGTCGATTTCAACGACGAGCATATCTACATCGGATCCAATCGACGTCCGATTGCGCCACAATCTCTTCTCTGGTGAAAGAGACGTCTCCCACTATGGTCGCCAATTTGTTCGCAGCAGAAATTCGTTGCTTTCCTTCCATTGAATTAACTTAAATTACAACGAAAGTAAATAAGAAAAAGAAAGAACAAACGAGAGAGTTTTATATCTCAATCGCTCTCTTTTACAAAATAGTGTGGGATCTGTGTGGCGATGGGATCTGTCAAGCAGCTCCTTTAGACGATCTGACGTCGAACTCTTCTCTTGAAGATGACGGCCGACTGTAGAACTGATCTCTTTTGGTCTTGATTCGTTCAAGGCTCTATGCGTAACTCGAACTTCTCCAAAACTCCAAAAAAAGATCTCAGATGCTGAAAAAAGAAGACCACTAGGGCTTCCCCAAGAGGATATTTATAGCTTTAGAATCATATGAGAGTTTCTATTTAAATAGAACTTGTACTCATCAAGGATTCCAATCAAATATCTTAGTTTTGAGTTAAATCTCTTGATTTAGAGTTCTGATCGGACTTAATTTGAGTATTTGGATAAGCCCAAATCATAATCTCAATCAATTTGAGATTCTGATTATCTGTTCACGCGGAGCTAATCGCATCAAAACGCGGAGTTAAGAGACCAGAACGAGGAGTTATTGATTAGCTCCGTGTTTTTCTCAAACGCGAGGCTAATATAGCCAAACGCGGAGCTACTGAGTTAGCTCCGCGTTCTGTTGTGGAAAACTCTATTTACTTAGAAATTTTCAGTGCCAACATAGTTGTAGAGGACGATCTTTCTCTCTGTTGTCACTACGCACAAACTCTTTCAATTAGCAAAAAGGCTCTAAACTTCTGATCTCAAAGTATAGCTTGAGAAGAAGATGATCGATCCATTCTTTTTCCGTTTCCCTGCTCTTTATAGGGGTTTCAAGGCAGCATCTCCGTCTCATTCGTCCAATGGTTAGCTCCACTACTCGAGTGGTGCCATCATATTCATTCAGCAGTTACCTCCATGATCTAAATAGTGTCGTCATACTCGTTCGGCAGTTAACTCCACGATCCGAAGTGGGAACTTCTCTTATTTGGGTCATGCGACATTGTATTAAACCCTCCCCCGGAAGATATGGATAGCATCGTGAATCTCAAACTTTAGATTCACGGATCTGCTCGGTCATAACTGGGTCGCGAACCTCGGACTTTAGACTCGCTGATTTGTTGAGTCGCGGACCTCAAACCCTAAATTCGCGAATTTATCTTGTTTTGATAAATGACTCCAAAATTTTTCGCTGACAGCATTGTTGGCAGTGAAAATTTCTAAGTTAAAAGGATTTTCCACAACAGAATGCGGAGCCAATTTAATAGCCCCGCGTTTGGTGATATTAACCTTGCGTTTGAATAAAACGCGGAGATGTTTAATAGCTCCGCGTTGATTCCGCAGTTTGGCTTGTATTAGCCTCGCGTTTGAGTAAACGCGGAGATGTTCTATAGCTCCGTGTTAGCTCCGCGCACTGGTTATTTAGCACCGCGTTTTGATGCGATTAAAAGCTCCGCGTAAGTAGATAAGCAGAATCTCAAATTGATTGAGATTATGATTCTGGGCCTATCCAAATACCCGAATCAAGTCTAATCAGAATTCCATCAAAACTAAGATATTTGATTGGAATCGCTGATAATGACGAGTTCTATTTAGATAGAAACTCTTGCATTAACCTGGGGCTATAAATACCTTTCTGGTGAAACCCTAGGGATCTTCTTTTCGGCAATTGAGATATTTTTCTGAAATCTTGGAGAATTCGAGTTACGCACAGAGCCTTGAGTTCGTAAAGATCAGAGAAAATCACCATCTTCTTTCTGGAGTTCTTGAGAAGTTCGAGTTACGCGAGAGAGCCTTGAACAAATCAAAACCAGAGAAGATCGTCTATAGTCGGCCGATATCTTCAAGAGAGAAGATTTCAACGTACCGATCGTCAAAAGGAGCTGCTTGACAGATCCCATCGCCACAGATCCCACAATATTGTAAAAGAGAGAGATTGAAATATAAAATCCTCTCGTTTGTTCTTTTTATCTCTTGTTCACTTCTATTGTAATTCAAGCTTATTCAATGGAAGGAAGCGAAGAAACTTTTGCGACGAACAAACTGGCGACCACAGTGGGAGCCATCTCTTTCACTGATGAAGAGATAGTGGCGCAATCGGACGTTGACTTGATCGGATCCGAAGTAGACACGCTGGTCGTTGAAATCGACCAGCAGAAGTACGAGGAGTTCCTCTCCTCCGGATCAGGTGACTTGGATGAGACACGACACTATCGTCGCATGTACTCCAATGCCTGAGTGACGGGTAGAAAGGTATCCACCGAGAGACGGGGATCCTTGGAGACTGCGGCTATAGAGCCGGAGTTCACACAAGAAATCCTAGCCGAGGATGATCTTCCGACTGCCGAAGAAGACCTAGGGACTGGACTGACCAGGACCCAACTCCGGAACAGGAACCGGAGAGCGAGGCGTAGAGCCCTCAAAGCCCGCCTTGGACGCGGAGCTAACTCTAGAGGACGCGAGGCTATGGTCCCTCGCAAACTGGCTCGCGCTACCCGCGAGACCAGTCTCTACCGCGTTAAACGCGAAGATACAACTTGCCTTAAAAACAAGGAAAAAACCAACGTGTGATTTTCCACGTGAGGCTATTACTGAGCCTAGCGAGAGACGCGAAGCCAGTAAGGGTTGCGCTAGTCGCAGAATACCCAACACTCGCTAGAGATGCGAGTATAAAAATTCTTCAAAACCAGCATGGGATTCCCCACGCGAGATTATTGCTGAACCTAGCGAGAGACGCAAAGCCAGCAAGATTTGCGCTAGTCGCAAAATAATTAACACTCGCGAGAGACGCGAGTATAAAAATTCTCTAAAGCCAGCGTGTGATTCTCCACGCGAGGCTGATACTGAGCTAAGCGAGAGACGTGAGGCCAGTAATACTCGCAATAAACGCAAGACTTCTGATACCCGCGAGGAACGCGAGGACGATTGGCAAATAGTTGTCAGTCGTAAAAATCGTGCTAGGCGCGAAGCTATGATCTGCGTTAATCGTAAAGATAAGCCAGCGTGTAAGACCTTCTCTTCACGCGGGGCTATTATTCCAGAAGCTAAACTTCTAAAGACATACCAAGCCAGCGAGAGACGCAAGGCTAGTGTGGATAAGCGCGGAGCTATTCTTCAGGCCCGCAATGTGAAACGCGAGGTTATTCCTAAGCCACGCGAGGATCGGTCCAACCCCAGAGTCAGGGTTGATCAGACAAAGAAGGTTCAGTGGGTTCCCAGATCTTCTCAAGAGTTGAATGGACCTCTTGACTCTATCACTAAAGGCGCTGATCTCAGGGAATATCTCTCTAAGAAGAGAGGCATAGACCAACTTCAGGTTGAGCCTGTCTGTCATTGCCAGCAACTTGTGATGGCGGTATCAGCCATGATGGACAACTATGGCTGCAGCAAGAACAGGATATCTGTGTTCGACCGATTAAATGAGTCAAACCAGAATCCTGCTAAGAAGACAAGAACCACTTCTCTAAAGCAAGGGAGAGCTGTAACCTCCAACATGGTAGGAAAAGGGAAGAAAATTATAGAGACAGATGATGATTCAGAATCGAGCGATGAAGAACCTCATCGTGTTACTCGACTTAAATCAGGAGCCGTCCCGCCTCGAAATTATAAGAGGCTCGCAGAGGGTTTTTACGATGAGGACAGCGATAATTCAGCTATAGCCTCACCTCGTTCCTCTGCATCGTCTCGACTACAGAAGTCAGCATCTCACATGGCAGATAAATCCGATGATATCAATCAGAGATTTGAAGCTCAAGAAAGAATGATTCGAGAGCAGCAAAAGATGATTGATGGTCTTAAAGTCATGCTATCGAGATTTGTTGAAGATAATGCCAAAAAGGGTAAGGAAAATCCAAATGAAGAAGAACAGGAGGAGAAAGCCCACTCGATGCATGAGGAAGAAGATAGATTTTCTTTCCATGATCCGCATGAAGAAAAGCTTGAAAAATTACAGAATCAACTCGAAGCTTTAATGCGTAAAAAGGAGTTGAAAGAATCAGGGATCTCAAGACCGTATCCTCCTGAATGAGATACGATACCATACCCACAGAAGTATAAACCGCTCAAGTTAGAGCCTTATGACGGGAAGGGATCGCCCAGTCAGCACATCTATTATTTCTTGTCCCAAGCAGGACATCTGTTGGGTAATGACCCAATTATGACAAAAGTATTCACGAGTACTTTGCGAGGGCCTGCCTTTACTTGGTTCATGCAGTTGCCCCCAGGATCTATTAATGCCTTGTTTGATGTCGAGAAATTATTTCTCTCACGATTCTTTGAGGATGATACCGAGATTACGGTTCATTCCCTCCTTGCAACTAGACAAGGAGAACAAGAAACGGTTAAAGATTTCATAGAAAGGTTCCGGGAGAAGTCCGTACATTGCAAACACGGAATGATCCAGGAAACTCTAGTAGAGACCTGTCGACACAATCTTAAAACCAATGTGCTCCTCAAAATGGGGGCCGTAGAGTCCAAAACGTGGAGGGACCTGCTCAAACAAGGAGAGCAAGCTGAAGACTTGATTCGCCGAGTTGAAGAGTTCTGCGGGCTAAGAAATGCTGGGGGTAATAAGTCATATACCCAAAACAACAGCAATAAGAATAAAGGGAAAGCAGCAATGTCGTCAGAAGCTGCTCCTCAGAAAACCAGTCCTCCGCCAGAGCCGAAGTCTCAAGGTCAGCGAGGGTTAAGGCAAATTAGACCGCAGCAAGAAAGGAATTACACTTTCAAAGCTGAACAGACACCTGTCCTCTTTCACTTGCTCCAGAAAGGAATGCTAAAACTTCCGGAGAATAAGAAGTCAGAAGACGCTGGTAAGACTAAAGATCCCAACTACTATCTCTATCACCGGAATGTTGGGCACCCTACCCGGGATTGTTTTCCCCTTAAGAACAGAATCCAAGCACTAATAGAAGCTTGGGTTCTGACGCTTAAGGAAGAGCAGAAGAAGGTCACTGCCAATATGACAACCATAGTGGTTGGAACCCACGAGTTCCCCGCAGGAGTGACCCCAATCCCAAAGGGTGAGGCAGTCACAAAGAATCTTGATCCTTACAACAAAGCCCAAGAAGGACTTGTCCCTGTAACGACCCAAAAAGGGGAAGTTATGTGGGTTCACCCCGATTTGATAGAAGACGAGCAGTGGACAAACACAGGGGGTCACAAGAAAAAGCGGACTAGCAATGCTATCTCCGCGGAAATAAAGGACGAATATATTGCAGGAATACCCACAGACTCTGAAGAGGAGCCCGAAGCCATGGCCACTCATCAAAATGGGGCAGGCTCTTCCGGCACTCGGTCTGGGAAAACATATCTTAGAGACTACACTAGAGTAGATCCGAAGGATATATATGCGGAAACTACTAATCCTGCAAAGCAAAAAGGTGTTCGTTTCCAGAAGAATCCGCGAAGAGATGAAGGAGTTAAGAATACCTCCTTCCAATTTGATATCATAACTCAGCTGGCAAATATTCCAGCTCGAGTAACGCTATACGAGTTGTTATGATTGTCAAAATCAACTCGTGAGGCGTTAAGGGAAGCTTTGGCAGACTCTGAGTCATTCCTAGCTCAGATTGTCGAGCCGGCTAATGAAGAACAGGATTCTTGCCCCCGCTGTCATCAAGTGAGGAGGCAGGTCCCACAAATAGTTTTCTCTCCAGAAGACATGCAGGTAAGAAATATAAAGCACAACAGGCCTTTATATTTCACCGGATATGTCGGATCCACAAAAGTGGACCGAATTCAAATTGATCCGGGCTCTGCACTAAGTGTCGTACCCAGAAGGTTGATGCAGCTGCTAGGGATCTCCCTCCATCGTCTGGCACCAACCAACACGTCAATATATGGGTTCAACGCCAATAATAGCAGCCCCCTCGGGAAAATTCGACTCCGACGCCAAATTGGAGATCTAAGGACGGAGGTTACATGCTATGTTATTGATGCAGATACCTCCTACAATATTCTACTAGGACGACCTTGGATCCATGCTTACATGATCGTCCCGTCGACTCTTCACCAATGCATGAAATATTGCAATGAGGAAGAAGAAGTCCGGACACTAATTGCAGATAAGCAACCTTTCAAAGGACTGGAGAATTACTTCATAGATGTTTCACTCTACAAACCAGCTCATGAAATCTCCAATGATGATCCTGGCAAGCCTCAAAACCCTGATGAAAGTGGTAACGAGGCAGACACGGAGTATGAACCTTTTGAAGAGGATGATGGGGGTGATTATAAAATTAACCCCAACCTAGATTTTACTGTTAGTTTTGATAATATAGTGGATGTAATAGAGAGTGAATGGGTTATTAATGAAAATGTAAAGTTAGTCTACGAGCATGCTGTAGCTACTGAGTCTGAACCCTCTTGTACTTCCACTGAAGTGGATGGCCTATCCGAACTTGAAGTTCTGTCGGCATATCATTTGCCACTTAGGTCATCCCTCCTCTCCCAGTCTAAAATAGCTGAAGAAAAAGGTCACTATGAAGTGCCTCCTCGGAGAGGATCCCAAAAGTCGATTATGTTCGGCAAGGTAATTACGTCACCTCGGCGAAAACAAAGTAGTGAAAGTGATGAGCAAACATCACCCCAATTTCATATGTATGAACAAAGATCCCGACAGATGATGGAAAAGATGGGATATAATTTTACCCAGAGGCAAGGATTAAACTTTGGAAAAGGGCGACGGAATCTCAGACCCTCATTTAGACCGAGAGGAAAGAGTCCTGATTATTATCAGAAGACCCGCAGGGGGTTGGGTTATGTATCTACCCCACCTTCACCATTAAAAGATGAAGAGAGTTCTTCGGCCAAAGAAGAAACATCTTCACCGATCATGATTCGGATGTAAGTACCGGTACTTGGTTTCAATTTTTGACCGTCAATATGGTTTCATCCGCGCCAGAGAGCGACGAGGAACCAATTGACGTCCAAGATGATGCTTGGGCCAGGCATATGGACACTCTCTGGGATGTCCGCTTTGAACATCGTGACCCGCCCACAGAAGACAAATTAATACAAGTTAACATGGGAACGGAAGAAAATCTGAAATCCATTTTCATAAGCGACACACTAACTCCTTTAGAAAAGGAGAAACTTATATCTCTTATCAAAGAGTATATATATGTGTTCGCATGGAGTTATGAAGATATGCCTGGGCTTGACCCTCAAATTGCCACACACCGGTTAAATATTAAAGAAGACGCTAAGCCTGTCAAATAACAGCAAAGGCGTTTTCGACCGGAACTGATGGAGGCGATAGTTGCTGAAGTCAACAAGCTTATACAATCAGGATTCATCCGAGAAGAGCAGCATCCTTATTGGGTGGCTAACATAGTGCCGGTTCGCAAAAAGAATGGCAAAATCCGGATATGCATCGATTTTTGAGATCTGAACGCTGCATGTCCCAAGGATGAGTTTCCACTCCCCATCACCGATGTGATGATTGATAATACTTGCGGTTATGAGAGGATGTCCTTTATGGATGGCTTCTCAGGTTATAACCAAATTAAAATGCACCCGGATGATGAAAAGCATACAGCTTTCAGAACGCCGCTAGGGGTATACTGTTATACGGTAATGCCATTCGGATTAAAGAACGCAGGTGCCACCTACCAACGCGCAATGAGTGTCATATTCAAAGAACACCTGCGCAGAACAGTGGAGTGCTATGTGGATGACTTAGCAGTCGAAAGCAAAAATAAAGAAGATCATCTTCATGATTTAAGAGTGGTCTTCGATCCTATGAGGAAACATCATCTAAAGATGAATCCTACCAAGTCGTTCATGGGGGTATCCAGCGGGAAATTTCTTGGGTTCATAATCACCTCAAAAGGAATTTTCCTCGACCCTGAAAAGGTAAAAGCGATTAGCGAAATGCCGCCTCCCCGCAATCTTAAGGAATTAAGGGGATTACAGGGAAAGCTCGCCTATATTCGACGCTTCATTTCCAACCTATCTGGACGATGCCAGCCATTCTCAAAACTTATGAAAAAGGGAGTGTCTTTCATATGGGATGAGGCATGTCAACAGGCATTTGATGACCTCAAGAAGTACCTTACTAAACCTCATGTACTAATGGCACCAGCCCTGGGCAGCCCTTCGTTATGTATGTAAGGGCCATGGATAATGCTTTAGGAACATTACTTGCTCAATATAATGAGCACGGACATGAACACGCCCTCTACTATTTAAGTAGAACAATGATTGGGGCCGAACAGCGGTATACCCCAATTGAAAAGGAGTGTTTAGCCCTAGTGTTTGCTGTTCAGAAAATGCGACACTACCTTTCGGGCAAACAATTCATGTCATATCACGGGTTAACCCCTTGAAGATTCTGATGACCAAACCAGGATCCTTAAATGGCCGATTGGCAAAATGGGCGCTCTTACTATCGCCCTATGACATACACTTTGTCCCTTAAAAGGCCATGAAGGGACAGGCAATCGCCGATTTCCTTGCAGATCATCCAATTTGGTCCAAATTAAAGCAGACATCAGAAGTCGATACAGTTGCCGGAGAACAGCCTTGGCAAATGTTCTTTGATGGTGCCGCGAGACGATCTGCTGCTGGAGTGGGGGTGTGCTAATATCCCCACATAAACATATATTGCCTAACGGTTACTCATTAACAGAACCGTACACGAATAATGTAGCGGAGTACAACGCGCTCATTATCTGTTTAAAAATAGCTCTGCAACTGGGGGTGAACCATCTAGAGGCATATGGAGACTCTAAACTCATCGTCAATCAGATGACATGTGAGTATGAAGTCAGACATGAAGCCCTCATCCCCTATTATCAGCTAGCCATTGAACTAGCTGGCTATTTTGAACAATTCTACATCTCTCATATATCTCGGAATGAGAATGTATATGCAGATGACCTTGCCGCATTAGCTGCAACATTGGCGATCCTGCCAGGTAAGGTTAAAAGCATCGCCATTGAAAGCAGAGAGCTCCTTCATCCAGATACTCTTCTTCAAAATAAAGAAGTGTGCCAAGTAGGCCTAACCCTGGAGCCCCGTGATTGGCGATTTCCGTTTGTGGATTACGCTTTACATGGGATATTACCAGAAGATCCTAAGGAAGCCACCTCTATAAAGAGGAAGGCCCAAAGATTTTATTATGACCATAAACTTCAGACTTTATATAGAAGGTCAAGAGATGGTCTGCTACTATGCTGCATATCAAAAGCGGAAGTAGAAGAAGTGCTGAGAGAAACACATGATAGAGTATGTGGAGCTCATCAGACCGGTCCTAAACTTGGAGACCGTATAAGAAGGCTAGGATACTACTGGCCGAACATGATCATGAAAGCAATGGTATATGCTAAACGATGTCATGCATGCCAAGTTCATGCTAATTTTATTCATCAACCCCAAGAATACTTGCACAATACTGTTGCAAGTTGGCCATTTGAAGCATGGGGGATGGACATTGTGGGGCCAATAACTCCCCCGTCATCCAGAGGACATCGGTTTATTCTTGTAATAACCAATTATTTTTCAAAATGGGCCGAACCCGTGCCCATGAAAGAGGTGAAAACGACAGATGTGATCAAGTTCGTCAAGCATCATGTCATTTACCGCTTCGGCGTCCCCCGACGGATTATTCATGATAATGGTCCGCAATTCATCAGTCAGGGATTCTCCAGATTCTGCAATAAATTCATAATCAAAGATATCGCTTCTACACCATATAACCATGCAGCTAATGGGTTAGCTGAAGCTTTCAACAAGACGATCATCAAACTCCTTCGGAAGTTCGTCTCTTCCAATAAACGAGATTGGGATGAAAAGTTGGGAGAATGTTTGTGGGCATATCGCACCACCGTTCGCACCCCGACCAAAACTACCCCGTTCTCTTTGGTTTATGGAAGTGAGGCTGTTTTGCCGCTTGAAATCCAGATACCATCATTAAGAGTGGCTTTAGCCACAAGGATGACGACAGAAGAGCGCCATCAGCAAAGATCGCAAGAACTAGAGGTGTTAGATGAAAAACGTCTCAGGGCTCAACAACAAATTGAGTTGTATCAAGCCCAAATTTCTCAAACTTTCGATAAAAACGTTAAGCCAATGACCTTTAAGCAAGGAGACTTGGTTCTGGCTGTTAAAAGGCCAATGGTGCTAACCCACAAGACTAAGGGTAAATTTGAACCCAAGTGGGAAGAACCGTTTGTTGCGGAGACAGTATACTCCAGTGGAGCCTATCGCTTGATGAATCAAAATGGCGACAGGATGATGATGCCGATCAATGGCAAATTTCTGAAGAAATACTATTCTTAATATCCCTGGAGGTACGAGTCTCCTTTTTCTTAGGCATGCGCAGTTTGGCGCCTCTGACCTAAACCCTGGTGTGTTTGGTTTTCAAGTTTGAACCACCTCCAGTCTCTTTTTTTAGGCATGCGCAGTTTGGCGCCTCTGACCTAAAACCTGGTGTGTTTGGTTCTCAAGTTTGAACCACCTCCAGTCTTTTTATTAGGCATGCGCAGTTTGGCGCCTCTGACCTAAACCTGGTGTGTTTGGTGTGCCCAGTTCAAGTTACGCGAGAGAGCCTTGAACCGCCTCCTGTTTGGTTCTCAAGTTTGAACCACCTCCAGTCTTTTCTTAGGCATGCGCAGTTTGGCGCCTCTGACCTAAACCGGGTGCGTTTGGTTCTCAAGTTTGAACCACCTCCAGCCTTTTTCCTAGGCATGCACAGTTTGGCTCCTCTGACCTAAACCTGGTGCGTTTGGTTCTCAAGTTTGAACCACCTCCAGCCTTTTTCCTAGGCATGTGCAGTTTGGCGCCTCTGACCTAAACCTGGTGCGTTTGGTTCTCAAGTTTGAACCACCTCCAGTCTTCTTCTTAGGCATGAGCAGTTTGGCACCTCTGACCTAAACCTGGTGTGTTTGGAGTGCCCAGTTCAAGTTACGCGAGAGAGCCTTGAACCGCCTCCAGTTTGGTTCTCAAGTTTGAACCACCATCAGTCTTTTCTTGGGCATGCGCAGTTTGACGCCTCTGACCCAAACCTGGTGTGCTCAGTTCTCAAGTTTGAACAGCCCCCAATCTTTCTTTTAGGCATGTGTAATTAAGCGCCTCTGACCTAAAAGTATGAATTGCTCAACGCCGACTAGGCAATGGGAAGAGAACTAGTTTCTCGCCAACCCATCATACTGGGGTAAAAGTATGAATTGCCCAACGCCGACTAGGCAATGGGAAAAGAACCAGTTTCTCGCCAACCCATCATACTGGGGTAAAAGTATGAATTGCCCAACGCCGACTAGGCAATGGGAAGAGAACCAGTTCTCGCCAACCCATCACACTGGGGTAATAGTATGAATTGCCCAACGCCGACTAGGCAATGGGAAGAGAACCAGTTTCTCGCCAACCCATCACACTGGGGTAAAAGTATGAATTGCCCAACGCCGACTAGGCAATGGGAAGAGAACCAGTTTCTCGCCAACCCATCACACTGGGGTAAAAGTATGAATTGCCCAATGCCGACTAGGCAATGGGAAGAGAACCAGTTTCTCGCCAACCCATCACACTGGGGTAAAAGTATGAATTGCCCAACGCCGACTAGGCAATGGGAAGAGAACCAGTTTCTCGCCAACCCATCACACTGGGGTAAAAGTATGAATTTCCCAACGCCGACTAGGCAATGGGAAGAGAACCAGTTTCTCGCCAACCCATCACACTGGGGTAAAAGTATGAATTTCCCAACGCCGACTAGGCAATAGGAAGAGAACCAGTTTCTCACCAACCCATCATACTGGGGTAAAAGTATGAATTGCCCAACGCCGACTAGGCAATGGGAAGAGAACCAGTTTCTCGCCAACCCTATCATACTGAGGGTAAGAGTATGAGATTAACTACCCAATGCTGATTAAAGGCAAAAGGGGGAGAGGAGATTAATTCCTCGACAACTCACCATGTTGAGGGGAATAATATGGCTAGCCCAACTCAAACGGTAGTTGGTAAAGGCTAATCAATTCCGTTGATAGCTGGGGGTTTGCTAAAAATCCCATAAACCCTGTCATGTTAAAATTCTTACCTCTGACAGTATGATTCGAAAAATTGCGCACAAACGATACCGAGATAAATTGTTTTGACGACAGGTTATTTGTTGGGCAAGCAAATTTGTTTTGAAGCCGGCAAATAAAAGAGTCAAAAGAATCATCTTTATTTAAAAGGTGAAGATGCAAAAAGAATTTCAAAAAAAAAAATCACCGAAGGTTATCTCTCTCATGTTTACGAAGTTCTTATTACAAGGAAGATAAAAGCGTAAAGAGAGATGAAACTATTGGCCTCTCAGGAGTCTCAATTTGTTTATTGTTTCGTCCAAATTTCTACGATGAGAAGCCTCCACAGTTTGCTGAGCTTGCCTACGCAACTCATCATTACTTATTGTAAGTTGTTGCTGACGAGATTCTTCTATGGCACGATTCCTGGCCGTCTCTTCCTGCTGAATCTGCTCCTGCTGGATAAGCAACATCTCCCGCTTCTTGATAGACTCTCCTAATCGGAGTTCATTTTCTATCAAGATGGCCTGAGCTCTGGCGATCGTCTCCTGGGCTTTAGAGATGGCCGCCTGACTTTCCCCAATTCCAAAGTCTACCCTCCGTAAGTCGCCGAGAACAGATTCCCGACTGGCCTGGAGCTCTGTTAGTTCCTGAGACCATTTCTCCTCCTGCTGCCTTAAAGTATTTCTTCGAGATAAGGATTCTGCCCGAAGCCGCGCCGACTCTATCTCAGTGATCGCCTCCACATCCGCCTGACGGAGTGTGTGTAGCGTGGTCACCTGCTCTTCTAAGGCTGCAAGGCGGGCCCGGTATGGAGCTACTCGATCTTGTCCACCGAATTCTTCAACATTCCCTAGATAGCGGAATAACAGTGGACGTGCAAAGTTGAAGAAATCGTGACCGGCAAGAACCATCTCGACACATCTTCTCAACAAACGCATAAAATCCTCGACAGTGCAGCTGAAAAGTTCTTCAAGAGGATTTGCATTGTCAATAGGCAAAGCAGGTAATGCCAAGGAAGGTGTCGTAAGCAAGGGAGCAGTAGTTGCTGGAATTTGAGAAGAAGAAGCCTGTCCCTGCATTAAATTCATAATACGGGGGACCAGTAGAGCCAGTGCAGATCTGGAAGGGCTGGAGACCCCAGACGAAGTACCGTCAGTACAGATCACTTGGGTACCCCCACCAACAGGAAGAGAAGATGGGATCACTTCGCCTGAAGCTTCTCCGGTGGGAGAAGCATCTTCGAACGAGAATTTTAAATTCTCCTCCTCTCCTGCTGGAAGACTTGAAGCCAGGGGAGTTGCAGGTGTCTCAACAGCCATGACAATAGGTGACGTTAGAATCGCTGGCTGAGAGACAGAAGGCACGCCAACGACCGTAGGAAATGTCTCAGTGGAACAGACTGACGTTGGAGATGGCATGCTAGGAGAAGGCATAGCCTCCTTTGCAGCAGCTGCGATAATGACTTCTGTTCTCTCATCACTCCCCAGTTCATCAATCGGGGGAATCGAAGAAGGAACATAGGCAGGAGCCAGTGTGGAATAATCAGCTGCAAACTCGCCAGCAGAGCTACCCACACCACCAACGGAGCCGGAATGGTCCATCCTATCGTCAGACTCTACCTGGGAAGTCGAATGCATTGGCTAGAGAAGTTGATCACCTGCATTTCAGAAGACCAGAAAAGCAGTGTTACGTTAAAATAATAACGGGCAAAAGATAAAATGCTAAGGGCCATACCAGGCGATACAAGTCCAGTTGTCGGACTTGAAGGGGGAGCCATTGTCGTTTCCAGCAATGTACCCGTCTCGCTACCCGTTAGTTGCGCCCCGGGTTCTGCCACAGGCTCTACGGCCTAAGGAGCCGAAAGCTCAGCAACACTTGGAGTTTTAGCAGGTTCATCCTCCCTTGCCAACGTTGGGGGTAGAGCTGAAGCCAACAAGTCTGAAGTAAGTTTGATAGCCACTTCTTGGGGGCTATCAAGGTTTCCTGCACCAATTTTTGCTTCTTACCTGGTCTTCTCTTTAAAGTGCCGCGGCGTTTGAGAGCTGGACTCAAGGGACGATTGATAACAGGCTGGGGAGCTCCATCAGCACCAGTATTGTCATCGTCATCACCGGCATCGTCGTCGGACTCGCTGGCGTCTGAAGGCTCGGCCGCGGCGCCAAGGAATTCTTCCATTCCTTTTATTCTCACTCTAGAAGCACCCTGGCGGCTAATGTACAGGGCCTCAATCTCTTTGCAACAACTGCGATTGAGAGAGAAGCCGGGCACGTCAACATTCGCAATGCTGAACCAGTTGCAGAAGCTGAGGGTCATGGCCAATTCTGGCACCTTCTGGGGCAAGGAGAATTCAGCCTCGGTTCCGCCTGCTGTAAAATGGAACCAGCCACGAGCACCTTCGTATAAATTCCCCTCGTAAGCGAGATCTTTATTTGGATTGCCCACATAAAGTTGGGAGTATCCAAACTGGCGATCAAAGCGATTCGGAGTGTATGGCTCGATCCGACACCCGAGATCTTGACGATACACCAAGTGTCCGGGACGGATGTTGAGAAGCCACCAGAATGCTCCTGCAGATAAAGTAGTGAACTTATCTGCTCCCACGGCGTCCTTCAGCCTCATTCCATATCCTCCGCCGGGAAAGTCAGGGAAACACCGGAAGATCTCATAATTCTGAAAACTACGAAAAGTCTTCCGAATTTGAGACATATAATTCTGCTTCCATGAAGAGCGTTCATACAGCTCTACAAAGAAGCACTTTTCGCCCGAACGACGCTCTGGTGCACTCATTAAAGAAGGACAGTGCAAGACGAGCCATGTCATCAAATAGATGTAGGGCATCTCCACCATAGGGTTTGGAGTTTTCGGCTGGGCAGTCTCTTTCGACTTGCCCTTTCCTTTCCCCTTGACCTTAATAGTGGGAAGGAAATCACTACAGAGCACCCTCAGTCCATACTGTAAATTGCATACCATGGCGGGAAGAAGTCCAAGGGGTCGGCCATATGCGAGAAGAACCGCTGGATATACCACGGTCACTGCAATTGCTTCTTTGGGCAACGACGGCACGACACATCTCTTCAGCCACAGCATCAGAAATCCGGCAATGAGACCTCTGTTGGAGATCGGGAACTGGGCTTGATAATGGTAGCTCTTGAATGAAGTGCCGGGATCATATCCGTTCTCATTGGAGTCTGTAGTATAATACAGACGGTAATGGCCCCTGGCTACACGTTGGTCAATCTCTGGGATGGGGACAGGAGAATGACCATGGATAGTGACCGAGCTATCCTTAGAGTTTAAATTGGTAAAGAGATACTCGGCCCATTTCTTATGACCGATACCGTGGTTACGCGCACCTGTCAAGTCAGCGCAAATATGATAATGGCACATCATCTCCCAGTATGTGGCATAGATGCGCTCATCCCTCGCCAGTAGCATATTCAGCTCATTGGTGGTGGGGATATACTCTTCATAGGGGATTTCACCCATGGAAAGCCCGGAAACCTCGAACATCTCGTGAAGAGCGAATCCTAGCTCACCCACTGGTGTAAAGAGAGTACAAGTCTCACGGTTATACATCTCCAAGAGGCAGTAAAAATGATAGGCACTCTGGGGAAACCCGAATTGGACATTCCTGATAGCTTTATACAAGCCAATATCGTTTAAAATGGGCTCGTGGGAATCCAGCATGTACTGAACGAGGCGGGCCCACCACATATTGTTAGAAGAATGAACCCAGCCAGGCATCCTGAAGTCGCTAGCCGGGTACTGACCATCCTTCGCCAGGAACTCACTTAAGAAAGTTCGGGCACGAGATGGGACTTCTCCCACTGGAAGCTCCTTGCCAAATCGGCCTGGAAGCAAACCAGTAATGCATCTGTTGGGACCATTTTGATAAACCCTTTTTGCACCAAATTTGCTTGTTGGAACGCCATCTTGCTCTTGAGTCAGTCCCCACTTTAATTCCCGAGGCATCGCCAGCCTCTGAAGATAGACCAGAGGATAGCTACGAGCCATTCTAGGCAGAAACATCAGCATTTCGCCTGAGTTATATAACCAAACACACTCCTCTTCAGAAAGGATCTCATCTGATTGATCCATCTGGTCTCCAAAGAGGAAGGCGGGTTTCTCCATCGCCTCTCTATTCAAAGTTTCGAAGGATGCATCGGTTATGATTTCTCGCGCAGTAGTGGGATGGTACTTGATCAACTTCTCCTTGCGCTCCTTCGGGTCTGGCTTATATGAAGCCAAGATAGTGGTAAAGCGAAATTGGCTTGAGGGATCAGAACCCCCAGCAAAGCCGAAGTAATTCTTGTGAGGAAGAGCTTCCATCGAATACCCTACTGCAAAAAGAAGCACCAGAGTGAGAGAAGTTTCTATAAGACAGAAAAATTCTCTAAGTATGGACGCGCGAAGCTAAAAATTAGACCGCGTAGAAGTCAAAATAGCCTCGCGCTTCAGCGCGACTGCTACTTAAAATAGCCTCTCGTTTCAGCACGACTGCTACTTAAAATAACCTCGCGTTTCCACGCGACTGCTACTCAAAATAGCCCCGCGCTTCAAAACGCGAGGATGACGCGATAACTTCGCGTAAAGAAGAAAGTCAGAGACTTTTCTTCTTCTCCAAGCCTTACAGCAGGAGTACGGCGGTCTCGCCAGTAAAAGAGTTGATTGATCAGTTAAGATCAAGCCAAATCACTCTAGAGATGTTCTAAAAAGTCTCGATGGAGAGATTCTTACCTCCGATATGCGAAATGTGGGCTGGCGCGTCACTGCCATGGCCGCCGCCACCACTGCTTGCGCCAGTTGCCGATGATGGAGCCGCGCGAGAAGTAGCACGAGTTTTGGGTGCCATTGCTGAGGAAAATCGACTGAAAATTGGGAGGAAACTCGGTCGAAAGAAGCTCGGGTCGCCTGAACTGTGATCGCCTGAATCTCTAAGTTTCTGGAAAATTCTCAAGTAAAGTGAGAAGAAAAGGAATAGAGATTTTATTTAAAAGAGGGAAACTTCCTCTTAGAGTTCGGATCGGATTTCGGAGAAAATGACTGGTCAGTTACTCTCCAAAACGCGGAGCTATTAGCCTCGCGTGATAAAGAAAAAAGTGAAGATATTAACTCCACGCAACTCCGAGAAACGCGAAGATAACTTGGTATTTTAGCTTCGCGTTCTCATGAAAAACTTGGATTTTTGGCTAAGTTGAAGATGATCCCTGTCCGATCTCTTCAGGTATTAATGATCTAAGTTACGCAAATGAGCCTTAGATTATTTTTACCAAAATTATTGACCATCTATTTGTTGAGCAAGCAAAATCATTGAAACCAACAGATAGAGAGGAAAATAATCTGTCTTTATTAATGAGACGAAGAAATTACAAAGAAGGAGTTATAGCTCTCCCGAAAGCTTTTACATGATCATCAACTCATCAATACATCGATTCATCAATAACTTAACGGTGAGATTTCTCTCTACGGGGTGTTGAAGTTCAGTTCCCTGATTCACATGCAAAAGATCTCCTCTACAAATGTCATTTTGGACCTGTCATCTGAAATGAAGCACGAAAGGAAAGAGAAGTGCTGCATCGAAGCACAAGCTAAACTGCAAGTGCTGTAATTCTGAACTGCAAGTGCTGCAATTCTGAACTGCAAGCGCTGCAGGCCCTCACTTGATCTTGGAGCTCCTTCGATAGTCCATCTCCAGGAGCCAGAGCTTGAAACCTGCAACTATGTTGTAAAGCATATGCTTCTGACTTCCTTAGAGTTACTTTTGCTGATGAAGATCGATGGACCCGCATACATTCCTCTTCATAAAGGATTGGACTTACTGCAAAAGGAACAGAATTTCCAAAAGAGTGAAAACGCGGAGCTAAGCTAACTCCACGCACAGTTGAAGAAATAGCCTCGCGCTTTAAACGCAGAGGATGATGCGATAACATCGCGTATAGGGGGACGAGATTTCTTTCTGCTCTTTCCTTCTCTTTCGCAATTCATCGCGACTGCTAATCAAAGATAGCCTCGCAATTCATCGTGACTGCTAATCAAAGATAGCCTCGCAATTCATCGCGACTGCTAATCAAAGATAGCCTCGCAATTCATCGCGACTGCTAATCAAAGCATCGCGACTGCTAATCAAAGATAGCCTCGCAATTCATCACGACTGCTAATCAAAGATAGCCTCGTAGATTCATCGCGACTGCTAATCAAAGATAGCCTCGCAGATTCATCGAGACCACTAGTCAGATAAGCCCCGCGTTTCAAGCACAGGGGATGACGCGATAACTTCGCGGAGAACGGCGATCTCGCCGGTAAAATAAATAGTTGGCTGGATTAAACCAAGCTGAAACATCTCAAGAATGGTTCTTAGAAGCCCAAGAGTTAAGGTTTTTACCTTCGGAAGACGCTGCATAGACTGATTCGCCGTCGCGTCTACCTTCACTGCTGCTACCATTAACGCCGGCCAACTTGCGCGATGTCGCACTCTTCCTAGATGGCATCCTAGTGATGAAGATCTATGGAAAGGAAAAAGAAGTTCGGCTGAAGATCATTCTTTCAAAATAAGAAGCCTGAATCGCCTGCTCTGAAGCCCTAAGATTCTTTGGATGAGATGAAGAAGAAGAAGAGCCGGGAGCTCTATTTAAACAGAATTTCCGTCGCTTGGTATTCGACGTAGAAATTCAGGGTAATTAATGACATAATTACTCATTTTACTGAAGACGAAGTGAAGCTGATTAGCTCCGCGTAAGTGAGCATAACGCGAGATAGACTTGGTATTCTAACTCCGCGTTTCAGTTTAGATATCCAAAGTATTTCAAAATCTGCAGAAGTCTAAGCCATTTTGAAAACTTTGGAGGGAGTTCTGTTGGTAGTGAAAATTTCTAAGTTAAAAGGATTTTCCACAACAGAACGCGGAGCCAATTTAATAGCCCCGCGTTTGGTGATATTAACCTTGCGTTTGAATAAAACGCGGAGATGTTTAATAGCTCCGCGTTGATTCCGCAGTCTGGCTTGTATTAGCCTCGCGTTTGAGTAAACGCGGAGATGTTCTATAGCTCTGCGTTAGCTCCGCGCACTGGTTATTTAGCACCGCGTTTTGATGCGATTAAAAGCTCCACGTAAGCAGATAACCAGAATCTCAAATTGATTGAGATTATGATTCTGGGCCTATCCAAATACCCGAATCAACTCTAATCAGAATTCCATCAAAACTAAGATATTTGATTGGAATTCCTGATAATGACGAGTTCTATTTAGATAGAAACTCTTGCATTAACCTGGGGCTATAAATACCTTCCTGGTGAAACCCTAGGGATCTTCTTTTCGGCAATTGAGATATTTTTCTGAAATCTTGGAGAATTCGAGTTACGTACAGAGCCTTGAGTTCGTAAAGATCAGAGAAAATCACCATCTTCTTTCTGGAGTTCTTGAGAAGTTCGAGTTATGCGAGAGAGCCTTGAACAAATCAAAACCAGAGAAGATCGTCTATAGTCGGCCGATATCTTCAAGAGAGAAGATTTTAACGTACCGATCGTCAAAAGGAGTTGCTTGACAGATCCCATCACCACAGATCCCACAATATTGTAAAAGAGAGATATTGAAATATAAAATCCTCTCGTTTGTTCTTTTTATCTCTTGTTCACTTCTATTGTAATTCAAGATTATTTAATGGAAGGAAGCGAAGAAACTTTTGCGACGAACAAGCATCAAGCCAGTTTTTCAAACAAACACACATCTCCAATGTGTATATTGCCATCGAGCTTCTCCACTCCATGAAACTCTACCACTTGCACTAAAAATAGACTTCGATACTACTGTAGACACGGAGGAGTTAGTAGATCACGGACCATATTGGAAAACATATGATATGTTTTTTCCTGTGATTTCTACCATGCCAAAATATTAAAAACTTCATAATTTTCAGGGGACACGTCATCTTCATAGTTGACCATTTCTAAATAATAATGTAGTTTATTAAAATATGTACTAAATTGCCAGACCTTTTTCCGGTAAAATAAGGATGATATTATTGAATTTTGGATTTTTCTAACAGTTGGTTATTTTGTAAATTGTGTTTTATCACTATACATTTTTCATATGTATAGTACAGAATATCTAGCAAATTTTAATATTATTAACTAAATCTCACATATTTTTATAAAATAAATCAATTAAAATTTTAAGTCTCCAACGGCTATTTTGACCGTTGGAGGCCGAATTTGCAAAAAAAATGCAAAAATCTCCCAACGACTATACAAATGGCCGTTGGGGGGTTCTGTGCAAAAAATATTTGCACAACCCCCCAATGGCTATAACAACTAGTTTAAAAAAAAAAAATTAATCGGCACGTGCTAAGCACAGCTCGGCCCGCCCGGGTTGGGCTGTGTCGACGCCTCGGGTAACCCCGGATCGGGCCGGGGACTTGGTCCTTGCCAGGCACGTGCCGTTAGGCACGCCCGACCCACTTGCCACGCCTAGTGGGATGTTAATATTATTTAACTGATTAATTAAAACAATACTTATATTATTTTATTTATTATATATATAAAATACAACTTTTAAATTGTAATGATAGTATGCAAATAAAAATTTACTTTATATACCTTGATTCTCTACTTTCTAGAGCTCTTCTAACCCAAATTGTAAGGAAGAAAATTTTAGAAATGAGGTGCCACTTAGGCGCCACCTCAGGATTGTTGGAGGTAAAAAATTTCAAATAAAGAAAATATGACAAATAACTCACAGAACGCAAAACTATTAATTAGCTTCGTGCGGCAGAATCTTAACTTTGCATGAATAAGTAAAACGCGAAACTAAATCTATAACTCTGCGTCCAGAGTATTTAACTCCACGTGGGTAGAATCTCATAATTCTAAATCTATTGTGATTTGAGATTATTTAATATCCGAATTGAGTCCAATCAGAATTCAAATTTAAGAGATTTAAATCAAAATCAAATATTTGATTAAAAATCTTGATGAATGCAAAAACATTTTATTCTTATCCCTATGGAAACTCTCATAACCAACAAAAGTCTATAAATAGCCTCATTGAAGACACATTAGGGATCTTTTGGTAATTCAAGTTACGCGAGAGAGTTTTCAAGTCTTGGAGGTCTTTAGCAATTCAAGTTATGCGCGAGAGTCTTAAATTCATTGAGATAGCCAGCCATCATCTTCTTCAAAGAGGAGATTTTCACATCGGATCGTCGACATGTTCTACTAGTAAGATTCCATCGCCAAATTAGAACCCACTTTTATTATAAAAGAGAGTGATAAAATATAAATCATCTGGTTTGTTTTTCTAGTGTTTCTTTTTCGTTGTAATTATTGTAATCAATGGAAAAAAGTAAGATTTTTGCAGAGAACAAGCATACACGAAGTAACTTCTAACTTTTTTTTTGGCCAAACAAACACTTGCAGTAGTGGAAGTAAGTTTACTTTGACTACCTCTACTCTATTTCCATGCAAATTGGGTACTTGGAAGTAGTGGAAGTACGAAAGAAAATTAGAAGCAACTTCCAAAAATAAAGAGTTGGAAGTATCATATTTCATACATTTCTAGTGTTTGTTTTTTTATTTTTTGAAAGAGGGAAGAAATAGAAGAGAAATAAAATATTTATTTTTTTGGAATAAAGAAAAAGAGTAAAAGATACAAAAGATAAAATATTAATACTTTTTACTTCAAACTCTAATTCTATCCAAAATCGATGTGAAGTCAAGTTAAGAAGTGAAGATGCTACATATGTATAGCTCATCATTATAGAACTAGCATCAACTTTACTTCTTACCCAAACAAACACATGAAGTTATAGAAATAACTTTATTTTCATTACTTTCTTTCTATTTCCATACAAACAAACACACCCTTAGTTGTTCTCCACAACAAGATAGGAGCTCGTAATTCCTTAATGGCTAAAATATATGAAATCTCCATAAATTATCGTATTTTTCCAAGAAACCCAAGTGGACTGTTTTATGTTATGTAAAGCTCATGAAATTTCCAATTTTATATTTCCAATTTCATGGAAACCCTCATTCGGTGGTGTCAGTGGAAAGATTAATAAATTAATTTTAAAATACAATAAATATCCACTCTCCAATTATTCACTCCCTGATTTATTATATTTTATCCAAAAATATATATCTGAAAATTTTTGGAAAGTAAGTATTTATTATATTTTTAAATCGATCTTTCATTCTTTCCATCACGCCAATTCAGAAGCTTCCATGAAATTTGATACTTTCTGAGTATTTACATAGCATAAAAGAATTTATGAGTTTAAAATTTTGATAGAGATTTCTTCTACTTTAATTAATTATCTCTAGCTTCCTTTTTTATTGGTTCTCTTAATAAATTTTATCTAATGATCCATGTTTAGCGCACCATCAAATTGTCTCGGCCTGTGAAGAAAAATATGTTGGAAAAGATATCTAGTGTTGAGGCGGACATAATGGGTAGCATTGCGGTCAATTGTCCCCTCACTATTTCAATTTTTATTTTTTTTATATATACTATTTTCATAGCTTACCATTATCTAGCTGAATGGCCCCACTCTAATATGTTGTAGATATTACCAGATTAGATACTATTATATTAATTTGAACTAAATAAAAATTAAATATCGGAAATCCGAACATGTAAAATAAAAATAAATATATTATAAATTTACAAGAAAGCAAATAGATAAATAAATTATGTAAAATAAAAATTTATTTTTAATTTAAAATTTTGAATATAACATGCCAAAATTTGAACACGCCTATTCTCATCCCTAGTCAAGACTAAGAAAGACCTGTGTAGGTTGCAGAAGTCACCCTATAGAGGGACTAGGGTTGGTCTCACTGGACTGACCTGAGCTCGGTGGAGACTAGGGCTTGGCATTTTCGTGGCTTTTCTTCTTGTGTTCATGTTTGAGGTGAGGTTAATTGCTTGGCTTATATAAATAAAATTTTTATGAATTAATTGCAGGGGGTTTAGAATTCAATAGGATGAAGAAAAAAAAAAATCATAGGCTTTTTCTATTTGATGATGAACATTTTGGGTTGGGGCTGCATAGAATATATTTTCTCCAAGCTATCCAATATCGGAAAGAAAAATAGTAATAATGCTGAAATAGTCGAATCTCTTATTATATTTATATCAAATCCTTTGTATCTGCTCGTCTATGTTTAGAAATTCTAAATCATCCGAGCAAATAAAAAAAAAATGAAGATAAAATTTTTTTAAATCTTTAATTTCAAATCAAGTTGTCGGATGCTTGTCGTATATCTACAGACCACAAGACATATAGATTCAAATACTAATCATGATACGGTCTGTGTTTGCTTTTTAAGAAGAAACTAACAAAATGAGACAATTCAGCAATTAGTGTATTATTAATAGAGATGGTAACTGTTGGATGTAATATTCTTAATAACTAATGTTCTAGATTAATATAGGCAGACTTGTTTAATTAACAGAATTACTACACAGAATTACTACTGTAATCATGCATAAAATTAATTCTGTATTATACACAGGTTTCAGAATTATATTTTAATCAGAAATAAAGTTTGAGAATAGGAATTACGATTTTTCCAGATTTGAATTAGAAGAATACTTCTATTACTGTTTACAGAAAACTATTAAACTGTTTAAGTAATTTACTATCCTAAACAGAATAAATAAGATTACTGGATTAAGAAAAACCTGTATTCAGAAGGATGTATGCAGAAGTTCTGATGAAGACAGGAAGATGACAGAACTGATGATGACAGGAAGATGATCGAGATTAGTGTTGAACACTATCTCCTTAAAGCCGATTCATCCTCCACCGCTTGCTTCTGGATTACAGTGGGCGTCGGTCTCTCAGGATACAACGACCGGTCTGCAACAGGAAGGAAGCCGCAATCTTTTTGCTCTAGCGAATCTGATAAAGAACACTCTCTGTATGTATGTATGGTGCTATGCAGGACTGATTTTGGAAGAAATGTTCTTCTGGAAACAGAAACTCTCTGTCAAAATACCAAGTTTCCGTCTGCAAAAGAAGGAAGAACAAAAGAAAACTCTGTATTTGTATATTCTAAAAGGTCTGGACAGAGGCCTATTTATAGGCTTCTGGGCAAACGGTCACAATGGTTGGCTGTTAACAGTTGTGACCGTTTAACAGCAACGGTTAACAGACGACCGTTGGATCTCAACGGACAAATCCTAACGACTCTTAACGGGTGCGGGTCGAATCCAAATAGCTGAACCCAATAGAGTAATCCGAATCCAATAGCACCAAAAAATCAAAGGCTCCTCAGCTCCTCGCGACGATGCGTACGTGCGAAGTGCCAAGTGCGCCACTAAAGCGCTCAATGCGCCCTAAACGCCCATTCGCCCTCGCACACGCGTGTGCGCGTGCGGGTGCAGGCGGTGCGTAGCACCACCCGTGGTGCTCAAGATTTCTCCTCTTCTCACATAAACAAAGTCATGGAACAAACAACTCTATATAAACTCACATCCTAACAAACCCCAATGTGGGACTATTTTTGTTCCCTTTTTTTGTTCCCTTTGCTATGTACTCCTCTTTGAAACCATTTTCCATTCATCTAATTCATTTATTTTTGAACTAGTGAATTGGCTCAAAAATTCAAGTTCAACATATATGAATTTAACAATCCCCCACATGAATGAAAATGACTTAGACACTAATGCAACTAATACAGAGAGTAAAATAGAAAGTTACCGCATCAGGAGAGCTGGGTTTTGGCTTTGAACCTTCCCTAGTGAAATATTATCGAGTTTACTCGTTAACCAGTGAACACGATGTTTTTGAACTGTTCAGTTTTTTATGTAAACTAAGACAATAATATTCACACGATTTCTTTCAACTTTAACAGATTCTTATGTTGTGTCCGTTTTGGCCCTGGACAACCTGGTAATTTTATGAGTGCTCTAAAGATTTTAGTCTTTATCATTCTCATAGAAGCGACGCCTTCGCACTCATATAGGTAATCTCTTATTAAGAGTATCCTGCCATACTCTACTTGGATTTCCAAGATATAGGGATTATTAAAAGCTTAACTTATCCTTTTACATTGCAGGTTAATCACTATTTTACCATAGAAATGAGATAGGAATTATTTCCTCAATGATTCTTACGAGTTCCCCCACAATTCGGTTGTTCCTTTGAACCTAGATCTTGGGATCTCCAGTCAGCTAGGTTGGGTTGCCATTATGGAGTTACTCTATTTAGTAGGCTGTAATCATATTCCCCTCGATAACTTATATACTTGATCTCTGGTCAAGCCTACGATGTATATGTCGTGACTTTCCATTATATAATACATTCTGTGCCCTTTCAATTACTGATTGATTATCGCAATGGATGCAAATTGCTGACACATGTTTAGACCATATTGGAATATCTTCTAAAAAGTTTCGAAGTCATTCTGCTTCTTCTCCAGGTTTATCTAAAGCGATAAACTCAGATTCCATAGTGGATCTGGCTATACACGTTTGTTTTGAAGATTTCCAAGAGATAACTGCACCTCCAACAGTAAATACATAACCACTTGTGGATTTGATGTCCTTAGAATCTGTAATCCAGTTGGCATCAGTGTATCCTTCTATCACTGCTGGATATCTAGTATAGTGCAAGCCATAGTTAGTAGTGTACCTCAAATATTTGAGTACTGTATCTCAAATATTTGAGTACTCTAATTATTACTTTCCAGTGGTTCTTCCTTAGATTACTTGTAAACCTACTCAGTTTGCTTACTGAGTATGTAATATCAGGTCTTGTACAGTTCATTAAATACATAAGACTGCCTATGATCTGAGAATATTCTAATTGAGATATACTAGCACCTGTATTTTTTGTAAGATATAGACTCATATCTACAGGTGTCCTAGCTATATCATTATTTCTCTTGTCAAATTTTGCGAGTATTTTCTCTATATAATGTGATTGGGATAAGGTATATCCATCAGATGTCCTGAAGATTTTAACACCAAGAATAATATCTGCAATACCTAAGTTTTTCATATCAAATTTCTGTGTTAACATGATTTTTACCTCTTTAATTAGAGTCACCGTGCTACCGGTGATAATCATGTCATCCACATATAAATATACAATGACATAGTTGTGCATATCCCCTTTTACATATACACATTTATCGCATTCATTATAATGAAATCCATTTGACAACATAACTTGGTCAAATTTTTCATGCCATTGTTTAGGTGCTTGTTTAAGTCTATAAAGTGACTTAACAAGTCTGCACACCTTCTTCTCTTTACCTGGAACTACAAACCCTTCAGGTTGTTCCATGTAAATTTCTTCATCTAATTCACCATTTAAAAATGTTGTTTTTACATCCATTTGATAAAGCTCAAAATTATATAATGCAGCAAAAGCAATTATTAATCTTATGGATGTTATTCTTGTTACAGGTAAATATGTATCAAAGTAATCAACACCTTCCTTTTGTCTATAGCCTTTTACTATAAGTCTAGCTTTTTATTTATCTATAGACCCATCAGGTTTTATTTCTTTCTTAAAGATCCATTTATATCCTAATGGTTTACTTCCTGGAGGAAAATCTACTAGTTCCCAGGTGTGATTTTGAATAATTGATTCAATTTCACTATTTACAGCTTCTTTCCAAAAAAGAGCTTCAGGTGTAGACATAGCCTCTTTATAAGTTTGAGGTTCCTTTTCTAATATATATGTTAGAAAATCTCGACCACACGATTTATTAACCCTGACCCTTTTGCTCCATCTACATTCATCCTCATTGGTTTTATTTCCAGAATCAGATTCCGTTTCTCTTATAACTTCATCACAAGTCCTTTTAGGGGAACTTGGCTCATATTCTTTACTAGGAAAAATATTCTCAAAAAATATTGCATTCCTAGATTCAATAATAGAATACTTATGTATCTCTGTATGATCTGATTTGAAAACAAAGAAACGATAAGCACTGCTATTATGTGCATATCCAATGAATATACAATCAATAGTCTTAGGTCCAATTTTAGTCCTTTTAGGAGTAGGAATTGCAATCTTTGCAAGACACCCCACACTCTTAAGAATTTATAGCTAGGTGCTCGACCTGTCCATAATTCTTAAGGTGTTTTATCTAATTTCTTTTGGGGTATTTTGTTGAGAATATGATTAACAGAAAGCAAAGTTTCCCCCATATGTTCTGAGGTAAACCAGAACTTATTAACATGGCATTCATCATTTCTTTTAATATTCTGTTCTTACGCTCAGCAATTCCATTTTGCTGAGGTGTGTAAGGAGCAGTTGTTTGATGTATAATACCATGCTCTACACAAGTTTGTGCAAATGGTGACTCATATTCACCACCTCTATCACTTCTTAGCATTTTTATCTTTTTGCTAAGTTGATTCTCAACTTTATTTTTATATTGTAAAAATATTTCAATTGCCTCATTTTTTGTTCTCATTAGATATACATAACAATATCTAGTACAATCATCTATAAAAGTAATAAAGTATTTCTTTCCACCTCTAGTTTGAACAGATTTTAAATCACAAATATCTGTATGAATTAATTCTAAAGGTTCAGTACTACGTTTTATAGAACGAAATGGAAGCTTAGTCATTTTTAATTCAACACATGTTTCACATTTATTATCAAAATTTATATTAAAATTAGGCAACATATTTAAATTTATTAATTTTTGCAAAGTATAATAATTTACATGTCCTAATCTACCATGCCAAATATAAGGTGACTCAGCCATATAAGCAGAAGAACCAATTTTATTATTAACTTTATGGGCAATGGTCATTACATTTATTTTAAACAGACCATTTGTCATATACCCCTGCCTACATATACACCATTCTTTGTAAGTACAAATTTATCAGACTCAAATACAAGCCTAAACCCTTTCTTACTCAAGACTGATTCTGAAACCAGATTCTTGCGGACATCTGGTACATGAAGTAAATCAGTAAGAGTAAGTTCTTTTTCCAAAGTCATTTTTAGTACAATGTTTCATCGTCCTTCAACTTTGGAGGTTGCAGAGTTACCCATGTAGAGTAGTCCTCCTTCCACATGTTCATATGTAGAGAACATCCACTTGTTGGCGCAGATGTGGCGAGTGGCCCCAGTATCCACCCACCATTCTTTAGAATTTCCACCAAGTAGGTTAACTTCTGAGACAACAAATGTACAATTTACTTCTACATTTACACAAAGATTTTCTTCTTCGGCTAAATTTGCATTAGAATGCTTCTTCTTCTTCTTTGAAGAATCTTGTGCCTTGCGCACACGGCAGTTCTTTGCACGATGTCCAGGCTTGTCGCAGTTGTAGCACTTGCCATTGAATCTCTTCGAGTTACCACTGTTAGAGTTTTCACCATTGTGCTTTCGCTTCTTGTCATTAGACTTATTGGAATTTTCCATAACATTAGTTTTAGAAATATTGTATGGATTTCCAATTTTCTTTTCAGAAAGACGGTTGTTTTCTTCAATCCTCAAACGTACAATCAGATCTTCAAGTGTCATTTCTTTTCGTTTATGCTTTAGGTAATATCTGAATTCTTTCCAAGATGGTGGCAATTTTTCAATAATTGCAGCCACTTGAAATAATTCACTAATAGTCATACCTTCAGCATGAATTTCATGAATGATCACCTGAAGATCTTTTACTTGGTTGATTACATTTTTAGAATCAACCATTTTATAATCCAGAAACTTACCGACTACATATTTCTTAGAGCCGGCATCTTCTGTATTATATTTCTTGTCTAAGGATTCACAAAGTTCCTTAACAGTAGCAATTGAACTATATACATTATACAGTATATTGTCCAATCCATTGAGGATATAATTCTTACTCAAGAAGTCTGCATGTTTCCATGCATCAACCGTCTTCACTGACTGTTGATCATCTTCAACAAAAGTCGGCACAGACTCCTTCAAGTACTTGGCCAGATTTAGTGTAGTGAGACTGAACTTCTCTGGTTTCTCATATTGGCTTGAAGGTACAGTTGGAGTAACCATGACAGGAGTTACCACAGTAGACATATCAGATGTAGTGGCCATCTATAAATATTAAATTTATTTATCTTAATATTAGATAACGAGTGATTGGACAGTATTCGAAATTAATCTAAAACAAAATATTAGTTTAAACATTGAATACTATTATAACAGATTTCTAATTAATTGAACAACAGTATTCTAATCTAAAACAAAAATTAATCGGTTTTAAGATTGTTGGATTTAATATTCTCAATAACTAATGTTTTAGATTAATATGGGCAGATTTGTTTAATTAACATAATTACTACACAGAATTACTACTGTAATCATGCATAAAATTAATTATGTATTATATACAGGTTTCAGAATTATATTTCAATCAGAAATAAAGTTTGAGAATAAGAATTACGAATTTTCCAGATTTGAATTAGAAGAATACTCCTATTACTGTTTACAGAAAACTATTAAACTATTTAAATAGTTTACTATCCTAAACAGAATAAATAAGATTACTGAATTAAAAAAAACCTGTATTCAGAAGGATGTATGCAGAAGTTCTGATAAAGACATGAAGATGACAAAACTGATGATGACAGGAAGATGATCGAGGCTAGTGTTGAACACTCTCCTTAAAACCGATTCGCGCTCCACCGCTTGCTTCTGGATTACAATGGGCGTCGGTCTCTCAGAATACAACGACTGGTCTGCAACAGGAAGAAAGCCGCAATCCTGTTGCTCTAGCGAATCTGATAAAGAACACTCTCTGTATGTATATATGGTGTTATGCAGGACTGATTTTGGAAGAACTGTTCTTCTGGAAACAGAAACTCTCTGTCAAAATACCAAGTTTCTGTCTGCAGAAGAAGGAAGAACAAAAGAAAACTTTGTATTCGTATATTCTAAAAGGTCTGGACAGAGGCCTATTTATAGGCTTCTGGGCAAACGGTCACAACGGTTGGCTGTTAACAGTTGTGACTGTTTAACGACAACGGTTAACAGACGATCGTTGGATCTCAACGGACAAATCCTAACGACTCTTAATGGGTGCGGGTCGAATCCAAATAGCCAAACCCAATAGAGGTAATCCGAATCCAATAGCACCAAAAAATTAAAGGCTCCTCAGCTCCTCGCGACGATGCGTACAGCTGTGACCGTTTAACGGCAAAATGCCAAGTGCACTACTAAACGCCCATTCGCTCTCGCACACGCACGTGCGCGTGCGCGTGCGGTGCGTAGCACCCCCGTGGTATTCAAGGTTTCTCCTCTTCTTACATAAACAAAGTCATGGAACAAACAACTCTATATAAACCCACATCCTAACAAACCTCTAACCAATGTGGGACTATTTTTCTTATTCCCCTTTTTCTTGTTCTCTTTACTATGTACTCCTCTTTGAAACCATTTTCCATTCACCTAATTCATTTATTTTTGAACTAGTGAATTGGCTCAAAGATTCAAGTTCAACATACATGAATTCAACAGTAATTGACGTATTCATGAATCCATTTAGATAGTCATATACAAAAATTTACATTGAAAAATATAAAATTTTATTTTTAATTTAAAATTTTGTATATGGTGCATTAAAATTTAGTTCATAAACATATCTATTATCATTCCTAATTATTACGGGTTCGTCTTAGACAGGGGGAAAAAAATTCATGGTCAACTCATGCTAGTGAGTTGCTGGGGGAAATGTCATTACAACCAAACATGTATAATTAGTTTATTTATATTAAATATTTTGTGCAAAACATAATATAATAAAATCAATCGATTTCTTGATGTGGATTAATATCTTTACTTTGAGAAGAGGAATTTGATTGCTATTTATGGAATAAAAGTATTTGAAGCGGGCAGAATGGTTGATGAATAGATTGGCCAACATGCTTCCTAAGTTTATCTTCGAGCGCACACGTCCCAGCCCTAACTTGCACGAGGGAAACTAAAACATAATGCTGTCAAAAAAAGACCAAAGATGCTCTGATATTGAAGTCAGGTATTTGTAAGAGACAGAGAGCGAGCCAGAAAAAGTAAATATAGTAGTTAAACTGAGAACAAGTAAGATTTGTTGTAGAATAATTATATATACGTAAGATGATAAAGGGACAGTTTAGTCATATGTAGTGAGACTGTTATCGGGACCAATTGAATTGTGCATGAATAGATCTGTATAAGTGGAATAGTTTGGTCATATATAATGGGACCATTTTTTTAGATGAGGACTAACTGAATTGTGCATGAATAGTCTTTTATAAGTGTCTCATTGTGACATTTTATGGTCGTCTATCTTTTTTTAGTGAAAATTAGCTGATAAGATCAAAGTCATTGTGACTGAGGTTTCCTCTTTGTATTGGTTGGGAGCTTGTTCGGAGTTTGAAGGTTTATATGGAATTTATTTTTTTCTTTAACATTTTTTTTTTGGCTTTGTCCATTCGTGGGCCGACGTCAAGGCCTGCAGCATTTATTTATTTATTTATTTATTGGTTAATACGAATATAAGCCAGTTGTTTGTCATGAAATTGAAAAATCTTTTTATTTACAACTTTTCAATAAAAAAATATTACAATTGGAACGGTTTACTGTTTACATATTATGAGAAAAATCTAATTCTCTCTTTGTTTAATGTCGGATTGTGTAGTAACCATAGAGGACGATCCTGCTTTTCATTAACACTTCGAACAAGATCTTCAGTAGGCAGTTTTTGTAAAGTTCTTGGATGCAATGACTTTTGATTTTAGCATAAGTGCTCAAATGGAGATAATCCCACTATCTCTGTGTGTGTCTCCCCTTTTTCAGCCCAACTTTCAACTATTTATAGAAGTTTAGAAGACCTTTAAATTGATGTAACGGTCCAATTAATGACCTTCTTGATTGAGGATTAATTCTTTATCTTTTAATCCGTTGGATTGGTATTAAATCTTCAGTATTTGTAACTGACATCTCTAATTCGCTGGATTTATAACTGAAACGCAGATATTAGTATTTAGATTCGCATTTTGGCTTCCGATAGTTCGTGTGGCATGCTCAGACCTATATTTGATTGTCATTGGAATAACTTTCACTCCTCGAGGTTTTAAAGCTAAATCGTGATCCTTTGGGGTTCGCGTATGGGTTGTACTTAGCTCCAATTATGAGCTCAGAAGAAATCAGTCGCGGATCTCTCTATAGTAGATGATCCGCATTTGAGCTCTCAGTAGCATGTCTTACTTGATAAGACCCTCATTTTGGAGTAAATGAGGAAAAAAATTATCCTTTAAGAGCTTAGAATAAAAACGCGACCCTCTGGAGTTTGCGTTAATTATATTTAGCTATAGTCATTTAACTAAAATCGTCTTTTTTTGATTGATGATCTGCATTTTAGTTTTTTAACTGGGTCCGCCCTTTTATTGAAAAAGGGTTATCTTTGGTTTTTATGTGCTTTCGTGGGCCATACCACGATCTCGCACTTGACTCGCGGATTAGATCCTCATTTTAATGTCACTTTAAGGGTCTGCGGGGATCATTCTTTTAAAATGCGATCCTGTAGGGCTCATATTTGTTAGCCCAATTCGCGGATCTCTCTAGCTGAGGATCCGCGTTTTGGCTATCTTGAGAGAGAAAATGTGACTATGTGAGGGTCACGTTTTAACCTTTCCTGACTTCTGAAATGCGGATCTCTCTTTAATCCACATATCAGTCAATTTTTCAGATATCATTATAACTTCTTCTTTTCTTTCCTTTCTTTCTCAAAAATTTCACGGACAACTAGTTACGGAGACAAGTTCTTTAAACATTTACTTAATTATTTAATAAAAAGAGTACGTTTTTTTTGGCATTCCGGTGCCGTGAGATGTAATATAGTCGAACTCCATCGCTCTCAGGTTCTCAAGCAACGGTTGATATCGGTTCAAAATCCATTTGAATCCGTCATGGCAGTGATGTAATTAATATGAAAATCATGTTTACTAATTAAGAAGTAAATGAAAAAAATTAAGAAGTTACTTTCAAATTAGAAGCAGAAAAAACTAATTATTCTTATATTTGTTTGCTAATTTTTAGAATAGTATTATTTAATTGATTAAACAAATATATTATTTTATTAGTTTTTATGTATAAAAATATAAGTTTTGAATTCTAAATATGTCATGCAAATAAAAAAGGGTTTTTTTATATATCTGTCCCTTAAATGTTTAAAAATTAGAATTTAGTCCCCAAATCTTCATATTTATCATTAAGTATTCCAAATCATTTAAATTACCTCCATTTAGTCCTCAGCTATATTTTTGGCTAGAATTTCCCGTTATACTTCTAAGTTATTTCACTTTAATCCTCTCTTTTCTCTTCCTCCTATCTTTTTCTTCTTATTGGGTTCCCTCTCCATTCTTCTTCTCTCTCTCTCTCATTTCTCTTCTTATTTGGTTTTTCTGAGTTACTTCACTTTAGAGATTAACTGGGTGGAAAAGAAAGAAGAGAAGAATGGAGAGAGGTATCCAATAATAAGAGGAAGAAGAGGAAATTGAGGACTAAAGTGAAGTAACTCATAGGTATAATGGGAAATTCGGGCCAAAAATATGGCTATGGGACTAAAGTGAGGTAAATTAAAGGATTTGGGGGACTAAATTATAAATATGAAGATTTATGAGAATAAATTCTAATTTTTAAATATTTAAGGGATAGATAATGTAAAAACCCCAATAAAATATTATTCTTTTGCCTTGATCTTCTACTTCTTAATATTTTACAAGCCAAAAGTATAAAAAAGAAAAATTTAGAAGTAAGGTGTCACATAGGCGCCACATCACCATTTATGAGTGACTTTTTATTTACTTTTTGGCCAAACAAATATTTGAACTAGTGAAAATATTTTTTGGAAGTAGTGAAAATACTTTTACTTTCACTACTTCCATTCTCTCGTCATCTAAACAAACACATCCTAAATTAATTAGCCAATCTGATCCATATGCTCTATTCACCGTAACCTGTATATATTCCAAATAGAATGATAATAGACGTATTCATATATCAATTTTTGGTCTGTCATATTAAAAATATTTTGGATTTAAAATATATTTATCTCTAATTTAAAATTTTAAATATGACCACCCAACAAACCTGTCAAATCCCACAAATTTCGAAGGGCTTCTAAAAAAATCTAGATGATTTTTTTAATATTAGTATTATATTATCATTTTACTAGCTGATGAATTGTTTGAGTTATATTGTGTTCAATCCTAATTTAGTTATAGTGCAATAAAATTTGTTTAAACATTACATTAAAAAACAAAAAATACTATTTATTCTCAATAATTCGCTATCCTTCAGTAATAGATAGGTATGATAATGAACGCGTCTACATAGATTAAATTTTGATCATTTCTATATAAAATTTTAAATTAAAAAAATAAAATTTTTATTTTTAATATAAAATTTTGTATAGAACTTGAACGATAGATAGACGTGTCATTACCATCCGGAAGCGATAATAACTTGTCAATAGAAAAAATATAGGGAAAAAAAAACTAAAACTAAAACAAAAAGTTATTTATTTATTTTTTTCCGTCCCCATGACTTCCCCCGCGACTCGCTCCGCGACCGCCGCCGCCAGCTTCTCCAAAAACCCCACAAACCCATCCAGACTCCACCCCTCGATCGGATCCGCTGCGAAGGACCACTCCACCGAACAGCCACCGGCGTCGGGGACCACCCCGATGGTCGCTGCGTACCTCCCAAACCCCTTGTTGCTCTCCAACATCTCGTACCTGTACGACCGCCCGGCCGAGTCGAACTCGACCAGCCGCTCCTTCGACCACCCCACCGGCTGGGCCGGATCGGACCGGTTCACCGGCCCGGTTCAGTAGCGGACGCACCCGGGCTGGCCGTCGGCGCCTTGGAGTCTGTGGCATGTGCGGACCGTTGGGACCCACTTGTGGAGGGAGCAGAAGTGCTTGAGGTGGGCCCCAGGCCTCGTCTGGCTTGGGGCCCGCAAGCTTGGCCCTCACTTTGCCGTGCCATTGCAGAGCTTGGTATTTCTCCATGACGAGAGCTTCTTGTTTTTTTTTTTTTTTTTTTTTTTTTTTACGGTTATTTTGCCATTGAGAGCCATGAAAATTCTCTACCTTTTATCGACGGGAGAGATGCACCTTGTCACGTGCTTCTTTTGCGATCGGGGGCCCATGCTGAAGTGGCGCACGTTTCCTCGCGTGTGAGAGAGAGTGTTTGGCATCTTCGTTTGAGAAACGTACACGGCAGCTATTTTTTTTTTCCTTTATATTTGTTTTTTTAATATTTATTTCCTGGAAAAATAGAGAAGATAAGGAAAGGTGCATTCGGTGACGTGGATTGTTTTTTTCTCTCTAATATTATCTAAAAAAATAATGATTCTTACTCTCTCTAACAAATCAATTATCATTTCTTCTTAAATGAAAAAAGGGAAAAGAAAAAAAATTTTGAAATTCCTAAGCAATTAATAAATGAAAAGCTCAAAATGTGATACATTCAGAATTGGCAAACACACTATCATGAACAGATTCAAAAGTCAATTCTTAATCCGTTATATTCAAATTTATAAATTAAAAATTAAATTCTTATTTTTTTAAAATTTAAAATTTTAAGTATAACAAGTCAAGGACAGATTCCTGGACCTACTTCTTCGCACTTCTAACCATACTAAATTTAGTATCAATTGACTCACTGGAATTTAGCATCTCAAATGGCTACGCGATAGCCGACACATGATCGTGCATAGAGAGGTGCTTGTCCTTTCGGTTTGTGACATGCAATGGGATGCTCTTGCAGCCGACAAAGTTTTAAATTAGAAAAATAATTTTTTTATTTTTAATTCAAAAATTTTTGTTAGATAGGCAAAAAATTAACCCATAAATTCACCAATTACCATCCCTACTTGGAGACGGGTCTTGTGGAGCATGTAGTAAACATTTTGATGTGCCTTAGCCTCTCGGATAGGGGCCTCGGAGGGCTTTTCCTCAATTTTCATTTTGTTTGAGGGGCTATGTGAGAAATGTAGAGGATGAGTTTGAACGGAGTTTCCAAGGAGCACAACACTTTTCCGTTCATTTTTTGTCCGGCCCAAACCGTTTAGGAAAAATGGTGTGCTCCTTTAGAAACTCCCAGTTTGAAAGGCAGTTTCTAAAGGAGCCCGCCACTTTTCCTAATGGGCCCGGATAATGTATTTTTGGCTTAGATTTTCAGCTCGTACAGTTATTAAGTGAGTTCCCCAGTAAAAATGGTGTGGGCTCCTTTGGGAACTCCCAGTTTGAATGCAAATCAACTTTAGGTGGGTCTTGAGTTGTAGTATACAGGAATTTATAGGGCCCAGGAAGGGGCCCAGGAAGGGGGAGGTGGGCTTGGCCCATAAGCAAAAATTCTGATTGCTCGACAATAAATATTTTAGTTTACAGAAAAATGATGGGGCAACACCTATGGCTTTTAGCTTCATGGGTGCATAAATTTTTGTTGAGCTCCTTGTTTCTTTGTACGCCCCATTTTAGTTAAATATAGGGGCTTATCCAATTATAATTAATTTTTGTTCTTGTTAAATATTGGAAATGTTGTCGACGAAAAAATTTGTTCATGAAGTTATTTTTCTATGCAAAGAATATTTCGAAGCAGTTAGGAATCAAGGAACCATACTAAAAGTTTAAACTAAGAAAAGTTTATTAGTTAAAAGGCGAAGGTAGGCAAAAAGAAAAGCAACAGATTATTTAATTTTCCAAAAATTTCACGTCACTTTTGGCTTTAATTTCTAGCTATAATATGATGATCCTGATGGTCAATCTCCCAGAAGAATGGTCTAGAGTTAGGTACTCTCATATTTTAGTCTATTTAGATAATAATAGAAAAAGGTTGAAAACCGTTAAAAAGCCAAGCACTAAAATGGTGTCCAAAGAAAAAAAAAACATTTAAGTATAATTTTTGCATTACTATGCTTAATTTTGCTGATTATCATCTAATAATAGTTTGGTGGTAAGTGCAATATCCAGCATTGTTGGAATAGAAGTAAAGGATATGCACGCACGCACTCGTGCACACGCACGCACGTGCACAGTCACGCATGTGCATTATTCTCTTTGGGAACAATTATTGCTTGTGTTTATAGCCTTTCTTCAAAGTATTTATCCAAATAAAAAGAAGGAATTACTGTAAATTAGCTGCCATCTCAGGTATATTATGTGAGCTAATACCCAAAAAAATAGTATTTCTATTAATTTTTTAAAAAAATTTTGGGATTATGATCTCCATCTCCTTAACTTTTTTGGTATTAATTTTCATGAATTTTAAAGTTTACTTCTTATTCCATCAAGTATATATAAAATGTTGCATTCAACGATAGTAGTTAATTTTGTGCTTATTTAATGGAAGGATAAATCAAAACTAAATCCCAAAAAATTGGATATGAGGAAACCATGCATATAAAGTTGAGGTCATAATCCAAAAAAAGAATTTGAAAAAATTTATTGGTGACAGTGAAAATAGACTGGATTTAGTTAACTTAACTTACATGAATTTTCAGTTCATTTCCATTACTCAAAATAGAATTCAATATGCAATGTTTATATTAAAAGTGATTGAAGCTTACGAGAATCTAATTTATACGTAATTTTGAAAGTTCATCACATTATTGTTGTCTAATCCTACCGAAGCAAATTTTTAGTTGTGATTGGAGAAAAGTTAATTATATTAACCAATTAATTATTTTTAATGATTAATCAAGAACAACATGAATCTCACATGCAAGAAGATTCTAATTGAGAGTCTCCGTCAAATGCATTATGTTGGAAATAGATGTTTAGAAAATTATTTATTTCTGAATGCTCCTGGTAACGGATGCCTTTATGTCCTTGTCGCAGTCACTTGTCCAATATAATTGGAGAAAGGGAAATACACGCTCCGACCCTATGGCTAGTAAGATACTTATGGTGATTTAGGCGGGTGCTTATGGTGATTTAGGCGGGTGTGGTGAGAGAAACTCTCCTCATTGAATGTTTCAAGTGTTATATATGTACAAAAAGACAACAGGGTGTGTGAATACAATATTATTTCAGTTTAAATACAGAAAAATGGAAATGAGCTGACAGCTCAGGTAATATGCAAGTTATCTGAGCTGTAGTTTATTTTCACTATCTCCAAAGGAATTTTTTAAAATATTTCTTTTGGATTATGATCTCGACCCTCTAGAGTTCACTCATATCCGATTTCTTGGATTTTAATTTTGATTTGGTCATCCATCAAGTAGATACAAATTTTAATGGATTTTAATAAATAAACATTTTGTATCTACTTGATGAAAGTGTAAATAAACTCTAAAATTTTTAAAATTTAATCCTATTAAAATTAAAGATGTAGAGATTTTAGTTCTAGAAAAAGTTTGAAGGAAAATCATTAGATTACTGTATTTTTGCTGCTAACTCAGGTAATTTTTCCTGAGCTAGTGGCTCAGCTACAGTAATCCCATATATTATATTCATACTCCATTTTATTAAAACACGCTGGCATACTAAATAGAAAATGGTTATGAAATCTTTATATACTTAATGTTAGTCTTAGTAAAATACAAAGTCTCCCTTTTTTTTCTTTTTTTTTTTTCTTTTTTTTTTTTCCTTTGTATATTTCTTTGACTAAGGTCCGAAGTGGATATGAAAAATATGGCTCAAATTTTGATTCAGTTATGGATTGCGTATATGGCACATAATTATTGTCAAAATCATGATAAATCATGGCCTATGATTTAGTATTTGATGCAGCAAGTTGAGTAAAAAACTTCTTGAGTGTTCGTATCAAAAATAAAGCAGCAAATTTAGTAGTATCATATACAATAAGGGCTCAATGTCATTATGCTAATAGAAAATGGATTGACAGTATGTTAATGAATTGGTCCACTACGGAAACGAGAGTTCATAAGTTCAGAGACTTAAAAACAAAACAAAAGATGGAGAAATTTAACCGTGTCTCTAAAAGAGATACAACAATATTAAAGAGAAAATTATCTACTTTGCAAACAATTTTATAAATTTTGATGGTCCTCAGGGGTCCAAGTTCACTTTGGCTTCTTATAATTTTCATAAGCTATTTTGAGAATTATTCAGCTAGTTATAA